>LKCN02000012.1:1394970-1421664 GCA_001633055.2 Ophiocordyceps polyrhachis-furcata BCC 54312 | reverse complement strand
GCGTTTACGGCGTGTGTGCCTTGATGGGCATGGAGAGGATGCTGATTGCGCGGTAGAATTCCTCGTCAACATGTCTGCTTCGGCGGATGTCTTGGCCATGGCAAAGGTGGAGGTTGACCTCAACGCCATACCGGAGGGCAAGAACGTGAGTTTTTCCTTCGTCTACGAGAAGAGACGGAGGGAGAAAAGGGATTCACACCATTCTAAAACAGGTCGTCATCAAATGGCGCGGCAAGCCCGTCTTCATCCGTCATCGGACCGAGGCCGAAATCGAACAGGCGAACAAAGTAAACGTCGCCTCCCTCCGCGATCCCCAAACCGACGACGATCGCGTCAAAAAACCCGAATGGCTCGTCATGTTGGGTACGTTGAAACATCCGTCCTATCCTCCCCCTCCCTTCCTTTCCCTTCAAAATCTCCCGCTAACCAACGATCGACCCGCAAGGCGTCTGCACCCACCTCGGCTGCGTTCCCATCGGCGAGGCCGGCGATTACGGAGGCTGGTTCTGTCCCTGCCACGGCTCCCACTACGATATATCCGGCCGGATACGAAAGGGTCCTGCTCCGCTCAACCTCGAGATTCCCGAATATGACTTCCCCGAGGATGGAAAGCTGGTCGTCGGCTAGCCTGTCGAGCTTGACCGTGTACTACTATCGAAGCAGCGCGCATAGAAGGACCATCAGGGAGGGAGGCAGACATCGAGTCGCATCAAGGGGGGGAAAAGGAGGGAAGAGAGAAATTCCTTTTTTCTCTCAGCTCAGCCGTGCATGAATAGGGGGCGAAAAAAAAAAAACAGTCAAAAATACAGCTCTGTAGATTCATACAGCATCCCCCTCCCGAGCCATCCGTTTCTCTCTTGGACGAGTAAAAAGGAAAGGGACAAAAGAAGAAAAAAAAAGGACAAGACATGCTCAATGACCGTGTCCGTCATCCTCCGGCTTCTGTTCCGGGTCGAGCTTGATGAGCGTATCGATCCGCATGATGCTGATACACGCCTCTACCGCGCTCTTAAGCTGCCTCACCTTGCTGACGCTGGGCTCCAGCACGCCGAGCTTCAGCTCGTCGACGACCTTGCCGCGAACGAGGTCAAGGCCGTAGTTCTTGTATCCCTTCTTGCGCGCAATCGTCTTCTCGTCCTCGTTGCCGTCGCCCTCCTGGATGCGCTGCGACAGGGCGTGGCGCGAACGCAGCTGCGCCACCAGCTCGGCCGCGTCCTTGGCCGCGTTGACGGCCAGCGTCTTGGGCACGACCAGGAGGGACTGCGCGAACTCGCCGATCGCTAGCTGCTCGCGGGAGCCGACCGTCCCGGCGAACTCCTCGAGGTAGATGTGGAGGGCTGTCTCGACGGCGCCGCCGCCGGGGACGATGCTGCCGCTTTCGAGCGTTCGCTTCACCGCGCAGAGGGAGTCGTGCAAGGAGCGCTCCATCTCGTCTAGGGAGTAGTCGTTGGGGCCGCGCAGGATGCACGATGCTGACGAGTGGGCCTTGGTGCCCTTGATGAGGATGCATTCGTCGTCTGAGATGCGCTCCTGGCAGACTTCTTCGGCGTGACCTAGGTACGAAGGGTCGAAGCGCTCGTCGCCGCTGAGGTCCGACAAGGTGCTGAGGAGGGTGCCGCCCGTGGCTTTGGCGATTCGTCGGAGGTCTTCCTTCTTGCATCTCCTGACACCCATGGCGCCCTTTTCGACGAACATCTTGAGGACCAGATCGTCGATACCCTTTGTCGTCAGGATGACGTTGGCGCCGGCCCGCAGGATGAGCTCGACTCTCTCGAGGACCATGCCGGACTCGCGGGCGCGGATCTGCTCTAATTGTTGGGGATCGTCGACGGTGATCTGGACGCCCATCTTCATCCGCTCTTTTTGCAGGTTCATGTCGAGGATGGCAATCTTGGCGTCTTGGATGCGTGTCGGCATGGCCTGCGAGGCTACGGTGCAGTTGAGCGCGTAGCCCTTGACCAGGACGGACTCGCGGACGCCCTTGCCGTGGGCCTTGAGCATGTTGACGGCCTTGACGGGGTACTTTGTCTCGTTGCGGTTATTGGTCGTCTTGACGGCCAGCATGGCGTCCACCACCATGGCGGCGAAAAAGTCGGAGTCGGGGCCGATGATCTTGCTCGACATGGACGTCTTGGCGATGTTGAGGAGGGATTCGCGGCCCAGGTTCTCCACCTTGATGCTGACATTTTCATTGAGGTACTTGACGGCCTCGCGCAGCGCCAGACGGTAGCCGGTGATGATGGTTGTGGGATGTATGCGGTTCTTCATGAGCTCGTTGCCCCGACGCAGCAGCTCGGCGGCGATGAGGACGACCGACGTGGTGCCGTCGCCGACCTCCTTATCCTGCTGCTGCGCCAAGTCGACGAGGATCTTTCCGGCGGGATCTTCGACGTCGAGGAGGCTGAGGATGGTGGCGCCGTCGTTGGTAACGGTAACGTCCTGCTCTCTCCAACGTCAGAGCTCAGTGCCGGAGACGGCGGGAACGTTGTAGACTGACGCCAATATCATCCACCATCATCTTGTCGAGGCCGCTGGGGCCGAAAGAGCTCCGGACGACATTAGCGATAGCCTGGGTAGCCAAGACTGTGCCGGGGTGTCAGCGAACGGGCGCGAGCTATGCTGCCGAGGAGAAGAATGCCTCCCGACGTACCATTCTGATCGCGTATATCGGCACCGGAGATCTTCTGGCCGCCCAGAAACAGGGTGCCGTTGCGTGGCTGCTCAAACATAGACGCCATGAAGGGCCGAGAAGGAGCGGGAAAGCTTTGCCTATGCGGTCGGTAGTGCGTTGGTTTGGTGTCCGCGGACGAGGTCAGTCTGGGCTCGAATGCTTTTTCGTTCGGAGCGTCTTGTTCTTCCGGCTCCGGAATACCACTTGGGCTCAGGAGTGGGTCTATGGTCGGATGACAAGGGGGGGGGGGCGGAAGGACGGGCCTTTACCCGGCTCCATCGATCAACTTCAAAGGACAACTGACGATCAAGCTTGAGGGTTTGATGGCCTCAACAAGAATAGAAAAGATGAGGGCATCAGAGCCTCAAAGACACGTTCATTAATCTGTTGAAAGTAAAAAAAAACAAGGCTAAAGCCCAGCTAAGCTATAATATAGTGCCGTGCCACCATAAGGAGAGGAACCTTCGTGGACCGAGTAATCGTCCATCTAAGAATCCATATTGTTGAGCTCGTCGTCTTCCTCCTCTTTTAAGGCTTCGGCGAAGCCAGACATTGCAACCAGCTGGGACAGTGCCCACTGGACCTTTATCATGAAGATGAACTTCTCAACGTCGATCTGAGGGATCCGGACTGTGATTATATGGCCGGATAGCAAGGGTCGTCCCGATAGAAAATGGGTCGGGATTGGGTCGGGGCTTTCGATACCATCAAAGAAACGAGATGTTCGGCAACTCTGGAAGTTTCTTTCTTCCTCTAGATCAATCATAGTATCCGGCCTGTCGAGATCGGGCCTTGGGAGCCAATGGAACTGAAGTTTGACGGGTATTATGTCCTCTGCCTCTGCCGGTAGTTGTCCGAAATACTTTAGGCCGCAATATGCCCTTTCCCATAAGCCGTGCAGGTAAGGATTAATGCACACCATGCTCCAGGACATGTCGGTCGCCTGGAGTCCCCAGATCTGGTTTTGTACCTCCCGAGGCAGCATATCAGCACCCCATAACATTTCATTCGATAATAAACATTGCTCCTGGATCGTCTGGCGGTCTTCCTGGGACACTGTGAACGGCATCATGTGGCAGACATCAGGATGTCCTATCCCCGTGACGACGCATACATTTCCGTCACGAGCCAAGGCTGCGGCACGTTGACGGCGGTTACGAGTCATCCTTTCTCGTCCCCGCGCATATGCTCTCAGATGCTCTGCTGAAGCTGTTACCAATACCGCGAAAAACTACATGTATCTAGTTAGCAAGCATCCAAGTTGTCTCTTCGGTCTGACGGTGGAGCCACTAGGCCGAAACCCTCTACCGATGGGAATTGTAGATTTACTTACAGTATGTCACGAGATTTTCCGTCGCTGTAAGCCTTGTATGAAGTAAGGCATGATCGTCGTCAGCAATAGCGCGAAGGGAATGAATCGGCGCGATCATGATGGCGGAGAATTCGATCAACTTGAGACAGAAGCCTGGAATAGTGCGCCTCATCTGCTGAACAAATCGATCCGCGGATTGCAGACGCTCCTCATATTCATCTGCGGACATGCGGTCCACCGGAGAAAACTCATGGTACGCCGTTAAAAAACGGAACATGTGGTTAGCAGCATTGGGAAACCTCAAGAACTCGTCGAATTTTTCGAGCTCGTCGTCGGGAAGATTCTCGCGGTAGAGGCGGAGCAGGTTGTCTGGAGTTCTGAAGAACTCGTCCAAGTTTGCGTGCTCCTCTTCGGGAAGATTCTCGCGCAAGTGGCGGAGCATTTCTTCGGGAATATTCATGGTAACGGGAGAGGGAGAATCGACGTACGTCTTGGAGGAGAAGTTGGGGGAGAAGAAAGAGGAGAAGAAGGAGGAGGAGAAGGACAAGGAGGACAAGTTGCATCATCAACTTATCAAGTTCGATCACTTATAAAAGTTATATCCAGTATCTTGTGGCAAGACTAAGAGCGGCGCACCTGCCTAGATAGGTAGGGTATTGGTGGCGGGCCCACCATGACCTAAGCTGAGCTAAGTGGCCGGCCATGCTTGTTTGCCTCAGAAAGGGACACTTTTCTTTAGTTCCTACGTCATCAATCAATTAATGCAGCCCAAGAGGGTTTTATGCCTGTTGTCTTCTTGTTATAATATCTTCATTGTTGATGTTGTTCAGGTGTCGCCGCTATCTAGGTAGGTAGTCATCATCTATATACATACATATGTATCCGTACATACATACATATATGTATATTATGTTAAGTGGTCACGTGCTCTTACGTGGTCAGGCCGCCTAGGCCTCCACTCCTTATTTCTCCTCCCTCTTCTATAGCATAGCATAGCATAATTAAGATCAGGGATTATCCCTGCAGTCTTTATATAATATTCCTTCTTCTATAGGTTATATCGCCCTCCTAGCTTCTACTACTGCATAGTTTACTAAAACTTACTATAAGCTTTACTAAACTATTATAAGAATTAACTATTAGGTTTTTAATTAGGCATTTTAAGGGCAGAAAGTCTTTCCTAATCGACTAGTAGAAAAATTCTTTATAAATAATAAAATTAATAGATTATTAAAATTATTAATAATAATAATAAAAATAATAATAATTATTAAATAAACTATTATATTATTATTATTATATAGTTAGCTTTCTTTAGTATAAAGCTTTAGGGCTTTACTACCCTTATAGAATAGCAGGGAGCTTTAATAGCGAGTACTTTAATTTATAAAATTAGTAATTATATTCTCGAAGATATTATATTACTTTTAAATAAGTCTCCTAACTATACTAAATAGCTAAAGGCTAATAAAAAGGCTATTAGTATTATTCTATAATCCCTCTCTAGTAAAGCTATCTTAGGCATTATACGCCTAGGTTAGTATTATAAGAAAATAGCTCGAGAGATATATAAATTCGCGGAATAATATGCTAAAGTAATAGCAAAGATATAGCCCTAATATATTCTATAGCGCTAGTACTATTTTATCCTTAAGGATAATACTATCTAGGGCTAGAAGACCTTTTAAAAAGAACTCTAGACCCTATAGAATTAAATTATATTTAATAAGGAACTTAGTCCTGCCTATAGGCAGATGCTATAAGTATATATATATAAAGCTATCGACGCAATATAGCATATTTAAGAAGACCTTGCTACTTAATAGGCCTATAAGGCTAATAGGGATGCTAGCCTCTTTTTAGAGAAGGCAAATAAATATATCTCTTTTATTATTATAGACGCTAAGGTCTATAAGGCCTTAGGCAAAGCCCTTTCTATACTAAGGAATAATAAGGGAGATAATAATAATAATAATACTAATAATAATAATAATTATAAAAATAAAAAAAGGAATAAAAAGAAGGCATAGAAGGAATAATAGAAAGAACCTTTATCTATGCTAAAGCTCTTTCTAGCGCCTCCTTATTATACTAATATAACGAACGAGATAATAGTCCTGCCTTGCTATAGCTATAACGTCCTTCCTAGTAGGAATATTTATTCTAAAGAGAATTATTAGAAGCTCTATCTAGAACTTCGTCCTTAATAATTTAGAGGCAGATAGAGAAGGAATAGTTCCTCTAGCGCTGCTAGCAGTAGCGATATTATAGCCGCGGGAAAGGGCACTATTGCTTATATCGTTAATACCGCACTTTAGGTTTAAGATTATAATGCCCCTGTTTTTTCTAACAATATTATCGTCGATATAGGGTATGCGTTATATATCTTTAATAATAAAGCCTAGTTTAGTAATATATACGAAGAATTCCTTAGCCCGATCTGTTTTATAGCTTCTAATAGCATGCCTCTTTATTATCTTAGCAAAGGCATAGCGATTATTAAATCCAAGAATAGCTATTCTATTACTTTTAAGGAGGCTTTCTATAGCACTAACGTTCTAGCTAACCTGATTAGCGCTAACCTTCTTAATCGTAAGGATATACGTATTAATAGCAAGAAGATAAGACTTTAATAATAAGGCTATTAATATGCGCTTGCGCGTATAGACGTCCAGGTAGACAAGAATAACGGGCTAGCTACTAGTCGTAAGGTATAGTTTGGCTACTATAAATATTACAAGCACAAATAAGTATCTTTTAAGAATAAATATTATATAATTTAAAGAGACTATCTTTCTATCTAGGGAATATTTAGGGATATAAGTATCCTAAGTAAAGAATATTTGTTTACGGAAATCTCCTAGCGCGTATACTAGCAGAGATTTCCTGGAGATTTCCGGAGGGGATTTCCTAGAGATTTCCGGAGGGGATTTCCTAGAGATTTCCGGAGGGGATTTCCTAGGGATTTCCGGAGGGGATTTCCTAGGGATTTCCGGAGGGGATTTCCGGAGGGGATTTCCCAAGGGGATTTCCTAGTAATTTCCCGAGAGGATTTCCTAGTAATTTCCCGAGAGGATTTCCTAGTAATTTCCCGAGAGGATTTCCTAGTAATTTCTAGAGGAGATTTCCTAAGGATAAGATTTAAATAAATATTAAAAAGGAAAGGTAAGAGAATTATATAGGATTAGACTAAGTATAGCTTATCCTGGCTTGTCCCGTATTAATCTCTTTAGGGCGAAAGAGAAGCTAATATCCCTATTAGTAAAATAGGAGGGAAGAGTTATGTATAGGCTACATTTGTTAGGGACATTGAGTTGCACTCGAAGGCTTTTTGTATTATAAATCCGATATACCTAACTCCTGGAAATTAATAAAAGAGAAGAAAAAAAAAAAAAACAAAATAGGACGAGTTAAGGCGTTAGATAAAAGAAACTAAGATAAGAAATATTGGATTCTTATATTAAGATAAAGATAATAGCTAAGGAAAAAAGGAAGAGAAAATAGAGAGAAGAGAAAAAAAAAAAGGATATTTAATTCTCGTCGTTAATTTTAACGAAATTAAGGGGCTTTAAGTTCGATTTATAACGGGGCGTCGGGTTTAGAATGCCCTTAAAGCCGTATAACTCCTTAGCGATATTAGTTAGCGGCGTCGTAACGAGGTAGAGGATATTATACAAGGGAATACTACCCGGGTTTACATCTATAGTTATGCCTTCGACTAAACTACTAGCGTAAGAAACTAGATAATTAATAGCGACCGCGGGAATAGTGTTAATAGTATCTTCGGCGGGAGGGTTAGACTAAATATCGGCGCTAACGTAGGGGTTCTAGCTAGTACCGTTTAAAAACGTAAGAAGCTTTTAAGTAGTTTTAAGAGCGGCGCGTTTGTTTGTAAATGCATTAACTTTAGCCGTTTCCTTTCTTATAGCATTTAGACTAGAACAATCTTACAAAACGTAAATTAACGGGAGGAATATAACGACCTAGTCGGAGCTAATGCCTAATATCTTAGCTATGTAGGATAGAGATAGCTTTTTATTAATTTAAGCGAGAACTTCTCTAATTATCGTGGCCTAAATAAAAGCAACGTCGGGGTTTATAAAGACTATAGCCTGGTTGCCTCCGTATATAACGAAGCAGTCTTCTAAATGCTTAATAACTATAACTAGCGCGATATAGTAATATATAAGCATTTAAGGATCGACGCTATTATTAGAATCGTTATTAATAACTTTTTAAAAACGTTTAGCTAAAAAGGATTAATGCGACGGAGTTACAGTTGCCGGCGTAACAGCAGGGCAGCGTCGTTCCGGGGTGCTAAGAACTAGTATTAGAGTAGGAGCGGATATAGTAGAACAATGGGCTAGAGCGCGCCCGAATAGTGGCGGAGCGTTAGAGGTAGTAGTTTCTTTCTCTATAGCCTCTAGCGCTATTTTTTCTATCTTTCTAAGGCAATCCTAGTAGTTTAGTATATCTAGAACTTTCTTAATCTTATTAAGCTCTGCTAAATCCTAAGTAATTTCGCCTAATACTAAGCCCTTAATACAGTCTTTAGCTACTTCTAGGAGTGCGTATACTCTATAGAAATTGCGGCCTAGTTAGTTAGAAACAGGGAAAATATTGCTATTAATATTATTTAGTAAGGACGGCAGGGTAGGTCGGCCTTAGCGAGGCGGCAATAGGGTAGATAGGGCAGCAGGAGTTGCCGCAGCTTAACGCGTCTAGCGATAGGAAGAGGGCATATTATCGTTATCGGATAATAGATTAGTGTCTTTAGAGTCGGAATCGTAATCGTCTAGGAGTCGTTCTCTATCGGCGTCGTCTACTAGCTTTTAATCGACCTAATATATATAACCGTCTAACTAGCCGAAGGAAAGATTAAAACCCTCTAAACGCAGAGCACGTTTCTAAGAGGTAAATAGAGTTTTATTAGCTTGCTTCTAACTATTAAACTTAGTATTAAAGGATTTAAACAACGCCTAGAGCTCTAAAAGATTGCTAAATAGCTAGATAGCTCGTCGAAAACCTTTAAAGGTAACTTCTAGTAGCGAACGAATAAGCTTTTCGTAAAAATTACGTCTATAGTCCTTATCTCTTAATTTAAAGACGTTAGAGCAAGGTAGGATAATAGGGAAAGGACTTATAAATAAAAATAATAAAGAGTTATAACGCGGTATATAAACGAAAAGGAGGGTGCAGTAGAAAGCGAAGAGAAAGTTAGAGGGGGAAAATAAACGGAAGCGCGTAGTAGTAGAAGCGTGGAGAAGGGTAAGGAAGACTACGCGTATAATATAGTAGGTAACGAGATATTCGCGACGCGTTGCCGGGTAACGCGGTTTGTTTTTTTACCTAGCTCTTTAACCCTGTATTTATGAAGATCTTTCTCTCTTTTTCGTTGCGTTTTCTCTAAACGGGATTAAAGCTCGGTTCTAGTTTTCTTAAAGTCGTTAATTATATCGGATTGCTAGAAGTCTCTAGAGGCAACCTATTAATTATAACTACTAGGGTATCCTTTCTAACAGACTAAGTATTTAGTTTTGCTATTCCCTTGCCGCGTTTAATCTTGCGGATATTAAGAATCCGGTCGACTTTATAATTTTCCGTATTAGGTTCTAGTCCTAGTTGTTCCGCAGGAGCTTTAGCGGGTCGAAGTTAAATAATAGATACTATAGGATAAATATTAAGCGATTTATCGAGGTCGAGTCGATAGGCAAGGTGTCTAACGCGTTTAATAATATAAAAGGGGCCGGTTTATCGTTTAGCGAGTTTAGCGACGCGTCCGTTAGCGACCTAATATCCTTTGCTAAGTTTAAGCTAGACCTAATCGTCGGGTTTAAACTCTAGTTTACGATGCTTCTTATCGTAACGGCGCTTTATAGCAGCCTAAGCGCAAGCAATAGAAATCACCGCTTCGTCTTTAAGAGCATCCCTTAATTTAGGGGAGGCTTAGTCGCTAAGGTATTAAAGGCTATTATCTATACGAAAACCGGTTAATAATTTACTAGGGGACGCTCCGATAATTAAAGAAAAGGAATTATTAAGGGAGAATTAAAGCAAAGGTAATGCATCGGTCTATCTTTTAGTTAGGAAATTAGCTGCAAAGAACCTAAGGGCAATTTTAACGGTCTGATTCTATCGTTTAGAAAGCCTATCGGTCTGGGGATAATAGGCCGTTAATATAAGAAGTTTAGTTCCGAAGGCTAACTAGAGTAATTTCCAGAATTCCGAAGTAAACTTAGGGTCTCGATCCGAAATAATTTAACAAGGTAGTCCCTAATTGCAACGGATAAGTTTAAAATATAACCTCTAAGCCTATTCTTTAGCTGTAAAGTATTCGTATCCGGGAATAAGGATGCATATTTTAGAGAATTTATTAGTAACTATAAGGAGGGAATTATAAAACTTCCCTTCTAGTTCGGCCTAAGGGGAATTTTCTAAGGAGACTATAGGAAGTCTAGTAACAAAATCTATAGCGATAGTATAAAATAGTATAGCTAGGGAACGAATCGGAACTATTTTACCTAGAGGGAGTTGCTAGTCGGTCTAATTGCGTTTATAGGTATTATAACCGTCGATAAATTAGTTAATTCTCCTTTTTAAACAGGTGACTACGAAACTGGAGGAGAGTTCGGCCTATATTTGGCGTCGGCCGGTATAAAACTTCTGGAGATAATATTCGGAAATTAGTTCGTCGGCGCAGTTTTCCAGAATACAGAGTCTTTTTCGGCCATCCGCGTCTTCGAGAAATAATAGACTATAAGATTAGGTAAAAGCAAGTCCTTCCTTAGCATTATTATCGCTAAGTTATTCGAGGATCTAACCCTATCGAGGGTCTTATCGATATCTACTAGTAATTTATCGTCGGAATTCGTTACTTATAATAGCTTCTAACGCGATTAAAACGTAGTCGGTATTAATATTATCTTCCTAGATATCTTCTAACTCTCTATTACCCTTTTCCGGGGCGGCTTTTAATAGCAGTCGGGAGAGTAAATCAGCTAGGATATTAAAAGCGCCGGGAATATAACGAACTTCTAAGGGGTATTAGCTTAAGTATTAGGATGCAATAGTAAGAAGATTATTGCTCCTTATGCTAGTTATAAAAGGGGAAGTTTGCTTAACGATAGCGGAAATAGCTGTATAGTTAGTAAAGACGATAATCTTAGGTTTCCGTATGCTAATTAAGTATATTCGCAGTTTCCTATAAGTCTAGATAAGGCAAGCGATCTCGAGCTCGGTTAGCTAGTATCTTAATTTAGCGGGTTTAAGAGATCGACTAAGGTAAAAGATAGGCTAGATCGATTGCCTAGGCGGAGCTAAGGTTAGTTTCTAAGATTCTTCGTTATTAAGATAAAACAAGCATGCAGCGAAACTATTTTCTTAGGATATATCGATTTATAGGAAGAGCTATCGATTAGGGAAGAATTAACTTAGAGCAGCGTTACTATAGAGGGTATTTATTATATTATAAAAGGCGTCCTTCTCTTCCTAAGTTAGGATAATCTTTAAACGGGAAGTAAAGGTATTTCTCTTTAGACTAGTAACGGGGGCATTAGATTCTCGTCCTTTACGGAATATAAGTGTTTTGCGTTTCTGCAGTAGTTCGATCCGTTATATAAAGCGGGGAATAAGGTATCGCATTTATCTAACGAGTCCGATCTACTGCTTAAGGCGCTGCAATATGCTTAGAAACTTAATATCGCGCAATACTTTAACGCGAGATTGCGTATTTATAAGGAAGAAGCCGTTAATATAATACCCTAATATCTTAACTAAGGGGTAGGCTAAGAAGCTTTTTAGTGCTAATAAAGAAAGGTTTATGCTAATAAAAAGGTTAAAAATAGCCGATAAATGTTTAATATAATCTTCCGGAGTGTCCGAAAAGATAATAATATCGTCGATATATCTAGCTGTATAATCTTTATAAGGGCGAAGAATATAGTCGACGAAACGTTATATATAAGCTAGCGAGTTTTTATACCCTATAAGAGCTATAGTAGCTCTTTTAAGTCCGCGGTAGGAAATAATCGTAAACCGTTCTCGGTAATCTAGATAAACGAGGAATTAGTAAAAGAAACTTCGAGCGTTAATTGCTAAAATAATCTTTTTGCTAGCGAGTTTATAGATTATATCCTGCGGAATTAGTATTAGATAGGCGTCTAGAACTGCAATACTATTTAAAGCTTAGAGATCGTTTATAACTCGTAGTTTACCTTTGCGCTAGACTATAAAGCAAGGGCTAGCGAAAGGGGAAGCTTGCAAAGCCTATTCTATCTTGCCTTAGGAATGCATATTATTGTGTTTTTTGTCGAGAAAGTCCTAATTGGGTTTATTTAAAGGATAAGGACGTAAACCGAGTTTCTTTTTATACTAGTTATCGATAAGGGGAATTCGAAGGAAATATTCCTTAGGGAGATTAATTAGCCCTATATCTTCCTATAATTTAGGAAGAGAGTCGATAAGTTGCTTTACCTTAGCTGCTAGGTTTTAGTCGAGAGCATAAATCTTAACGCCGTATTCTCCTTTAATTTCCGGGATATTAGGAACTTTAGAAATGCCGAGACGGTAAGGTTAGCTAGGGTCTGGAATATTAACAAGAGGCACGGGGTCCTTTTAATTATTATCGTCGTTTTAAAAGCTATTTAATAAGATATCCGGTTCGGAACGTTTATTAAAAGTCGAAGTCGGATATTAAATAAATTCCGGAACTAAGAAAGAAAAATTATTATTAAGATCGAGGATAACGCTAATCTTTTCTTTGCGTTTAAAGGAGATTAGGCGATTGCTAGAATTAAAAATAGTAATATAAAAATAGTTGCGAATAATCGATCTAGAGAGCGATAAAGAATTAGGAAAGAAAATAAGGTCGCGGTCGATAGGCAGGTTATTTACTAAAGTTAGAATCGTCCCGGAAGAATAAAGTGCAATTATAGCAGGCAAAGCTGCTAATATACGTTGCCGGATTGCTAGTCCTCGTTTAGTAGAATAATATTCGACTCGCAATCCGCTATAAAGTTCGATTCGAATTTCCTAACGCGAGTTAAGGATATCGAGGCTATAGGGAATCGAAAAGTCCTATCCTAATAAGAGGCTAGCGGATAAGGATTTAACGACCTAAGCTCCGACTATAAACTTGCTAATATGGAATTTATTGTTTATTTTTCCGGGAATATAAAGAGTAAAAGTAGCCTAACTAAGAGTTTTAGTTAAGCCTTTTCTAATACTATTTAAGTAACGGATAATATTATCGATTTTAATATCTTCGAAGCGGTCGAGGAGATTGTTTCTAATAGCTAATCTACTAGCACTAGTATCTATATAAACTTCTATAGTATCTAAAGGGCTATATTTGCTATACGCTAAGATTCGAGCGTAGGTAAAACAGGAAGGTTGTTCTAGACGGGAATCCTTAGTCTAAGGGGATGCGGTAATAATAGGCAGGCCGTCTAGAATGCAGTGCGGATCTAAAGGTTTAGTCTTAAGCTATTTATAATCCGGAATAAAGAAGCATAAGTCGTTAGCTAGTTACTAGTTAGCGTCGGATTCCTTAGAAGATAATGTATCGACGTTAGAATATTATTCTAATACTAAAAGAATTTAGTCCCTTATTTCCGAAGAGATAGTAAAGGAACCTTCTTCCGTTAGATTTTAGGCAGCGAGATTATAAGCTAAGTTAATAATAATAGGGTTAGATTTAGAACTAGTATTATTATCCCTTTTTACGAAAAGGGGTTTATTATCGAAGGAGACCCTTTTGTTAGAAGGAGGTCGACAGTTGTCCGGGGTTTTTATTAAGGAGTCGCTAAAACGTCGTTAATTTCCGGGATTTCCGGACCGTAAAGGATTCGATTATTAAATTTAACTAACTATTAGCTTATCCTAACGTCTAGAAGGTCGTCCTATAGATGCATATTAGGCCGCGTTGTTTTAGAGACGACCCTATATTCCGCGAGTAAGCTTAGTTTGCAAATTTAGGATTATTTTTTTATATTTATAAGCCTATTCGTTAAGGGTATTATCTCCCGTAGGCTGCCGGAAGGTTTCCTAGAAAAGGATATCTAAGCGAGAGAAGACTATTATTAAGATAGATTATTCGGGATATTAGGCAGCGCGGGCTATCCTTTTTATCTTAGAAACCTATAAACGGAAGTTTTTGCTAGCTAAAATATCTTAGGATATAAAGATCTTATGTTGCATAGCTTAAGCAGCGATATTAGATCGAATAGCGAAGCGTTTCTAGAGAGTTATTACCTATCTTGTTATTCCTTATCTAGGCAAGGTAAGTTCTAAACGGGTACGAGAATTAAGATCCCTAGAGTACTATTCTATAGCATATCTACAAAGGAGAGAAGGGATTAGTCGAGCTAGTTCGTCCGCGTATTCGTCGCTTTAAGCAGCTACTCGTTGCAAAGCATTAGTAAATCTATCGATACTACGGTAAATAATAGTTTAATCGGTTTCCTCGATCTAATCGAATATAATATCGAAAGCACTAGCCGGTTTAAAGCGCCTAATATTTTCGGCTCGGAGGCGAACTTAACGGGAAATTAGTTTCTCTAAAGGGGCTCTCTAATTAGAATAAGGGTTATTATCGGGATAAGATCCGCTACGTTTAGGAGGATCGTTTAATATTTTCTAAAGAATAGTCCTAACTATTTCCGCTAGAACTTATTTATTAATAGGAGAGATAGAAGGATCTCGAATATTTTTAGTCGATAGTTCGGGGTTTAGCAGTCTAGTTAAAGGACCTGCTTCCTAAGATACTTCTAGTTGCTTTCCTTTTCCTCCGTTATTACTTATTTCTTTAAGGAAGAGTTAAACGTCGGGGGGTTAATAATAAAGAGGGATATTAGGGAGAAAAGGGGTTCTACGAGGAGTATATCGAAATTAATTTACTCGGTTAAAGAGTTAATCTCTATTAGAAATAACGTCTAGGTCGGTAAGGAAAGTATTTATCGCCTCGAGAAGGTCTAGTCTATTAAGGTTATCCTAGCGAAAGGAATATCGTTATATAGGTCTTGTTTCCCTGTACTTCGAGACGGGAAATAATCCTTTAAACGGGTATAGTTTACCTGCCTTATAGTATAAGTTAAAGGCAAGTATTTCTTTAGCTCGAGCTAAGCTTTCTTATTCGAGGATCTTAAGAAGGTAATCTAAAAAGGCGGATCGAATATTAGGCGTATAAATATAGGTGTAATAAAGTTTCCTTCCGAGCTGAATATCTATACTTATATAGCCGTTAGTAGATACGTTTAGGTCCGACTTACTATCCTAATAGCTAGAGATCGGTAAATAGGTAAACGTAACGTAGAATTGCTACTAGTTAATATGCGCTTACGCGTATAGACGTCTAGGTAGATAAGAATAACGGGCTAGCTACTAGTCGTAAGGTATAGTTTAGCTACTATAAATATTATAAGCATAAATAAGTATCTTTTAAGAATAAATATTATATAATTTAAAGAAACTATCTTTCTATCTAGGGAATATTTAGGGATATAAGTATCCTAAGTAAAGAATGTTTATTTATAGAAATCTCCTAGCGCGTATACTAGCAGAGATTTCCTAGAGATTTCCGGAGGGGATTTCCTAGAGATTTCCGGAGGGGATTTCCTGGAGATTTCCGGAGGGGATTTCCTAGGGATTTCCGGAGGGGATTTCCTAGGGATTTCCGGAGGGGATTTCCAGAGGGGATTTCCCGAGGGGATTTCCTAGTAATTTCCCGAGAGGATTTCCTAGTAATTTCCCGAGAGGATTTCCTAGTAATTTCCCGAGAGGATTTCCTAGTAATTTCTAGAGGAGATTTCCTAAGGATAAGATTTAAACGAATATTAAAAAGGAAAGGTGAGAGAATTGTATAGGATTAGACTAAGTATAGCTTGTCCTGGCTTGTCCCGTATTAGCTATATAGTATACTATCTTATCTAGAAAAGTAGTATCGCGACTATTTAAGATGCTAGGCCTTAATAGCCTTTTATAATGCCCGCCTTACCTATTAAAGAGAAGGCTATCGACTTTTCGGTCCTCTATTATCGACTCGGATATCCTAGCAATAATCGGCTACTACAAGCCTGCAAAAAGAGTAGTATTAAAGTCCGCATAGAGGATATTGCTAACTTCTATTATCGCTCTTATTATCTTAGCAAAGCAGATGCTATTATTAGCCGCAATCTATCTATATAAACGACTTCTTTTCTTTAATATTTCTTCTAGGACTTTATCGCCTATATACCTACCTCTTTAGAGGGGTATTAGTATATACTTTATAGCATTAATGCCTATACTAACTATTATTAAGTCCTTTTTATAAAGACTAGAGGGGAAGCCTTTTAACGCCTTTAAGCCTAGAAAAAGAGTATTAACGCTATAGCTAGCGGATGCTATATTTAAGTTATAGCCTTCGATAATGCTCTCGAATTTACCTAGCAAAAGATTATTAATTAGGCAGCCTAAGATAGCTTTATTATTAGGACCTATGCCCTATATACTCCTGCCTAGCATAGCCGAGCTAAACATGCTAGCCGTACCCTTATAGATACTGCTAGATCTATCTATATTAAGACTAGCCTTCCCGAGAAGCTATAGCCTTATTTTATAAATATAAGCGCCTACGTTTAGAACCTCCTCCTATCTTCTGCTAATGCTAATAGAAAAAGCCCTATCGAGATAGTTATAGAAGCTATCTATATGCCCTATAAATATAATATCTTATACTTTCGCTTATAGGGATATCGAGCGTACGTTTCTATCCCTCTGGCCTATAGGATCCAAAGCGCTAAAATAGCCCCTAGGGCTAAGGAGGGTTATCTCGTTAGCATAGAGGGCCTTTATAGGCATATCTATAAGGTATTCCTTCTAGATAAAGACAAAATCGTTAGGGCCCGCGATATCCGATTCCACGATCTAGCTAATCCAAACCTCGATAAGTTAGTTACGCATATCGCGAACGTCTCTAAAAACAATAATCCCTTCGACCTTAATAACTTCTTTTACTATTATATTTAATAGACTATACGCCCTAAAGACTAAGGAGAGAGGCAATAGGCTTTTAATGCGGAATACCTACTTATTTTTAGTAGCGCTACTATATCTAACCCCCTAAAGAATACTATCTCTATACCTCTAATAATAGAACCTTCCCTTCTAACCCTAGACCTTATACTAGAAGGCATCGATTTAGAGGACCTTAAAAATAGGGAGGCACTAGCTATCGTAAAGCCTAAGAATAAAGCAGTAGTGCTACCTACTAATCGAGTCCTTTGCTTATAATCTAAGGCCCTTATAGCTTTTAGAGAGGTCGATAAAAAAAAACCTAAAATTCCCGATTTTATAATCCCTATCTAGGCCGTTCTTAACGTCCTTAATCTATAGGTCCTAAAGGGCTAGTAGGACGTTAGAAAACGCTCTAACTACCTGACTTAATAGCGCCCTGCGATAGCTCTTAAATTAGAGGCTCTTGCAAAGCATTAAACCTAGGATCTTATTAATAGGCCTGCTGCTAAATAAGTCCTTCCTAGCAAATAGGTATTTACTATAAAGCATCTAGTAAATAAACCCGTAATAGCTAAGGCTTATTAGTGCGTTCGTAGGGATAAGGAAGAATAGCTTTATTCTATCGAGGATTTATACACTGCTATCGCCTATCTTATATCTATATAAGTATTCTTATCTATTATTGCTACCTTAGATCTCGAATAGCTATAATTTAATATTATTAATGCCTTTATTAACGCCCCTTATAGTAAAGAATTTTACGTTAACTAGCTATATTTATTCTAAAATAGCACGAATCGGGTCTATTAACTTAATCGTGCCCTCTATAGACTTAAGATATCTCCCGCGATATAGTTTATACACGCAAGTACTGCCTTAAAAAGACGCGGCTAGAGATAACTCTCGTTTAAATTCTGCATTTATACCTATCCTAAAGGTCTTATTATACTTCTTTATATTAATAACGCTATTATCGCTGCTAATATAACTTCTCTTCTATAATAAGGCCGGGCTATTCTTTAAGGCGTTTAGGAATTAAGAGAAATAGGCGAGCTATCTATATTTCTAGGCCTCTAGTTCGTTAGGAATAGAGCCTTTTGCACTATTTATATCTATTAATAACCTTATACTAAGAAGATTATTTAATTATTTAGAAAGGGGGTTAAGAATCCTATATAAACGCCTTAGCTAGCAAGCATAAAGATCCTAGCTAACTAGAAAATATAAAAGGCTATAATGCTATTAATATAATAGCTTAAATAGACTAGGTCGATAAATTATCTTACAAATAGTATAAAACCCGACCTTGCCTTTACTAATAGTAAGTTATATAAGGCTAATTTAAATCTAATAGCAATATATCTCGCGATCTAGAAAAACCTTATGCGCTATCTCGTTAGTATAAAGGCCCTAGGCCTAACCCTTAGCAATGCCTGCGACCTAAAGGATTTAAAACTCCGTATTTATACAGATGCCTTTTTTGCTAATAATATCTATATAAAGTGCTCGACTGCTAGCTATATTATTTTTATTAGCCTTAGCCCTATATACTAGAAATCTAAGAGATAGACTATTATAATTCTATCCTCTATAAAGGCAGAGTTTATTAATCTTACGCTTATAAGTATAAGTATTATCTAGATTAATAAGATACTATAGGAATTAAGGCTTTTATAAGGAACCCTATTCCTTTTATTTACTAATAGCCTTAATGCTAGGGCTTACGCTTTTAATAAATATAAAGCCGCCCGAACCTAATATATCGATAACTGCTATAAATAAGTATATAATTAAGTAGAGAGCCGATTCTTTATAATCTCTTATATTAGCATAGCTAATATAGCTGCTAATAGCCTTATAAAAGGCCTTGCCTATCTCTAATATACTAAATTCGTTAAAATGCTATATCTTTCTAATACTGCTATTATAAATAAGCTAGCTAATAGTATTCGGACTATATTTCGACTAGATAATAATTGCCTTGCTAGTCCGACTAAAGCTTAAGATAGTTATAATAGCCTCCTTAACTCGTTATAAGCTACCTAATATAGTATAAGGTTCGTAAATATAACCTATAAAAGGGGTATTATAAGACCTAGAAAAGAAAAAGATTACTAAGTCTATTTAGCTAGCTAAACGCCTCTGCTATTGCCTTTCTAGTCTAGGGATAATACTTTTACTATTAAGATTAATATTAATAGAAATCGCCTTGCAGCTTGCCTCTAATTAGCAGGGAATGCCTGCTAATTATAGGTATCTAATAAGTCCCTAAATACTAGGGGCTATTTTGCTTAATACGCTAAGAAGCGGCCTTAAAAGGCTACTCTATACCTCTAGCTATTTTTAGCTACTTAATCTAATACTCTAAAGATATTTATTTCTATAGTTTTTGCGCTTTTGCGCTAACTTTAGGATAGATTAACCTAATCTAAACGCGCTTTTAAGCGCTATAATAGCATTTTTCCTATTTTTTTTAGCCTTTTAGAGCCTTTTTAAAAGAGCTTAAATACATACTTTTCTGCTCTTTCCTTTATTTCGCGCGACTCGGAGGAGGGTTATCTATTATTCTGGCCTATAGCCGGCCTAAGAGGGGGTGTTAAGTAGTTACGTGCTCTTATATAGTTAGGCCGCCTAGGCCTCTACTCCTTATTTCTCCTCCCTCTTCTATAGCATAGCATAGCATAATTAAGATTAGGGATTATCCCTGCAGTCTTTGTGTGACGTTCCTTCTTCTATATATTATAGATGTACATATATACATATGTATATATGTATGTCATCCAGGCGGGGAAGGCAAGGCGCTTGGGTGGGTTTGTGGAGAAGGACCCGGCAGCTTGTGATTGGTTCGCGAGGCACGTGTCTTGAATTTGAGCCCTGCCCCTCTCTGTTTTCCTCGCCCAAGCTGTTGGCAGATTCTGCCTGCAGGCTGCGGCACATTCACGTTAAAAGACGGGAGGCGGCGCTCCCTCGCTTGCCCTCTCTTGGACCCTCGTCTTCGTTCTCCTGCTCTTCCTCTCTCTGCTCGCCAACACACACGAAAAAAAGAAAAAAAAAAAAACCAGCATGGAGGACGTCGTCCAGCAATCGAAAAGCGCCCTCAAAAAGGCTGAGAAACAGGCCAAGCTTGCGGCAGAAAAGGCCGCAAAAAAGACCAACCTCCCCGTGGTGGGCGGCAAGAAGACGGACGACATCATCGGCATCACCGTCTCCAAGGAGGAAAACTTCCCTCAATGGTATCAGGAAGTCGTTCTCAAGGCCGACATGGTGGAATACTACCAGGAGATCTCGGGCTTCTTCGTCTTGCGCCCCTTGGCCATGCACGTTTGGAACGTGATCCGCAAATGGTTCCAAGAGCGCATCGAGGTCATGGGCGTTGACGAAGTCAGCTTTCCCCTCTTTCTGTCCTCCAAGTCGCTGGATAAGGAGAAAGATCATGTCGAAGGCTTTGCCCCTGAACTGGCTTGGGTAACCAAGGCGTGAGTGCTTCCTCTCCCGTGGCCGCCTTCTCTTTCTGACCGTTCCCAAACAAAAGCGGTGACAAAGATCTCGAGGTGCCCGTCGCCATCCGTCCCACGTCGGAGGCAGTCATGTATCCCTACTACTCCAAGTGGATTCGCAGCCATCGTGACCTCCCTTTGCGCCTCAACCAGTGGAACTCGGTCGTCAGATGGGAGGCCAAGCAGACGACGCCCTTTCTCCGAACGCGCGAGTTCTTGTGGCAGGAGGGTCATACAGCCCATTTGACGGAGGAGCTGGCAGGCAAGGAGGTGCTGGAGATTCTCGAGCTCTACGCTGGCGTCTACGAACAGCTCCTGGCCCTTCCCGTCGTCCGAGGGCGTAAGACGGAGAACGAAAAGTTTGCCGGAGGATACTACACGACCACAGTCGAAGGTTACGTCCCCACAAACGGTCGAGGCATCCAGGGAGGCACGTCGCATTGCCTGGGCCAGAACTTTAGCAAGATGTTTGACATTACGGTCGAAGACCCGGTTAACAAGGGCTCGCATATCCACGTGTGGCAAAATTCATGGGGACTCTCGACGCGCGTCATCGGCGTCATGGTCATGGTTCACGGCGACGACAAGGGCCTGGTGCTCCCTCCCCGCGTGGCCAAGGTGCAGACGGTGTTGATCCCCGTGGGCATCAACAAGAGCACGACGGCCGAGGAACGCAAAAAGCACGAAGAGCAGCTCGATGCGATTCAATCGTCGTTGAGGTCAGCCGGCGTCCGGGCCGAGTCGGACTGGCGAGAGGGCTACACCCCGGCGTGGAAGTTCAACGACTGGGAACTCAAGGGCGTTCCTCTGCGCATCGAATACGGTCCCAAGGACGCGGCCAAGGGGGTCGTTAGTCACGCGCGGAGAGATACGGGCGAGAAGGGAACGATGCCGGTTGGCGACGTCGGCAGCAAGATCCCCGAGCTGCTGGAGACGATCCAGAAGGACATGTACAACAAGGCCGAGGCCAACTTCCGGGAGCATCGACTCAAGATCAGCAAGTGGGACGAGGTGCTTCCGGCGCTGGACAAGAAGAACGTGGTGCTGATCCCGTTCTGCCTGGACGGCAAGTGCGAGGATCGGATGAAGGAGCTGACGACGCGCGTCGACGACCAGCCCGACGTGCCGGAGAACCAGAAGCTGCCGTCGATGGGGATGAAGAGCCTGTGCATCCCGTTTGAGCAGCCGCACGGGCCGGAGCTGGTGGCGGGCGAGACGGACTGTCTGAACCCAGAGTGTAAGGGCAAGGCGCAGAAATGGGTCATGTTTGGGCGAAGCTACTAGACAGGCTGCATGCGAGGCGTTTCTAGTTTGGAAGGGCCTGGAAGCGGGTGTTGGCAATACTTTGGGGTGGATGGAGGGAGGGGAACGGACGAATAGATGACGACGACGACGACGACGACGACGACGACGACGGGATATATGTCGCGTGCATGCATTGCGATGTAGATGATGTCGGTGGTCAGCACAGCAGCGTAGGGCTCGGCAGTCAGCCTCGCGTGCGTTGCGTAAGGATGCAGCAAGGAGAGAACGAGAGCTCGGCAGTCAGCTCAGCGGAGAGGGGCCTCAGGTTGATTAAAGACGTAGGCGAGGTTTATGCTTCGCGTGACGATGGTCGACGGCACAGGGGTCCGGGATGCTATTGGCGACGAAGATGCCGTCTCGCGTCAGGTATATACCATGTTCCCATGCAATGGAGGAGAGAACAAAGGAGGCACGGAGAGAGGAGAAGGGGGAGTGAGAAGAGAAGAAAGAGGTCGGCGGCCGTAAGCAGCAGTAGCAGGATTGTTTTGTTTTGTTGATGTTGTTGCTCGCATGGTCAGCATCTCCGCAGCACGGATGAAGCGGATCATCAGTTGTTAACGAGAGATGAGAGAGAGAGAGAGAGAGAGAGAGAGAGAGAGACGTTCCATGCTGTCTGCACCACGTCACGATGGCGCGGCTGGGGCGGGAAGGGAAGGGAAGGGAGGAAGGGAGGAAGAAGCAAGGTAAGCGATCCCATCAGCACCAGCCAAACTTGTCATTGGCGATCCAATCGACATGCACCTCCTCCTCCTCTGCTCCCGGACCTTTACCTCCACACCCATCCTGGCCGCCCAACCACAGCAGGCTAGCGATCGAGCTATCCTCCCTATCCACCAGCTCCGGCTGCAGGTGTGTCATGCTGTCGAGGATGGGCCTGAGGCGCTCATCCGGGTTCCAGACTTGGATGCTTGTGCAGAGCCATCTGCGGCTTTGGGAGACGGCGCTTCCGATGACTGCTTCGACGGCCGTTTGGAGCTGCGGCTGGCTTATGGATTCGGGGTAGGAGAGGCGAAGGAGCTCCAGCTTGTTGGTCTCAGCCTGTTGTCGCCGCGACGGCTCCGATTTAACGGTCCATAAAGCCCAGACACGAGACTCGTCGCCGTCTTCGTAGAGGGCGCCGCGGACGGGCTCGCCGGGTAGGCGGGGGAGGGAGTCGATGTGGGCTGCGAGGAAGTCCTGACGCGCAAAGTGCCACTGGAGAGTTGCGAGGTCGGGGATGAGGGCGAGACGGATGGTGGTGGGTGGTGAGGGGGGGGGTGGTGAGGAGGCGAGCTTTGATCGGAGTCTGAGCTCGTCTTGTTCGGCGAGGGGGGGGAGTTGGTCGTCTGTTATTGGCTTGACTTTTGCATTATCTTGATCTTCTTTGACTGGGTTTCCCTCTGCTGATGATGATGATGATGATGGAGATGATGATGGAGGAGGAGGAGGAGGAGGAGGAGGAGGAGGAACGCAGAGGCGGACATGGCAGCTAGGATGCACCTTCCACCCAAAGCGAGGATAAAACTGCCTCCCGATATCGGAATACAAGACGGAAAACGCCACGTCTGGCTCCCCCCCCAGCCTCGAAGCAAGAAGCCGCATCATCAGGGCAGCGTACCCCCTCCCCCTCAGCCGCGGCTCAACAAAGACGCTCGCCACGCCCTCGGCACGCACAAGCCAGACCGGCCCGCCGCCGACACGGACGAGGGCCCTCTTGCGGAGAGTCTCGCACGAAGCCAGCGCCCTTCTCTGCCGGTCGCCGTCGGCGCCATCCGAGGGCGTCAGCATCCAGGGCGTGAGGCCGCCGCGGCGCAAGAGGCGCGTGGCCAGGAGGCGGCGCTCGCGCGCTTCGTACTGGGCTGGCGTCAGGTGGGCGCCCCATTCGGCGTGGCCGTGGGCCCAGATGGCGACTTGTTCTTGGTCGGTGGGACGGACGAGGATGGGGTTTGTCGTCGTTGCCATTGCGACGTGAGTGTGTTGGTGAAGATGTTTCACTGAGCTGCTGAGATGGAGGAGAGACAGATAGAGAGAGAGAGGGGG
The DNA here is from genome assembly GCA_001633055.2 of Ophiocordyceps polyrhachis-furcata BCC 54312. Classification (NCBI taxonomy): domain Eukaryota; kingdom Fungi; phylum Ascomycota; class Sordariomycetes; order Hypocreales; family Ophiocordycipitaceae; genus Ophiocordyceps; species Ophiocordyceps polyrhachis-furcata. The sequence goes on along the minus strand of LKCN02000012.1, from coordinate 1,397,867 downwards.
GTTTGATGAAGGCGAGGAAGGTCACGAGCCTAGTAGGACCTACGGGTATCTAGCTTTCATCTCGCATGCAGCTTCAAGGTTACTATACCGTGTTGTTTATGATTGCACCTTGGACTCTCCCATGTATAGAGAAGCACATGCACGCATCCTTTCCAACAGGACTGCATCGTATGTATATATACTATGATACTACCTATAGGCTATATGTACAGTAGGGCATCTGAAGCACACAAGAGTCATGATCACGCTCGCTCTCAGCAACAATCTCTGCCTCCAACCGATGGCTTTTCTGCCTTTCCTTTCTTTCCTGCCTTTTCCTCTCTGTTTTTCTTTCCTTTTTTTTTCCCCCTCCTCGCAAACCATCGAGGGTCGACACGGGCTCGGGCTCTCAAAAGCGGCCCCGGCCCCGGCTCGGCTCGGCCCGACTCGGCTCAGCGCCCGCTAATAGCCGTCGCCGAATCCGGCCGCGCTCGTCCTTAGGCCGAACCCCCCCCCCCCCCCCCCCCCCCCCGCAACCAACAAAGGCAGCCAAGTCCCCCATCTGTCTACTCCCCTGAGCACCCACCAGGCGAACGACGTGTCCGACCTGATGGCGTAAGCTATGCGGCGGCGACCCGAGGCCCTCCAGCAGTCTCTGGCCGTTGACGAGGTGCGCCTCCGCCGTCGGCAGGTCGCCGTTGACGGCCTCGAAGACGACGAAGAAGATGGAGCAGGCGATGGCCTCGCGCAGGTCCGCTTGCCGCTGGGCGCTGACGGCTTGACGTGCTGCTTGGAGGGCTTGGCCGTAGTGGGTGAGGGCCAGGTTGTAGTGGTGGCCTGAGCTGGACTTTTTGGCCTGCACTAGTGCTTGGACGGCCGAGTTGGCCCAGCGGAGGGCGGTGCTTTCGCGGATGAGACGGGGGACTGACTCTGTCCAGAAGGAGTCGTCGAGGATGCAGCCGTCGTGGGATGGGCTTGGTGGTGGTGGTGGTGGTGGTGGTGGAGGCGGAGGCGGAGGCGGAGGCGGTGGTTGTTGATACGGGACGGCTGCGGAGGCTTCCATTGTCGTGTCGCCGTCTCTGCGCTCGTAGCCGCTGCAGAAGCCGGCCCATTTAATGCAGTTTCTACAATACGGTTTCGCCTCATCGCACTTGATGTGTCTCCGTCTATGTCGATAGCGTCAGCCCTTTGCTCTCCTTCGCGGCCCCGTCTTTTCAACTAACTTGCCTATCCCCTATCCATTAGCCTCATCATCAGACACGAGAAAGGGAAGTGAGGATAGACAGCTGACTCACAGGCTACGCAGCCGGTGCGCACTTTGGAGAACTTGGCACGCGTAGCTCGCCGTTGTCTGGGCGTCGTCGAGGCGTTCGCTCGGCAGTCGTGGTTCCCGCTTCGGTTTCTTAGGTGAGTTGGTGTATTGTCAGCAGGGCTGATAGGGGGGGGGGGGGGGGGGAAAGGGAGAGTCGAGCGGGGAAAGAGGTGAGCGCTACTGACATGCCGAGAGCGGCGGTTGGGACCGTATCGCCGCTCATGGTGATGATGATCAGTGATTAGTATGTTGATGTTGATGGTGATGGTGATGATGACGACCAAGAGATGCTCGAGTCGATAGCGGACGAGCGGGTTTCTCTCTTTGTTTCCTCGTCTATTTCCTACATGCAGCCGCGTGGAAATTGGACGCATTTTGACTCAAGCTGTCTGCTTGTGCCCGGGGGGCTTCCTGAGAAGGGGGGGCTGAGCTCAACGACTCATGGCTGCTTTGTCGTCGTGTCCAACAGCTTCTGCGTAAGAGGGCGGCCTTTCAAGGGGGTCCGTCGTCCATCATCGTCACCACCACAATATAAGAATAAAAATAAATAAATAAAGACTGACCGCTTCCCCGGCTGACAAGCAGCGAGCTTCCTGCAGAGAATACCTAGGGAACAGCGGCCTGTCGGGCCTAAAGGACACGCAAAGGGAGCTGTAGCTACGGCGGTCTGCATTATGCGCCTGTTGGTGACATGTCGCACATCCCCCGTATCTCCGGTCAGCCCTACAAGGCGGGAAAAACGACTGTCAGCAAAGCAAGCCACCCTCCTTCTTGTTCGACAACGCATGAAAGTACCTGTAGCCTGTAGGGGCTAGGGGCTGCATATATGCATACATACCAAGGTACGGGACGCATAGATCAGGCTCGGGCAACGGTCGCCTATCCGTACCAAGTCTATTATAAGTCATATATGTTGTGTGTATGTATGTATATATGTCTGACTTGGACGGACGCGCCGCCCAGCCTCTTCTTCCGCTGCGGCTTCGGGCCCGAGCCGGGGGCCCGACCTTTCAATCCCAGGAAGATGTGAAGCAAAGGTGGCTTAGCCGAGCCGAAGAAGCACGCCATCCCGCATGACGATGCCGGAACTGTGCCCTATTAGGCAACGTGCCTCCGGAGCCGATCTGCAAGGGTGGGTGTCACGAAGACGGGATTGGGTAGTGATTGATCGCAGCCTTGTGGCTTTGTAAATCCATTGAGTCATCAATAGCAGCGGCCGGCGGTAAGGGATTCATCGTGGACTTGGTGGTGATGACGATGATGATGATGATGATGATGATGATGGTGGTGGTGCAGGGAGTGAGTGGACTGGTGGTGGAGAAATAGTTACCGCTGCAGGGTATGTAGCTCCTAAAGCCCTACCGGACCCCGCCGCTATTTTTTTCCGACCTCGTCCCCGTCCAGAGCCTCATCGACGTTCGACTCTCACATACATACATACCGTCACGATCTCTCCCTTTTCTCCCCTTCGTCTCCTCCCCAGTTCCCTCCCATGGCACTTCCACTTCCATCCGGCCTCGTCCCCTCAGAGATCGCCTTTCTCTGCGAGATGGAGCTCGTCACCATCGTCCCCCGCCAACGACTCGACAGCATCAGCCTCCTCACC
>LKCN02000012.1:1364646-1394578 GCA_001633055.2 Ophiocordyceps polyrhachis-furcata BCC 54312 | reverse complement strand
CCCCCCCCCAAAAAAAAAAAATACCTTGTCACTCTCCTGCAGCCCGCTGATATGTATGCACCTAAAGGGACCGACGGCGCCTTTGCGTCCGCCACACCGCGGCACCCTCCCGCTCTGGCTCGCGCTGCTTCTCAAAAAGCAGCGCCGGGCCAACATCGTGCCTCCGCCTTGGCTGCACCCGGACTCCCTCCGTGACCTAGTCAAGTACGAGACCACCATCGACACCACCGCCTGGGCGCCGCCGCCGCCGCCCCCGGTCCGTGCTGACGCCCGTGGCAACACGAGGCGGCTCGATGACGACGCTGTCCTGTCGCCTCCCTTCCTGCCCTCGTGCACTGCCGATGCGCCTGCCGACGCCCTGCCCTACCACTGGCTCGAGCTAGCCGAGATGCTCCTCGCTTATGCCGCCGACGACGTCTACTCTGCCTCCGAAGTGCGCTCCTTGCTCAGGGACCTACAGGAGGTTCGCGCCGCCAAGATGCGCGCCAGTACTGCCCAGCTCAAGTCCGGCGTCGACGGTGTCATGAGCCTGCGCGGCGTGGGCGCCATGGAGCTTACCGCCAACAGGGCCTTTATTGTTGCCGTAATAGACGGCGTTCGCAAGATTGGCGCCACCGCCGAAGCGGCCCGCCGTGAGGAGCAAGATGAACAACATCCGGACCAGCACGATGACGACGAGCCTAGCGACGATGACATGCAATTTTCTTGATTTATCGACCACGACAACTAAATTCACAAAATACACCCAAACTTGAAATCACCTTTGCTTGCCAGAAAGAAAGGCAAAAAACATGCAAGCCTGAAGTCCAAGACGGCATCGAGGGGAATTATTCGAACCAAGGTACAAAAGAAACCCAACCCGCTTCTCCTAGCCCTCCCTCCATCTTGATCATGACACTGCCTCCCCGAGCAATGTCGGTGTACCAGTCCGGATTGATCGTCCTAGGGCTGACTTGCTTGCTAGGCGAAGCCAGAGATCTCCGTGGTAAGAAATCTGCTGTCCGCCAGTCCTGGTCGTTGGTGCTGAAGGGAGGAGGGATGTGTGTCGCTCGTTCAACTTGTTCCACCATGAAGCAAGGACGAAATAGCAGAAAAGAAGGAGCCAAGGGAGAATGGCAACGCCAAAGTTTTGTTCCTGCTGCCGATATGTCCTTGTCGTCGCGTTGTTGTTTATTGTTGTTGTCCTGGCCGGGCGACGGTCAACATGTGCTGGAGGCGCTCGGCCCGAGCTTGGAACTCCTGCGTCATCACGGCCCGACGACCGGGCGTGTCTCCGTCGCGTGCGCGGGCGGGAGTTGCGGTGGCTTCGTCGGCGCGGGCCATGTCTTGCAGGTCTCGCACGAGCCGGCGCAGGCGTGCGTCCGCGGCGAAGAGGTGCCTCTATCCTCACCAGCAGGCTCCAAATCCAATGGCTCCAACAACGGGGGTGAGAGCCATGCGAGACGTCTGTCAATCACACGTCTAACATTCCAGTGAGCTCTAAAATGAGCGACTTTCTTCGCGTCCCAGAGCCCTGCCTTGGATCCTGGTGTCGTCACCGGCTGCCATTGGTCCAAACCATTTCCTTTGAGATTTTTCCATTTCGAGACTGCGGCACCCACAATGTCCATGCCTTCGACGCCCGTTGGTTTGTCTTGCACCATCTGCTCAAGGCAAACCATCATGCGGTTGTGCAGTTTCCACATAACGCTCGAGAAGGTGGCGCCAGTGGTTGTTGGAAGGGCATCCCTCATTCCCTTCATCTAGCACGTCTGGCATGCCGCTCCTCGACCACGCTCACACCGGGCCGCTCCGTTATTGCACAGGTCGCCAATGCATGGCGTACACATGCATGCGACCTCTGCTGGGCCGGCGTTGTCCTCATCGGTGTGATGTATAGTGAGTCGATGTTTGTGAGACTGGGTTGCGATGCACCGTCCGCGCGGGGGGATGTCTTCTTATAATGCTAACCTAGGCGTATAATGCCCGAGATAGCTTCGCTAGAGAGGGATTATAGGACGATACTAATAGCCTACTAGCTTAAAAGAGTATGTCTTCCCTAGCCGTGTATAGTCTAGACGGCTATTTCGATTAGTCGAGTGCGGACGGTTGAGTTATGTTTAGATATAGTGCTGGCCAGCTTCAGCTCCTGCCAGCGACTCTCCTCGCTCTCCGTGATAGACCCTGGAAAAAACTCGCGGCGGAGAGAAAGACCAACGTGTGATTTGTGAACCATAGAAAGCCAGTCTTGTCCTGTGGTGCGTAGGCAACAATATATCGTCCGGCGATTCCTTTTACAAAGAAGATGACAGCCTCTCTGTGCACCAAAGAGGATCCCAAAGTGCAGGCCAAGAGAAAGGAAGGGTCTCCCTTTAAAAGAAACACGCGATTGAATTGTGTATATGGCAGGCTCCGTGACTGCAACAAAGGTCGTATGTGTGTGTCACCAAAACGGGTCAAAGACGGGGGACCAAAAGAAGTGTCGAAACAAGCCAGTCAATTGATGATGTGTCAAGATGAGGAAGAGGGTGACCAAAGGCCAAAGGAACTATCCCTCAAAGAGAGGTGATTAAGTTTGCCCCCCCCCCCTGCAGGCAGGTGCCATTAAGCAGCGTAAGACTCGTAACCGTTACGCGCGCCCTAAAAACATCCGATAGCCCTAGTCGTACTACCCTCTTTGTTATCCACGAAGCCACGGACGCACTCGATGCAGGGGACCTTTTTCAGTTTTAAGGTGCGATATTTAGTCGGCGTGATAGGATATATAGTGTAGGAAGAGGCCAGATATTTAGTGTGTGCAGTTAGTTAGGATGTTATCTCGGCACAACCCCTGGGGCAGGCAAAAAAAGGGGGTTGCTGGTTCCCCTGCTGCTGTGGACGTTCGCGGCATTCGACGGGAAGTTTGGGCCATTGTCAAGCCTGAACGCGATACATCTATTATCGATGATGTTCCTTTTCTGCTAGGCCTGCCATGGCTCTTTAACGTCGGGGCGGTTATCGACATATGCCAAGGGACCCTTACTATAGGATAATAGCACTTAGGGGAACTAGCAGTAATACTATAAAGCCCTAAATTAGCTATTATACCTCGCTAGAAGCTTATTTTAGCACTAAATACAACCCCCTTGTTGCGGCAGTTTGTTAGACTGCTAAAGAAGTCCTGCTAAGTGCCAGACTTAGGAAATAAGAGCTTAGACGCCGATATTAACGATTCTAATAATAATACTTATAAGACTAAAGATGCGGGAACTATTAAGACGTCGTTAAACTAGAATATCGGATTCGACCTAGGCAAGTTAATAAACTGCAGCTATAGCGCTTAGATATAGTCTTTTCTTCTTATTTATATTTCTTCTTTGACCCTATCGCAGCCTTTGTGTGTTATGCTCCTAGATTGAGTCGGAGCTAACTTTGTTTTTCCTCCTCGTTATAATCAGATTGTGGCTTTACAGCCTGCTTCCGTTTTTCTTCTTTTTATTCTGGCGCCTCCCCGCCTTGTGATGAGAATTTTGGCGACTCCGTGGGCGAATCCCTTTACATCACATCAGAGGAACTTGTGCTCCACGCCTTCCTGACCAGGTATGGCCCCATCAGCTGCTGATGTCCCTGTTGAGGAGCGTACTTCTGCTGAGGCGCATACTGGTTGTCTGGTAAGGAGCGTTTTGGTCAATGGGCTGGTTAATCCACTGCTGAGGAGAGATGTAAGAGAAACCCGCGCCTGATTGTCGTCCCGGTGCACGACGAGCGCAGACGACGACAGTGCGGTAAGGGGTAGGAATCGTCTCCGCATCGAACCCTAACCCTACAACTTCTCCCCTGGTCGGAGACGAAGATGATGTTGATAAGTCTTTGGTAGTAAACGACCAAGTTCGTCGTCGTCCCGAGCCGTCCTGCAGTCTACTTCACCGAACTTGAATTCAGCGGGTATCATGGCGATGTTGATATCGCCCTGGTCCATGTCCTGATCCATGGCTGCCACTTCTCCCCTAGCCGGAGACGGAAGATGATGTCGATAAGTCTTTGGTAGTAAACGACCAAGTTCGTCGTCGTCCCGAGTCGTCCTGCAGTCGACTTCGCCGAACTTGAATTCGGCGGGTATCAGGGCGATGTTGATATCGCCCTGCCTGTAGGGGTCGCGCTCGGGGGTAGGGCCCTCCTGATTCTCCGCTTCGGTGTCGGTACCAGTACTAGCAATCCGGACCTCGCCAACTTCCTCCCCCCCAGACAGCTTTTTAATGTGCTCGAACTCATCCTCGATCGGTGTTACTAGGGTCCACGCTTCCCTCGTCTGCTGTAAGAGCTTCCCTCCCCAGAGGAGACCGATGGCTTCCACTGAGTGGTTAAAGACGACGGAGCCTGAGTCACCATGTCTGGAAAATTCTGTCTCACCATACGCTTCGCGGAGTTAGTTATCGCCACTGCCCACGTCAGCTTCACCATCACTCTCCCGCTTCGGGTCACCTGGGCGCACATACCTCCATCGTCCCGGTGTCTCCCCCTTCGACGATAAACTTAACCGCCGCTCGCCCTTTTTCGATCAGACGGTTAATACAGGCGCTGTAAGGGGCTTAACAAGGCCCTGCCGACGCGACGGGGTGATTATAAGTCTTTGGTAGTAAACGACCAAGTTCGTTGCCGTCCCATTGCCGAGGGGAGTTGCACCTATATCAAGTTCCTTCTTCTTGTTTTCGGTGGTTGTCTGTACGACGCCGGATCCGGGTATCGTCCGACCCCTGCGCCGTTTTTATAGCAAAGCAAAGCAAGTCTCTTTTTCCTCCGACCTCCCAACCCCCCCGTTTCCTTTGTCGTCCGACACATGTCGAATGATGCGGGTTTCGCGCGCAAACGGCGCAGGGCTCCGGGGCCACGGTCCCCCGGCTGGCCATCAGCACGGCCAGGAAATGACTCCGCCGTCGGACGACGATGGCGAAGACCCTCCCCGGGTCCTGCGTCGTGCGAACTAGTTGCTTAAACATCTTCCAGAGATGGCGAGACAAAGCAAACTCAGTCGAACCAATGACAACCAGCCCCAGTGAGAGGCGACCGGTTCATCGTCCGAGCTGGATGCCCCCGTCGTCTTAAGTTAAGCCGAGCTTAGGGTGGTGTAGACATGATTGGTGGCGAATCCCAACAAAATCATGGCCCGGAACAGAGTGTCGGATCGCAATCACGGCGTGTCGACGTTGGATATATTCCTCACCAGTAAAGGACGAGTTATCCATCATCTCAAGACGCAACAGAGTAGAGGCCAAACGGTTGAGCGGGAAGCAAACGAGACCAGAGGCCACACAGGGGGAGGAAGGGGGTGGTAGCCTTCCAGCTCCCAGACGGCTGTAAACATGTCGATTTCTTCCTCGGTTGCCTGTGCAAGAAAATGGTCGTCTCCCTCAGAGTTGTTCAGCATCCAGCAGGCTCTCAAGAACTCCAACCATTGATGTAGATGAGGTTTCTATCGGCCACAACCGAGCATCGTCGTCCCTCAGATTTGTAACGGCGCCGCATTTGAATGAGAGGTGTAGTCCCACCAGTGGTATGGCCAGAAGGTGTATGCAATCGGTTCTCTCCCGCTCAACTTGGAAAAATTGTATGCCTAACCTGAAAGTTAGATGCCGCAATCTCGGGCTCATGAATGGATCACTCACATTTTGCTTGAGAGGTGATCGCTGATGTGTAAAACTGCCACTGGTAATATGTCCCTCGGGCTGGGCTGGGAGTCGTTTAAGCTGCTTCAAATTTGTTGGAACAAAGGAAAAGAAAACAAGTATGAGGTGATGAACGCCCTTCCTCGTACTCCAAGCCGTGTTGGCCGCCGATGGCTTTGCTAGATGATGCAATGTGACGAGTACGATTGATAACGCACGTCCAGCCTCAAGAACCCATCCAGGCCGCGAACAGTATCTTGAGCTGTTGCATATGCTACTTCGACAAGGTGCACTCTGAGCCGAGGGTCGTCTGACACGCATCCGCGACGCCCAATGGCGTTGTTGCTGGCAGACAGCCGGATCGGTTAGGGCCTTGGTTGATTGCCCTCTGTTTTTTTGTCGAACAAGTTCCTGATTTTATCTTTAATTTCAACGATTGCTTGTACCAAGTCTTGCAGTTTGGGCCTCTTTGATATTCGTTTCGATGCGTCTCGGACTGCCGCCTCCAAAAGGGGCGTTTTTTAAAGGCGTCGATGCTTTTCGGGGCCATCGATCAGGTCCTGTCAGACCAGGGTGAGTCCATTTCTCTGATGGATGAAGATGACTGAGTTGACAGAGCCAACAACGAAAATAAGAGCTGGGTGACGACCGCAAATGTCGTGCTTGGTAGAGTTGCCACCTAAAGCGTATGCCATGCTGACCCATGTGCCAGCCGCGGAGACGACTTCGGATGCCCATTTGTGAGATGGGAAACTCCAAACAATCCCCTACACGTCTTCTGTGAATCGATCGTTGGAGGATTTTCTCGGCCAACGTTTAGTCGGCAGCCAAGCAAAGGCCGTAGATCGAGATTGGTAGAGAGGAAAGGATTGCAAGAGGTATTGGCCATCCCTCCACAGTGTTTCCCAGCTCATCGTCCTCAGCCGAAAGTACCGGGTGCATGTTGTAGCCAGAGGTGGCGGGTTCGGGTGAAACTTCTGCTTGCAGGTTGGGAAAAAAGCTAGCTTTGAGCTTGAACGGCGGCCAGTGGTAGGGGGAAGGTTGTGTCCCCTCGCCTCATCGGCGTCACCAGCATCCAGACGGCGGCGGGGAGAAGTCCAGTTAAGCTTCCCCAGCTTTTTGTCCCCGACCTTGGAAGTGGTTGTAATCCATGGGAATCCTCTTGAATGCTGTCCATGAGAAGGGTACAATGTGGCAAACGTCAGGGCATGACGGGCGCCCTGGTGATAACGCACACATTAACATGTACCACCACGACGCAAGGCTTTCAGCCGTTTCAACCTTCCTTCGTGAGCGAATACTATCATCGACGCCATTAAGGAAACGAGAGGTTCGGCAGCGGCCTGGAGACGGTACAGGTGCGGCCGCATGGCTGTTGTGACGGACTTCATAAGGCCGCGGAGGCGCTCCGCATCCTTCTTGCGTCGGCCAGATTGGGCGGAATGCTAGTCCGCCGCAATTCTGACCAACGCAAGAGGTGCATCATCGCACCTCCGCCCCTTTGATGCGCACTCAGCGCAGGAAAACGCCCGGGAGGACCCAGCCTGGGTCCGGCACTCGAGGCCCCCAGTGAGGCACAGGACGCACGGGGCGTCCCGAAACTCACCAGGAACCACGAGGGCCTTCACCCGCTGCGAAAGAAAGTGTCAGGAACCAACAGAAATACCGCAGGATTTTCCCTCTTCTCTATTTCCACAGAAGCCAGATCCTGGGAAGAAGCCCGTTGCTGTTGTATATATGAACGGCCGATTGACTCTTGGCCGACATTGGCAAAAGAAGGTGTCGATGCAACTGGCTTTTTCTCCATGTTGAGGTTGTCAAGATGGGGTCGTGCATAGTGAGTTAAAGTATGCAGCCAGCTGAATCGGTTGCTTGGATCCTCTGATTAGGAGGAGGATTGAAATGATTCGCCAGTTGAAGTCGGTCTCGTACTCTTCCCTTGACATGTGATCTTGCTGTGGTATAAAACTCGTGTGTCTATGAGGTGTGGTGAAGGAAGACCTTTTGCCTTCAGCACTCTGCTTCACAAACTAGATACCTGGCCTTTTTGCCCTTCACGATGATCACCCGACGCGATGGCGGTCCATCTAGGGGATATGAGTTTATACTCTTTCGATTCTGGAAAGGCGGTTGAATTATACCCTGATACATTGGAGCACATCCTGTTGCTGGTCAGAGTCTGCAAAGGCTCTTCCTCGCAGACGAGCAGGATGTAATGTCGGAGTCCATATAAGGCATCACGTTACCGTGGTGCTGCCGTCTGATGTGTCAGAGGGGACATCCCAAAGTTGGACTGTGAGATGCTTGAAGCCCTCAGACGTCGATGAGGTATCAACACAAGGCCGCGGCTGCGGCGACGATGCAAACATCCGAAGACCATGGAAGATGATGATTGTAGACGATGAATGACGGTAAGGATGTGTGAGAAGATGGTTGAGGTGATGAGGGAGTGTGAGAAAGGAAGTGGGAAGAGATGGTTTTTCTTGGGCTGGGGAAAGAGAAGATGGAAGTGAAAGAAACTCCAGAGTGGCGAAAGAGAGAGGGAGGAAGGGTTTTATACCCCTCCAGAGCCGCGTTTGCACCGAGGCCTGTTGGCAGCTGGCAGCTGGCAGTTCACGTGCCCGTTGCCTGGTAACGCGTCTATGTTTGATTTCTTCGTCTGATATTTCTCTGGGCTGAATTCGTCTTGGTCTTGTGATTTTTCCCCGGCTTTTCTTCTGTTAGAGGGTGTGAGGGATTTCGAGTTCCCTGTTAGCCAGGCTATCCCGGTTTTCCGTTTGACAAGTAAACTCACGTTGTGTGATTCCATCCCTCGAGTTCTTTCTTCAGCTGCGGGCTTTCCATAGGGGTGTGAAGAGCAGACGAATGGGGGTGAATGATCAATGCAGGTAGAATTCCATAGAGCTTCGCGATATATACATGTATCCCTCAACGACATCTCTGTGCCAGCAAGTCAGATTCTAGCTGAGGCTATATCCTGGGCATGCCGGTAAAGGTTAAACGTCAACGTCTTTTTCCCGTTCGGTAGATAACAGACAGACGTATGACGGTGTTGAGAAGATGAAGGAGGGGGAAAAAAAAAAAAAGGAAAAAGGGGGAGAGGACTGGTATGCGTCGGTAGATCTCTTCCAATCCGGCAGAAGGCAATTAAGCCCTGTTCCTCCATCGTCTGGCGGCAAACGATGCACTTGAACTGTCCTCATTCGCCGCGTCATCATCGACAACGAAAGTTTTCCTTGCGTCCGGTCCGACAAGGCAGCAAAGCAAAGTGTGCCGGTGCTGACACCGGTCTGGTGTAGTGCCTTTCCACCTTAAATAATACCATGGCTTATAAGACCAATGTTGAAAAAGGCTGTTAAGCCAAGCCAGGACATATGCAAAGTCATAACCCCTATCCCCATCCACGTAGAGGCGTTGGAAAAGGCCACGAATCGACGTCTTAATACGTGCTTAAATAGGCGTATTCCGAGTCTTTTAAAGCGGATAAAATAGGCGTATTCCTTGCGGCGCCGAGATAACAACAGTGGTTGGAAGACAGACAGGAAATTCGTTTCGGCAACTTGATAGCGGCTCACGCGCTTCGTTGCCCCATAGTGCCGTCGAAATGAGCGGAGCAAAAGGCTGGAGACGAGCAGACCGCCTTGGCATCGTTCAGATGTCCTGGATGGCAACGCCCGGATAACACCGATAGAGACTTTCAACTGCCTGGTGTAAGGCGTCTTCGGTTGAGGGCGTACACAAAGGAAAAGCTTGAAAAGGAGAGCGAAGTAGAATGAACCACCAGAAGGATAGAGTAAGGTGTAGGAGAAAGGTGAGGCTATCGATGCACGAGGTTCAAAGGCTGCACTGCCAGCTGCCATCTCAGATGTGGAAGACGATCAAACCACGTCTTCAAAGAGTCTTCATATTTGGCCGTCTCTGTGGCTGCCAATTTGATGCCGCAAGCGGAAGGGCCCGATCCAAGTTTGTTCCAGCTTGCCTGGTCTCCCCTCCTTGGCCAAGCTCTGAGAGTCGAAGCAGCCTGGTGTAAAACCCCGTGACCACAAACATCCATCAATGACGTTGTTGTGCATTGTCGTGACTCGCATGGCAGGCCCGCGCCGTCCGGGACGAGCATTATCCTGCTTGGCCCTCGAGTTGGCTCCAGATCGTCGGTGCTTAACCAGAAACTCGTGGAAAAGGTTCGTCAAGCGACACAGCACACCCAAGAGAATGTTTCTCGGAGAAACTGTCTTGACTTCGAATGAGACACAAATGTCTCCCTATACTTGGACTTCCTGTCGTCCAACTTCGCTGTAGGGGTTTCAGGTGCATGCTTCATCGGTGTTATTTGTTGCGGTGTGCTCTGCTTCAGACTTGGTTGAGTCTTCTGGACAGAGACCCGGAAATCCTGAGTGGACTATGGTCGTCGGGATCGGCGGCAGCGAGCGACGCAGCGTGCGGTGCCGATCTGGGGCGCTGAGCCGCCCGTCCCCGAGGGCACTCCCTGGCCATGTGGACCGCAGCGAAAGCAGGTCTGAGTCATGTTTCAAAGTCTGATCCGACGTCGAAGCCGGCACAAACATGTGGTTGAGGCCTGAAAGTCCCACCGCAGCAAAGAGGTTCCCATTCCTTGACCTTGTCATCCATCAGGTATGCCGCCTGCAAAGAGTTGGCCAACCCCCCAGCTTCGTTGGTGATGTTTGCTGCAAGTTGGCGTATCGATGCCTGCTCGGGTACGTCATACAAGTCCGACCAGGAGGAGTGGCAAAGACATAAATTGAAGTTGTGAGCGAAAGGTGGCGATGTAATATCGAGACAGAAATTGTTGTGTGTGATTTAGTCCCAGAATGACTGGCACTCCCCCGAGTCTAATGCCCGGAGGATACGTAGCGTCACAGAGGTCGCAGGTCAGCTCCCCGACAGCTTTTGTATTTGGGTTCGCCATTCCGTACGAAACGGGTCAAGGAAGGTGAAGGAGAGCCTCGATTAGATGGATTCGGTCGTTCGTCTTGTCGTAAGTTCCAGTAGAGCTCGTAGAAGCGAGAGCCCGAACCAGTCTGGTCCTAGCAGACCTCTCCGCGCTCGATGAGACGAGTAAAGCCCAAGACTGGTGTCGAGGGCGAATTTGTCTGGCTCTGGATCGCTGTGATGGAATACTGCTGAAAGCCCTTCTGTCTCTGTGTGGAAACCATCCGTCTTCATACTTTTGCTTCCAGTACCCTCCATGATGGGAGAGTTACTGCTAGAAGGCTTGAAAGCCGTGGCTCTTGAGGCCTGTTCCTAACAGGCATCCACGGTCGGCGGCCAGGCCGCTGGACGCCCTTCGAAATTGCCGACGTAGCGAGCATTTCGAGATGTCGTACCACTCCCGAGACCTCTGCGGGGGAGAGTTCTGCCTTGGAAAGGGACAAATTGAATACCCCCTTTCCATGTCGAAGCCAGTCTGGGGGTGGTTGTCCCACTCCCCGATTCCTCCAGCAGTCGAATCGTGTGGCGATAGTGTGACCGATCGATTCCAATCAGCAGACCCGTAGCAGTAAGCCCGTATGACAACGTGGCTATCCCAGTCTTGTCACCATGAAAACGCTCCGGCGTTCTTATGCATTCGACCAGGGTTATTATGCGGCGAGGTGTGCCCTCCTCGTCGTGCGGAATACGGCGTATTTGGGGCGACTCCCACGGGTTCCATCCAACACGCCTTTCATCGCCAGAGCGAATGGGCTGCCGTCTGCGGGTTCGGGGACGAAGCCTCGTCGCAGGGTGCGGGCGGAGCGCACGGTAATAGGCGAAGTCCGTGCCGCGTTACTGTGTGCAGGTAGCAGGGAAGGAGGGAGGGAATCGATTTGGCAGGGTCGTTTGTAAGCAATGTATGGAGAGAGAGATGCCGGTCTCGTCTGGTGTCCAGCGACCTGTTCCAGCAGAAGGGGATCTGCGGAGGGAGTCTTCGGCAAGATGCAACGCACGCCCCGTCCCGACCGCTTTGTTCTCATCCGTTTTCTGCCATCGATCGTCCTCGACGTTGGCGTTAACCATCTCAGCGGTTTGCCGAAGAGTTTATCCCGGACCGGTTCATGGGAGCTGATGTACAAAGGTATTAGGTGTCCGGACATATAAGTTGGTCCGAGTGAAGGCGTTGCCTCGTTCGGCAAGTAATACTTCCGTAAGAAGAGACCATAAGAGGATAGATACTCCTCTGGCTATTGTATCCGCTCGAACCACCAGGGGATGCCCAAGGTTCTCCAAATCCAGCGCCAACGCTCCAATGCTTCTCGTCATGTCCTCGTCGCCGGAACTCAAAGGTTGTATGATGAGCGGCTGAACCAGCGGCCGGTACATGTTCCAGAAAAAGGCGAACGCAGCCGCCAAGAGCAATAAGCAAGCGGTCGTGTTCGTTTCCTGGACTAAAGAGAATGACTAGCCCATACGGCTATAATATCACCCTGTAAGAGAAAGAAAGGCCAGTACCAAAGTCGAGGTGGAAGATGGCTATCGGAAGACTTCTGGCCCGACGTGCCTCGAACTCGGCAGTTGTTGCACTTTCCACCCAAGATACCGTTCGTGCGGAAGCAAAGATCAAACATCTTCTTGTCGAGAGACAAGCGAGCGCTTATTCATGGGAAGTAAGGAGGA
Organism: Ophiocordyceps polyrhachis-furcata BCC 54312; assembly: GCA_001633055.2. Lineage (NCBI taxonomy): Eukaryota > Fungi > Ascomycota > Sordariomycetes > Hypocreales > Ophiocordycipitaceae > Ophiocordyceps > Ophiocordyceps polyrhachis-furcata. The sequence continues at coordinate 1,382,345 of LKCN02000012.1, read as the reverse complement.
GAGAGTTTTGTTATCCTCGTCTGTTGAGCGACCTCCCGCCGTTGCACCCAAGTGTGCTGGAAGTCGTCAAGCAGGAGGCGCAGTCGAAATTGAATGGTTTGGTGGTAGCCTCGATCGAGGCCCAATCGTTCCTTTCACCTGGTTGCAACCCGTCGTCAAGGAAAGGATTCGGCATGTCTTTGGCCAGGCGGGGAGCGAAAGCAGGCGTTCCTCTTTGACTCCATAAGGTAGTTTCATGTCGTTCAAGTTGATCTCCATTGGTTCGATGTCTTCGAATCGACAGTGTGTTCGTAACTGAAGCAGTGTCCACGGCAGCAGTAATCCTGCAGAGTGATCGTGCTTGTTGGTGGTTTTTGCTCCCAACATATTCATCGCCTTCCAACTGCTTGTCGTGTAGGAAGAGCCGACAGACGCCCCCGTTCGAATCCTGATGGGAGAAGAAGAGAGGCGACAAAATCCGTACATGTACTCGACATACAGGTTCCAGTTCTTGACGTTGGTGACCGGCGTAACCTCTCCAAAGCCTCCCAAAGGTTTTTTATTCCGAGATCGATATAGAGAAGGGCGACGAAGACAAAGACCGATGGCGGCCACGGACGATAAACCGTGGCGAAGATATAAGAAGAAAACCCAGCAATGCCAGCAGACTGAAAATAATTCCAGACGGACAATGTTCCAGTTCATGACGCTCCGCCCTCTTGGTGTCGATGGCGGCATTTGAAACCGCCCTTACTATTGTCATTCGTCTGTTGTGAATTATCCCAGCCCAGGTTGAAGGTGTTAAGGCCCCGGACGACACGATCAATAGTATCAAGGTTAGCTTCGTCCCAGGCGGCTGTCTAGGCCACACGATTCGACCACGTAGTCATATCCAGTGCAATCCACACAGCCGGGACGAGGCCCCTTCTTGGCCTTCCAATCGTGGAAGCCGATGGGTTCGGCGGTTGGTCATCGGCAGTCTTCGCCTTGCACCACGTATCGGTTTCAAGGATGGCTTCGATAAGGACAACAGTCCTCTTTTCAAGGAGAAAAGACTCTTTCAAGGAGGAAGGAATGTTTCTGGGCAGCCGTTTTCCTTCGGTGTGGCAGCCGCTCTCTTTGGCATCATTCTTCTGGGGCAGAAGGGATATCCGTGCTGGGAAGACATCTCCGTTTCAAAGTCATCTCTAGACTACGATGATGTTGTTAGTTTCTTCTCCTTCATTTTGGAACATCATCACGTTGGAGTCACCTCGTCGCAATCAAGTTCAAACAAGCCGCATCTGGCGTCTTCGCCGTTGCTGTCGCACACACACTCAGCGACAACAACTGCAGTATTTCAAAAACGGATCATCATTTTGTGACAAAGGATATCCATCTAACGAATAGTCAGCGCTCAGAACGCGTACCCGTTTCACGATAGTCGCACTTTGTCCCCGTCATCTCACAGCTTGTGGAAGCCTGCTCATAGCAAGTGCCGCCCATGGGAAGACAGCTGTCTACTGGGCCCCCGTTTGTTGTCTCCGTAGGTTGTATCTGATTCCACAAGATAGTGTCGAGAATCCATGTCGGTATTTTGGGTAGTGGATGAGAATCGCCCGAAAGTAGTGAGGCTGGCGTAGAATCTTCATTGTGGAGAAAGCTTGAAAAGATCTTGAGTAAACTGTTACAAGGCGTCAGCTTCTTCCCATACAATTTCAGTGGCCAATACTACCAGGTGTCGACTTACCCCCTCACACTTCAAGCCCGAGGCCGTGCAGGCGCTCGTAGCAGCCGCTCGGTCAAGCCCCAAGAGGATGCTCATAGGGGTTGATCATCTCAAGTGACGCAAGGGGTCGCGGTTGGTCATGGACACCATCTGTTTTACAAGGGGTGGTTAGTTGTACGTTGGCAGATGTCCTCTCGACAGAACGCGGCAGGTCAGGTTAGTAGGGCAGACATGGTGCAGATGAAGACGATGAATGGTGCACAAGATCGACGACCTTGATGAGGCAAAGTGATGGCATGTAGCGGGGAGTGTCAAGTAACTTTGTTTTTTTGTGCAGCAGGGTGATGAGGGTAGACCAAGTCAAAGGGATGAGAAGCTGAGAAAGGAGAAGGGCAGAAGAGTGGTTCAACAAAGGGATCCGGCGGAAGGGGAAAAGGTGCTTGGTGGAAGGGGAGGAAGGGGGTAAAGGTGATGGTTGAACAAGGTCGAGAGGCGACAAACCTTTTGGAAGCCGAAGGTGAGATTTCCACGCTTAGAGTAAAGCCTCGATTGTTCATCTTCCCCGACGAAGAGAGAATTTCAACAGATGCCATCTCTCGAGAGATGATGTTGATGAAAGCAAAGGAAGATGAAGAGATGATAGCCTGAATAAGCATCGTCAGGGATGATGATGATGATGATGATGATGATGATGATGATGATGATGATGATGATGATGTAAAGGGAAGACGATGAAGATCTGAAGAGAATGAAAAGAATCTGAAGAGGGAAGAAAAAAACAAGAGGAGAAGAGTCGACGCGTAGGAGATTCTGGTTTATATAGAGCCCTTCGCCATAGGGAGGGTACGTACTACCGATCCCCGTTTGCAGTTGGCGGCAGCTGACAGGCGATCTCGGAACGCGGCATCTAAAGGGCCCGCCCGAGACCCGCTCACGTGATGATCGTCAATCTCGACGTCAAGCGATGAAGAACTTGTTTGCTTTTTTCCGGCTTGGCTTCAACATCTCAATCCCCTCATTTCTCCCCCAAGGATGCCGACAGAGCTGGAAGAGGCACGTCTCCCTCCCTAAGCAAATCTAACCTGAACCCCTGCTAAGCAAACACAGCTCGTCGGCTTCATTGCCCATCCGAACCCGCAGATTAGACTGGCCGCTACCGAGGCTTTGGTCCCCTACTCGACCGCCGAGACAGCAGTCTTCAAAGCCGATGACCTGAAGCCTGTCCGGAACCTGAAGCTGTTAGTCCGGGATCAACCAGTACGTTTCGGCGAACCAATTCGACGACGCTAGCGGCATCCACTTACAAGCGTTAGAAAATCGCCGAGCATGTACTCGATATCCTCGTCAATCTCTCCGCAGATGCCGTCGTATTAGACCATCTGGCTGGCGATCAACGCCTTTTGGAGTTGCTATTCCTTCGCCTTGTAGTAGGCATCCCTTCACGTACGCCTCCAGCCCCTGAATTAAGTCAAATCATCAGGACAAGCAAGAGCCCAACGCAAACCTGATATCCATGCTCCTCGCCAATCTCGCCAAATCTCAAGGCTTCGAAGCTGCAATACTAAGAGCAAAACAACCGTCTCCTCCGGACCTCGGCGCCGATGACGTAGTCCTTAACCAGCTTCTGGATCTCTTCGTCAAGGGCCACGATGGCCGTTACAACAAGGCCGCCAACTACGATTACCTAGCCTACCTCTTTGCAGACCTGGCCAAGAACGCCGACGTAAGACGCTACTTCGTCGAGCCGCAACGCTACGACGACGTCATCCCCCTCACCAAGATCAAGGTCTTCACCGAGCATACGTCTACAGTACGGCGCAAAGGCGTGGCCAGCACCATCAAGAACGTAGCCTTCGACGTCCAATCACACCCTTCCTTTTTATCCGAAACCGGCATCAACATTCTTCCCTACGTCCTACTGCCCATCGCAGGCGCCGATGAATACGATGCAGATGACATGATGGAAATGTTACCGGATCTGCAGCTCCTCCCGCCGGATAAGACACGCGACACAGACTCTTCCATCGTGCAGACGCATGTTGAGACCTTGACGTTGCTGACTACCACCCGTCAAGGCCGTGACCTGATGCGCCGCGTCAAAGTCTATCCCGTCGTGCGCGAGACCCATCTCCGAGTTGATGACGAGGGCGTCAGAGAGGCGTGCGAGAGGCTGGTGCAAGTTCTCATGCGTGACGAGGAGCCGGAAGTAAACGAGCGCGTTCAAGAGGTCCAGGATGACGAAGACGACGAGATAATTCCAGTCTAACGCTTCGACCAACGAAGCCTTCCGATGCATCATCAAGCGTCGGAACTCGTACATACACACAGAGACCCCAAAAACAGTCACGGAAGACAAAGATACTCCAGGATGGTCAAAGTCTTGGTTGAGTTAAAAGCTGGTTATGAAGAAACGCATCTCTTCGTCCTTTGCAAATCACAGCAATGACGACGGGAGAAGGTCAGGGAAAACGAAAAGAAATCGACCAAAGACACACCAAAAAAAAGGAAACCCCCTTTTCACCTGGAGCTGCCATCGTCGCCGACATTTTCACGAAAGACACTCCTCTTAGCAACCGGCGGGATGATGGGCGACTCGCCCGCTTCAAGCGGCGACAAGGACTCCTCCGTCATGGACGGCAACGCGCCTGCGCGTCTGGAGTCGGATCCCGCTTTCGGTCGGCCGCAGCCTTCGAGCGGCGAGCTGCTGCCGCCGCCCAGAATAGGGGAGTCCATGTACGCCGCTCCCGACGTTTGCGACACGAAGCTGCTGTTGTCGCAGATGGAGCTGTGGGACGGGTCTGAGGGAGGGCGCGGCCTGTTGCTGGGTCCCAGGCTTGTGTGCTTCTGTATTACATCTATGGGCGTCAGTCCCGTGTCGTACAGTTCGACGGGCGGCGACGTGTCTTATTTTTTTCGTTTGCAAACTGTCAGTTGACCAATGCTCGGAGTAGAACGAAAACTTGGTAGGACATAGGAAGAAACATTGGGGGAAAAACGACTCTTACCAGCCAGCTCTGCCAACTGCGTGTCGGCCATCTCGTGATGAGCCGACGGGCGGACACCACCGTCGCGGGATAACGGCGTGGCAGACACCATGTCCGGCTCCGGCGATACAGCACTCGAGCTCGTCGCAGTCGAAGACTTGCCAGCCGCCTGGCCCCTAACCCACGAGCGGATCCGCATGGCCGCCTCCGAGTCCGCAGAGGAGCCGGCCCGGGAACGGCGTCGTCTGTTCCAGCACCGTCGAGCGATGATGCCCAAGCCTGCGAGGAAGACCAAGGGCACGAGAACGGCGGGGATGATGACGCGCTTGTGATCGCTACCGTTGTTCTCTTCTTGCGCTGCGGGGAGTTCGACGCGGCCGGCTAAGGCGGTCGTTCGATAGGGCCAGTATTTCTTAATCTTTCTTGTGTCGTACTTCTCTCCGAAGACGTGGGCTAGGTCCGGCGACGACCAGCCTGAGGGCACGGGCGCCATCGCCGTCGCTCCTCCGTTGGCTGAACCGCCGATGGAAGCGCGCACCTTTTCGTGAACGCCGTAGTCACCGTGTTTCATGGGATCGTACGAATCCATCCACTCTCCGCTGGTGATGTTGAACACGACGACGGGTCCTTTATCAAGGCAAGAGGGGAGGTCGCCCGGCTCTGCAGCGTAGCCACCGAAGACCATCATCTGGTCGGGATACGGCAGGAAACAACGGTGGCCGGCGCGGGCGTGTATCGCGGTGCCCTCGTTGAGAAGGGTCCAGGTGAAGGACGGCAGGGAGAGAACCCAGACGTCGTCGTAGAAGGGGTTTAGCGGGTGTATGCCGTCGAAGCCGCCGTAGTAGTAGATGTTGAAGCTTGACCTGTCGGCGGCGGGGGCGACGACTGCGCATCCTCTTGTGCGCGTTCCGGGTCCGCCTGTTGTTGGCTGCTTGTACCAGCGGTCGGCGGCGACGTCGTAAATGTCGATGAGGCTCATGAACGACGGGCTCTCTCGCATCTAGCAAAAGTTGATGTTAGCTTATAGTTTCATAATATTCCGCCATCTCTCTTCTTCAGCAAACTTACACTCGCGGCTCCATCCTCGGACTGGTGAATAACGGATGCCCATTCGGGATATACCACGCCGCCGAGGACGACCAGGATGCCCTGCTTTCCGACGGGGACCCAAACCATCTCCGCGTTGGAGCGGCCCTTGACGCTTGACGGCAGGGTGGCGTTGGTCCACTTCTCGCTCAGCTCGACGCTCATGTCGAGCGTGATGAGAGTTTCCGAGACGTTCATTGCGCGCGTGGACCCGTTGACGCTCGGATTTGAGAAGATGGGACCCTTGGAAGGCGAAGCCAAACCAGAAAAGTGCCACGCCTTATTCTCAGACGGGGCGCTGGCCGAGGCGCCAAAGGCAAGGTAGCGCGTGACGCCTTCGTCTAGAATCGCTTCGCGGAAGCCCTCGCGCAGCAGCGGCTTGTCGACACCGGACTTGAAAGCCTGGTATTCGAGGACGGCGTCGGCGGCGGGCTGGCGGTAGAGGTCGTCGTTGCGCAGCATGGTGCCGCCGTAGAGGAAGAATTCGTTGTCGTTTGCGAGCATGGCGCCATCGTAGGCGTTGGGCGAGGAGCTGATGCCATTCGCTTTCACGAGCTGGCGCTTGAGGAGGAGGCCTGTGATGTTTGAGGACGGGTTGAAGGGTTCGGTGAGGTTGTAGGTTAGGACGATGCCTTGGAAGTTGCCTGTCTCCTCTTCGTCAGTTACCCGCACAGGCGACGACAGCGTTGATGCGAACGAACCTTGGTTGGAGGGCGCCGCTAGCTCGCCGGTGTCTAGGCCGGGGGTCCACCAGATCTCGCCTCCATCGAGATAGACGGTGTCGCGGATGATGGCCGCTGAGGAGAGAGAAAGACGTCAACGGTGTTCATCAAAAAAACACAGCGCGTTTCATTACCTACCTCGCGGCTGCTTCCAGTAGCAGATGCTGGTGTTGACTTGGTGATGGAGCCAATTACTAAATTGGGCCGCGACGAAGCCCATGAACAGAAAGCCGTGAGGCCTCATCGCTTGACTTGCTGTCGGATAATCCGATGCGGAGAGACCATCGCCTCGCTTTCGGAGTCAAGTTTCGTAGCAGTAGCAACAAGGTAGCAATGATGGTTCTCGGTATAGTTTAACTGTCACGACGGCTGTGTCTACGAGCGTCAGTTGAGTGACCGGGCACACGAGCCATGCTCGTCACCCACACGCCGCCTTTGTTCGGTCAATAACCGGAGCGGGGGGGGGGGGGGAAGGTGACGAGGTGCCGGATCGCGACAGGGGTGGCCTCCTCTTCTTTTCTTTTGGCCAGCATACATATGTCTGTGTATGTATGTACGTGTGCCTCGTGTTCAGGCAGAGGCGCACAAGAGACGTGCTTGGAATAGAATCAAAAAGGGCCGCAGCTGAGCGGCGCATTCTCTGATTCCTTGTTTATTCTTACGGCTTCTTCCCTCCTGCAGCCATGCTCGTATCGTAGGTAGGCGATGTGCTGGCCCCAATGCAGGCCGCTTGTTGCTTGCCTGTACGAAGCGAGATCGGCAGCGCCGGTAGTGATGCCTCTGTTGGTGACGAGGATGATGGAGTGATGACAGGGCCATGATTGTGCGTTGGCCGGCTTTTCCCACAGCTAACAGCCACAGCCGGGACATGTCGTTGGTGTGAATCGGAGAAGCTCCGATTCCGTTGTGGGGCCGTCGCGGGAGGGTGTCTCAGCCCCATTCTCACGTGCGCGGGCGGGTCCGTTATAGGGTAGGTAGCTTCTCCTTTTGACGTCGCCTTGAGATTGACTCCGTACGACCTCACCTCAACCTATGGATGGATGATGCAGGTCTCGCGGACCCCACAGCCACAACAAAGCCCCGTCTTGAAGAAGATCAACGCCCCAGATCGTCCGCACTTGCAGGCCCCTCCCTCCCACCCTCTCCCCCCTTGCTGCACACTTCTCCCCCCTCTACATGTCGGCTTGTCCAACGATTAGTCTGCTGCCGGCCGACCGGTCCGCCTGAGACAGCATGGCCCATGACAGACAGGCTCGAGCCGTGCGGTTCAACAAGGCCAACGTATCCGCCACCTCTAACCCCCCTTACCTTACCATCAGCCAACCTGGACGACCATGATGTTGACAAGCCTGCGCTGTCCCGACAACGTTGCCTTCCAGGGCTGTCATTCGGGTCCGATTCAGTGCAGGGTCTGGCGCGCCACCTTGTGTTGCACCGCTAGTGCTGCCCGTTGGATACCTTGACTGGGCTCTCAGCCTGGCTCCAGCTGGATTATTCTCCTCCTTCTGCTCGTGTCAGGCCCGTGCTTCCATGTCAAGACAGTCCGTCTTCCCGAGAATAAAAATAAATAAAAAGAAAGAAAGAAAGAAAGAAAGATGACGCGCCATCTTAACCCCCCTGTTGGTCTGCTGAACACTCCTTTCCTCCACCGAGCCGGTTGAATGGTGTTCCCTCTCTTGCGTCACCTCGACGGCATATCGTTGCATACATCATGCTGGCCGTCCCCACAATGCCACCTTTGTCTTTGTCCCAAATAATCCTCATATCCCTTCTGGCTGTGAGACCTGAGCGTTGAACTGCCTTTGCCTGGCCTGCTGTCTCGCCCACCAGAGTCCCTTGATCCTGCCGCTTGCCGGCTCGAGATGCGCTGCTACACGGCTCTTTGGGTCGCTGCGGCTCTGCGACTGGCTTCCTCGCAGAACAGCAGCACGCCTGTTGTTGAGCCTCCGCAGTATTTACCGCCGCAATATCAGGCTCCATCTCCGGCCGCCAGTCTTTCGACTTCTCCTGCTAGTCTTCCGTCCTCGTCCCCTTCAGTTTCTCAGTATCAGACGCCACCTCCCGCTGCCAGCCCTTCGACTGAATCTCCCGTCAGTCGTCCAACTCCGCCTCCGGCCAATGTCCCGTCTCCATCCTACCCTAGTCTTCAGTCTGAACCTCCCGTCGGATCGTCGAGTACAGCTCTCGCGTATTCGTCTCCGCCGCTGTCTACCAAGCAAGAAGCCAGTGGCGAGCCGTGCTGTTGCGTATCCAGTGTCTTCACCAGCACCGTCTTGTGAGTCCGACTGCTGTCCCTCGTGTGATCGGACGCTGACATACCCAGTGAGACGCTATATAACACGACGACGGTGAGTTGGGGCGCGTTTTGTTGGTTGACGCGCTCTAATTCCCCGACTAGGTCTCGGTCACTGTCACGGAACTCGCACATACGACCGATTTCGTGACGACGACGACCACTTCGACGTTTGTGACGGTACGTGAGCTTCTCACGAAGCTCATGATGTTGACTGACCGTTGTATAGTCCCACCCGGTGACGGTAACTACCACGAGGAAGTATGTCTCGTCGCGGCTGATCTTCCTCTCCGTCTCATCCTGACATGTTGTAGTTGCGTGCCACGATCAGCTCAAGAGACCCAGGCAGAGCCCAACCTGTACTGCGAAACCGTGACGACGACAAGATGGCAGACTACTACGGCCACCCAAGCTGTGACGATCATCCGGCCGACGGAAACCACCCGGACGCTGCTCGTGCCTACCATCTCTGTCGTTCCAACCACAATTCGAGACCAGCAGACTGTCACGCAAGTGCAAGTCTCCTCGACGACTATCTGGCAGTCAACGACTTACACGGCAACGACGACGTTCTCTTCCGAGCGTCCTGTGACCGTCACCTTGGATCAAACGATTGTCAGCACGACTGTGAGGACAGACTATATCACGACTGTGGCGACGTTGACATCGAGCTATCCGGTCGTCACCGAGGTTACCAGGCTGGTCACGGCTACTGCCACGGTCACGGCCCAGGCCCAGCCAACGACTGCCACGGTCACGCTTCCCGGCCAGGTAACGACTGTGACGCGTCCAGCAGAGACGAGGACTTTGCCAGAGAGGACGTTGACGCTGCCGGGCTCGGTCGTGGTATCAACATTCACCAGGCAACTTCCTGGCTCGATTATCACGGTGACGGCGAGTGGAAGGACCTTTACCACCACGCTTCCCGGGGGGACCATGACGCTCCCGGGAGAGACCATGACGCTTCCGGGCGAGACCAGAACCTATCCCGCTTCAACGATCACCCTGCCAGGCTCACTCGTTGTTTCGACTATCACGCAGCGGGAGACGAGGACTCTTCGCACCGTTATCGTGTCCACACTGACCCAGATGCTTCCCGGTCAAACGGTTACGGTCACTCGAGACGGTGCCACGATAGTGACGACCCTTCCGCCATCACCAGGCTCTACCATCGTTGCGACAATCACGCAGCAGCTTCCAGGGGAGACGACAACTCTTCGTTCAGTCGTTGTTTCCACACTGACGCAGGTGCTTCCCGCTCAGACCGTCACGGTAACTCGGAACGGCACGACAATGGTGACGACCCTCCCGGCATCAACTACCATCGTGACGAGCACGCTTCCTGCGTCAACAGCCATCGTGACGACAACGCTCGTCCCGCCACCAGTCGCCATCACCAGGGAGCCGCAGACAGTGACAGCAACAAAGGTGCTCGACATCTCCGTCTGTCCCTCACCAACCGGTCGCTCAGCTCCGCTCTCGCCCAAGTCGGACCTCACCTTTGGCTGCCGACCGGGCTACGTCTGCGACCCTCCGAAGCCCAACGGGTGTACCATCTGGCCCGGTCCGCCGTCCGATGACTTCCTCTGTGAGCCACAGGACTGCATCGCTTCGCCTCCGATCCGCAACTCGACCTGGGTTGACGGCAAGACGGGCTACTATCCGCTCTCCTACGGCTACTTTAACCTGAACCCTGAGGCTTTTGGCCTCTCGTATGACATCTTCCGGTTCGAAGTGCTGGAGAAGGTCGAGAATGGTAGGACGGTGACCATCACCACAGGCAACTGGGCCTCTCAGACGAGCCTCTCAGACTGGCCGCACAGCACGACGACGACGAGCCAGGTTACGTCCACGAAAACCAGCTATTCATACCGTCGCCGTCGAGGGCTGCACTGGCTGGGTAAGAGAGAAACGATGCCGAGCGTCTGCTACGACATCTGCAACGATGCCAACCTGATTGCCCAGTCGACCGGAAAGTCAGACAAGTTGTGCAGGCCGGGATCTCCGTGGCACGACGCGCACGACGCCTGCGATCGGTGCTATAAGATGAACGCTGGCTCTTCTAAGGCTACAACCCGGAACTACGTTGAGTCGGAGTCTGCCCAGTACATAAACTACTGCGCCGGCAGACGAGCCGAGCCGGCGGTGTCTTCCACATCGTTGGTTCCCGAGAGTATCGTCACGACGAGGCCGAATGTCGAGACTGCCAGCCAGGCTGAGACGAGTCAGACAAGCTTTGTCGCCATCATCACCCTGGTGAGTTCTGAGGCCGTCCGTTCCAGTCCGGCGGCCATCAGTTCCAGCCCAACGGCCATCAGCTCCAGCCCAACGGCCATCAGCTCCAGCCCGGCGGCCGTGAGTTCTAGCCTGGCGGCCGGGGCGATGCCTACTGTCTCGAGTGCTGCGGGAACACTCGTCACTGGAGTCTCCCCATTATCGTCTTTGGGAATTCCTTCACCCTCGTCAGTTCCGGGATCCGTCGCTTCTTTCCATGCTTCCTCGCCAGCGGTGATAAACACGGCTTCGGGCTCGATGGCTCCTACACCGACGGAAATTTCGCAACCGAACGGCAGCGGACGGGGCGATGGGAGAGGCACCGATGGCAACGGCAGCAATAACAACGGGGATTCCGGCACGGTTGGAAACGGAAGCGGCGGCAGCGATAATGCAGGCTCTGGGACCGGCAATGGTAATGGCAATGGGGGTGGGAACGACGGAGGGAGCAGGGGCGGTAATAATGGTGGCGGAAGCTCTAACAACAATGGAGGGTCTGGCAACAACAGCGGTTCTGGTGACGGCGGAGGCCATGACGGCAATAGAGGCTCCGGCAACGACAGCGGAGGCTCTGGTAACCGAGGTTCTGGCAACGAAGGCTCCAATAACGGCGGAGGCTCTGGCAACAACGGAGGAGGAGGCTCTGACAACAACGGAGGAGCAGGCTCTGACAACAACGGAGGAGGAGGCTCTGACAACAACGGAGGAGCAGGCTCTGACAATAACGGAGGAGCAGGAGCAGGCTCTGGCAACAACGGAGGAGCAGGCTCTGGCAACAACAGAGGAGGAGGCTCTGACAACAACGGAGGAGCAGGCTCTAACAACAACGGAGGAGCAGGCTCTAACAATAACGGAGGAGCAGGCTCTGATAACAACGGCGGTGGCTCTGGCAATAGAGGAGGAGGCTCTGACAACAATGACGGAGGGGGAGGCTCTGGCAATAATAACGGAGGAGGAGGCTCTGACAACAATAACGGAGGAGGCTCTGACAATAACAGAGGAGGCTCTGACAGCAACGGAGGAGCAGGCTCTGATAACAACGGCGGTAGCTCTGGCAATAACGGCGGTGGCTCGGGCAATAGAGGAGGAGGCTCTGACAACAATAACGGAGGACGAGGCTCTGGCAACAACAACGAAGGCGGAGACTCTGACAACAATAACGGAGGAGGAGGCTCTGACAACAATACAGACTCCAACGACGGAACCTCCACAGCCTCCAACACCAGCAACCCAACCTCCAACCCAAGCAACACAGAAAACACCACCCCCAACCCCACAACCCAAACCCAAACCCAACCGTCATCCACAACCGGCACGGCCCGCCAGGCTTCCACCAGCGGGGCAGCTTCCCGTCTTGGCGTCTCCAAAGGGGGGGCAGTGGTGATGCCGCTTCTACTTGGGCTGCTGATGTAGTTGTCTTTCCTTGTTGCCCTTTCCCCTTTTCTTTTCCGTTCCTTTCAAGATCGAAGATGGGATGAAGATGAAAGATGTTTGTGTTTCTACAGTAAACTGACTCCCTTGGTTCTCACCATTCCTTCTCCCTTTCTTGATTCGTCTAGAGATTGATGATGGTGGGTTTTCTTCCTCACGCACGATGTAATGTGTACCACGTACAGAAACGCTCCCGAAATGCAATAACAAACTCATCATCCCCCCCCCCCCTATATCTCCATCCTCTTCGCTCTAGCATGACCAAGAACCAAGAGAACAAAAAGAAAATTCACTCAACGGAAAGACCCTCAAGAGCACGGATAGCCCGAGTGCCCTCCCTCTCGAATCGACTGACCATGACTTCACACTCATGCTTGAGCCTCGCCTCCGCCTGGCCAGCGTTGAAGTAGATCCATTCCTCTACCGTCATGGCCTTTTCAGGGGTAGACAGGTGGAAGGCACGAGGGTTTTCCTTGTCATCACTGCCTTCATTTCGAGGGGGCGGCGTCATGCCCTCGAGAATCGCCAGCAGGTCGAGGCTGGCAGCCGTCCAGGGCTCTGAAGTCTGTAAGCCGACCAGCATGTTCCGCTTAGAAGGAGAGCCAGGCGTCTGGTTAAGTGGCACCGTCGTCGTAGTCGTCCCTGCCCCCTTGCCGCTGCTGGTCGCGGGCTTCGACGAAGGGGGCCGATTCTCCGCGTCCGAAGACTGAGGCGAAGGCGACGGAGACAGAGCCGGTTGTCGGGCAGAAGGCGCCGGCGAAATGACCGGTGTCGATGGCTGGTGTGTAGTTTGCTGCAAGACGGTGACACCTCCTGATGACGGGTTCATGTCTGCCAGCGGCTCCGTCGCCCGTGCCTCCTCGACTTGGAGCTGTTCCACCTCGCCATCCTCTGCTGGTTGGTCATCTTCCGGACTTGCTCCGTTGCCGGCCTCACTGACGATTTCGACTGACGTTCGCGTTTCTTGAGACTGGCGGCTCTGGGAGGGACGTGACGGTGCCTCCTCCGCATCAGAGGATCGCGACCCTGGGGGGAGCTTTTCTCCTCGACCTTTCTTCTTGCTCTTGCTCTCCGATGCTGCCTTTTTGACTACAGTGTCTGTACTACCGACACTGACGTCGTGCGTCTCTTCCTCTTCTTGCGGCCGCGGCTCCTCGACAGAAGATGCTGCTGCTGCTGCTGCTGCTGCCTTGACCCTGTTGCTGGGCTTGTTCTGCTTGGATGATGCCTTGCGCACACCAGCTTTGCGGCCTTTCTTGGGCACGTGCAGCTGCTGTTCCGGCTCATCCACACGCATCTCCGCCTGCAACGTCCGGAGTTCCTCCTCGACCGCGTCATCATCCGTTTCGACGGGATGGGGGTCCAGCATGATATAGTCTGCTGAAGCGACGTCTTTGGGTCCGAGGTGGTCCTGCTCTTCGTCCGAGTCCCAATCCCTCTCTAGGTCTGCCTCGAGCTGGCGCTCGATCTCGTCGTCGTCGGGAAACTGTTCCGTCGGTGCCCTCAAGGACGCAAAGGACGCCGAAGAAACCAAGGAGACGGCTGACGCCTGGCGACTGGCCTCAGACTGGGACGTCTGGATGCCCCTTCGGTTGGCCGTCTTGTGCGTCGGCTCGACCAGCTCACTGTCATCTGCGACGACGGTGGATGTGTCGGTGACGGTGCTTCTTCGAGTGCGCGTGGCCCGCTTCTTGGACGGTGCCAAGATCGACGCGTTCGATTCTTCGACGGCATCGCTGCCACGCTTCCGCCCTCTTGCGGCTTTGGCCGGCTTCGGACGGGGCATCGTCGGCTCGTCATCGACAACTTCAGATTCATCGACATCATTCTTCTTTGCTTTGGAACGGCTAGTCTTGCTGAATGCTGTCGCTTTTTTGCCCTTGACTTTCTTGCCTCCCTGCGTCATCGTGGACGCCGTGGTCAGTAAGCTGTCGTCGGCGGTAGCGGTGGTGTCTGATGTAGACAGTCTTTCCGAAGCCGTAGACTGCGCCGACATGCGAGAGGCCTTGGAGCCTCGAGCGGCCCTACCGCGCGGCGCCCTCTTCTTGGCGCCCCCAAACTGATTTATGAGATGGAAGAACGCGCAGTTCGGGGATCGGTTGAAGTGCTCCTCGCTTTTACGCGAGTTAGAAACAGGCGCGACGATAGAGATGAAAGGAGAGAATCTCACTAGGGTTTGTCGCCCGGCTCCCATCCGTCGAGGGCAAGCTGACAGTAGGCGCATGTCGCCATATCGTCCGAGTCGGCAGTAGGCGTGTACTTCCATCCCGCATCTGCAAGCTTCACAGTGAGAGTCAGCTACGTTGTTCTTCCCTTCCGAAGTTTTGTTCCCCAGAGGCGCGAGTTGCGACAGGAAAGGGGGGGGGGAATTCGCCCTACCTGCTTCGTCTTGCATTTCCAGCCTTTCTTGCCGTCGTGAGGCCACCAATCGCCAAAAGTAGCCTTACGAGCTTCAATCATCTGGGAAGAAATCGGGTCCTGCGTTCCATAATCGCCCACATCGGCTTCGATGGCAGCCACGGTGGCCCAGCCGCAGTCAGGCGCGTGCTTCAGATGTTCAAGCAGCGGATCGTCGCCGGCCTCCCATCCGTCGAGAGGTTTCGCGCAAAGAAAGCAGACGACATTATCGGGGCTGGCGGGGGTCGGGTCGAAGAAGAAGCCTGCCTTGGCGAGCTGTGTAGCGAGGGTGGTCAGCGAAAGGAGTCAAATCAAAGATGGGGTGGTGATTTCGGCTGCGTACGCTTGCCGGCGCAATCTGCTTGTGCGGCCATGTATTAGACGTCTTGGCGCGACCACCCGCTGAAGAGCCTCTTTTCTTGACAATCTTTTGAAATGAGGCAAGGCGAGCCTCGCAGACGACGTATTGCTGGAGCTTGGCCGAGTCCATGGCGACGGGCTGCTCGTGTCGAAGTCGCGTCGCGAACAGACGGTAGGAGGATAACAGACGGCGCGATAAGATGGGATTGTATCACTTAGAGACCGAGAGCATCGCGTTGCCTCAGCGGATGGGGAGGTAACGAGGAGACCGAGCAACGAGGAGGTCGAGAGACGCCGTGGCTGGACGACAAAGAGCGAGCAATGCAGAGGCTATAACCGCGTTTGTTTATTTTCGGGTTTTTGTGGGGCCGGGTCCGAGCCGGTCGCCGAGTCGAAATACGAATACGAACCACTCTTTGTGTGCCGCGAGGAGTCCTTTATAAAAGAGCCTTTGATGGAAGTCCATGCACATCTTATTCAGCTCGGAAACAAGAAAGAGAGTGAAGGGCCTCAAAGCTTTCCAGCGTCCTTGAGCGCCTTGTCACCATCGACAAGGACACACCATCCCTCCTCGCCGCGGCCTCCGCTCCCATAAACGACGGTCTCGAAGGCGCCGTCGGCAAGGACAAAGTCGAGGACGGCGTCATCGAACGAGCCAGGCTGCATCCAGACAGCCGGGACGCCCAACTTCCTCGCCTCGTCCAGCACGGTGCGGGTGACGGCGGGAGGCGTGATGATGGACACGGCCGTCTGCCGCGGACTGGGAAGGGCGGAGAGGCTGGAAACGGTGGCGTAGTCGACGCCACGGACCGTCACCTTTGGAGAACCGGGGTTGATGGGCGTGACGTCGAGACCGTGGGAGAGATACCATGCGTGCACCACGGGAGAGTGTCAATGGGGGAGAAGGTGCAAACAGCCCAGACCCGGAGCTTCGCTTACCTTTGTGGCCGAACTTGGCTGGGTTGGAGCTTGCTCCGACGACGGCGAATGCGGGCGAGGCAAAGAAGTTTCGGGCCGTTGCTTGCGTGGCCATGCTGGTGGACATCAAGACGAGGGTCACCTATCTTGAGGAATGCTTCCGCACCTGTTCTTTGGTGGCTGTGGTCAACTACGGCGAGTCACGTGGCTCAGTATATCAGCGGCTCGCCGCCCCGTCCAATGCATGCTATCGTGTCATCACTGAACTTTCACATCATGTCCGTGTTCGGGTGGGTGCAGCTCCGAATTGGCTCGTGCACTTACTTACCCACCTATGTCTTTGCAGAAGAGCGACTTTCTCAGCCGCCGGCTACGCAGCCGCAAGGCCATCGTACCCAGCCAGCCTGTACCGAACGGTGCTGGCATATCACGACGGGCCCAGAGACCTAGCCATTGACCTGGGATGCGGACACGGCGTTGTGGCACGGGAAATCAGCCGGCACTTCAAGCGGGTCATTGGCATTGACATGAGCGTCGGTATGGTGGAACAGGCAACAGAGACGACAACAGAGCAAGCCAACGTCACCTTCCGCCGAGGCGGAGCCGAATCGCTCTCGTTTCTGGACGACGGTAGTGTTGACATGGCGGTGGCAGGCCAGTCGGCGCACTGGTTCGACTACGATCGGGCATGGCCAGAGCTGTCGCGCGTGGTCCGGCCCGGCGGCTCGCTGGCCTTTTGGGGCTACAAGGACAATGTGCTAGTAGGACACGGAGCAGCCAGTCGGGCGTTGGACCGCTTCTGCTATGGACCCGGCGAAGTGGCGCCGGGAATTGAGGGCATGCGACGGTTCTGGGAGCAGCCCGGGCGTGAGCGGGTACGTGGCCTGCTGCGGATGGTAGAGCCACCGGCGGAGGCTTGGACGGACGTGAAGCGGATGGAACACGATGTCGATGTCGACGCCGACAGCCACGGCGCATCGACGACCTGGCTGCGGATGCGGATGCGGCTCGGCGAGCTCGAGGCATACGTGAGGACGTTTAGCGCGTTCCAGGGCTGGCGCGACGCGCATCCGCAGGCGCGCAGCCGGGCCGAGGGCGGCGAGGGCGACGTGGCGGACGCCATGATGGAGAGCATTGTCGAGGCAGAGCCAGAGTGGCGCGCTTTGGGTGAAGAATGGAGGGATGCGGAGACGGAAGTTGCGTGGGGGACGTATGTGCTAATGGCGAGGCGGGCGTGGAGGTGATGGATGGATGATAATTGATTACTAGTACGGTGAAGACTTTCCGTCCGACAGGGAGGCACGTGACGGTTGCCCCGCCAGCCAACGCCCATCTTGTTTATGCAGTATACGCCAGTACCTGACCTTCAGGGCCGGCAGCGCTAAAATAATAACGCTAGGCTGTGCCCGCTAATAAACAGGGAGAGGGAGTAACGAAAGCGCGGTGCTGGGGCGCCCGTCTAGCACCAGGAGGCCGCTCATCAAACGAGAGTCTCCTTTTCTCTCTCTCTCTCTCTCTCTCTCTCTCTCTCTCTCTCTCTCTCTCTC
>LKCN02000012.1:1311516-1321977 GCA_001633055.2 Ophiocordyceps polyrhachis-furcata BCC 54312 | reverse complement strand
CCCCCCCCCCCTTCCTCCCGCTGCCCCCGAACCCAGCAACAACCTCTCTCTCTCTCTCTCTCTCTCTCTCTCCCCCTCTCACCAGTCACCACTCACTCCCAATGTATGTATGTAAATATATATGTATGTACTATATTGAAAAAAAAAAAAGAAGGGGAGTAAGAAAGATAAGCCCGAGACCCTCAGCCTCGTTCGTAGTCTGAGCCCCCTCCCCTCCCCCCCTTGAAAAGCAAAGCAGAAAAAGGGGAGGGGGGGGGTGCATGACGATTCCTCTTTTTTTCCTTCTTCAAAAATAACCGTGTCAAAGTGTGTATTTTTTTTTCTTTCTCGGAGGACGGATCTTGGCCGAGGATTTTTTTTTTTTTTCCCCTTCTCTCTCGCTTCTACGGAACCCCACTGTCGTTACGACCCCGTTTCTGCCGCTTTTGCTTTTTTTTCGTCACCGTTACGGACACATGATACATAAGACGAGATAAAACTTGCGGACCTATCAGAGTGATACATATAACTTCCCCCCAATCTGATATATATCCACTTACCGAGGGAACAAGAAGAGAAGAAGAAAAAAAAAGGAAACCTGCGGATGAAAAGATATTATGGAAGAAGGCGAGTGGGTGAGGGAGAGGAGAGGAGAGGGGAGGGGGAGAGAGAGAGAGAGGGTGGTACGAACCCAACGGTGGCATGGCTACACGACAGGGTGTCGCGGGCACGGACCCGCTAGGGCTTAAGCCCAGTCAGGCTCATATAATTAGCACACTATATTTGTATAAGGAGCCTACTAGAGTTAGACTTAGCATAACAATAATCTAGTTATATATATCGATAGCCTAAGTTATATAATAGGTTATACGCCTATTGCGCCTAATAGCGCGTTTTTTATTATAATAACGCTTTTCTTAGTATTAAGACCCTTTTTAGGGTTCGCTTAGCTATAGGAGACAGTATATAGTAGCCGTTACTACTATTTTTAGAGGGCGTTATACCTATCCTAGTCTATAGAGACTATTTTAAGCATATAGGTACTATAAAATAAGCCTTGCTAAGCAAGTCTTTTGCCTATTTAGGCTATAAGTATTACAATAACTTTAATTAAGCAGTTAGACTTAAATTTAATCCTAACTAGGATTATAAAGCTAAAGGGTTAAGATAACTAGCTTAACTAGGAGATATATATTCGGATAGCGATTAAGC
Organism: Ophiocordyceps polyrhachis-furcata BCC 54312; assembly: GCA_001633055.2. Lineage (NCBI taxonomy): Eukaryota > Fungi > Ascomycota > Sordariomycetes > Hypocreales > Ophiocordycipitaceae > Ophiocordyceps > Ophiocordyceps polyrhachis-furcata. The sequence goes on along the minus strand of LKCN02000012.1, from coordinate 1,320,786 downwards.
AATTCTATCTTCTTCCTTATATCGATAAATCTAATAGAGGAAAGCCTCGAGAGAGTAATCTCGCAGCTATAAAGAAGTAATAGGATAAGGAGGTCTATTATCGAAGACTTATTATATATTATTATAATAATACTATCCTCTATAGTATTCGTAATAGCGGCTAGGTCTTAAGCTATATAGCCTATTAAACGTTAGAGGCTATTAAGAAGAAATATAATATAGCGCTAAGGGTTACTTTTGCCCTTATAATAAAGGAGATATTTATAATAAAGGCTAAGACCTTTATAACGTTTAGTGCCTTTATTAGACGCCTTAACTTTTTATAGGACTAGCTTAATATCGTAATGCTAAACTAGTCTAAGGGCTGGTTTATTAGAGCCGCGATTAACGCAATTAAGAACTATATACTGCTTCGATATAAAGATTATATATATAGGCTAGCTAATTAGAAGCCTTTAATAAAGATAGAGATACTAGCGTTCTTTTAGAGTTACGCAGATCTTATAGATAATACTAAAAAGGATGCCTTTTCCGCTAATCTATCTAGATTAGGGATAAAGACTTAAGATTGCAGCTATAGCAGAGGCTATAGAGGCTAAGGCAGAGGCTGCAGAGGCCGCGGCTCTTAAAGCGGAAGACCCTTTTCTTCTTTGCTTTCTATAATTATTAGACCTAATAGAAGAAGAGGTTAATATCTCGACTATAGCTATTTTATTCCTAAATTAAGCCGGCCTTATATAGAAGATTAATGCTAGAAGCTCTACCCTAAGCTTCGTCCGCTGCCTAGATCTATAGATTAGCTACTATATTAATAAAAACAAATTATAGCTTTAGAGTCTATTACTAAGGCAGGATAGAATTATAAGTTAATAGCTGCAAGCTAATGCGTTAAATAAGATAATGCTATATACGACTTAGGAGCTAGGGGTTATATCTTTAATAACCTTAAATAGTTTATCGAGATTAGCGAAAATACTAATCTTAACCCCTTTTATGCTGCTAATAGCAGAGATCTTCTGCCTTAAGGGAAAGGAAGAGTTAAGATAGACCTACTTAACGGCAACTCGATTACCCTATCTAAGGTCTATTATTGCCCTAATCTTTAGGCGAATTTAATTAGCACGAGTATTTTAAAAAAGAAAGGCGTAATTGCGGACCTTAAGACGAATTACTTTATTATAAAAGGCACTAAAGAACGCATTTGCGCCCTAGATAATAGACTTCGAATTATTAATACTATCCCTATAGGAGGCGATTAATCTATAATCGAGGCGTTCGCTGCTTTGCTATATAAAACACTTAGAAAGGGCTCGAAGGCTAATTTTGCTATTATGCACGAGCGCCTTATATACGCTAGCAAAAAAAAGGTAATCTAAGCCTATCGGAAGGCAGGGATTATAATCGAAAAATCGACTGCTAAAGGCTTCCTATATAAGGCCTATTAGTTTGCTAAAGCTAATACTATAATTAGTAGGGATTCCCTAGCAAGGCCTACTAGATTTCTTAATATTGTTTTCTAGGATATAATCGAATATAATCCGCCGGGTTATAGCAGTGCCTGCTATAGCCTATATAGCATTAATGCCTTTACGAGATTTTACTAGATAATATTAGCTATAATAAAGGGTTAAGCGTATAAGCTTTTTTAGGGCTAGAAATAGCAGGTTAATACCTCTTCTAGGGGTATACTTATTGCTATAATAGCCTTCGATAATGCATAGGAGTTTAAGAACGAAGCAATTAAGACCTAGGCCCTTTAAGATAGCTTTATCCTGCGCTATTTAACACTATATAATCCTTAATAGAACAGGCTTGCAAAAAGAGCCGGCCGAATACTTCTAATAATAGCGAGGGCTATCTATTTTTATATAAAACTTCTAGCGATGCTTTAGCCGTATTATATATTAATAGCAGCGTATATTGCGAATTTAATTCTAATAGAGGGAAAAGAAAGCCCTCTCGAAAGGCTTATAATAGCGCTAAATTTGCCCTATAAATACGATATTAGCTATCTGTATGCTTAGGGCTATATAGCATACGTTACGAAGCTAAAAGAAAAGATTATAAGATCCGAGAAAATAGCTCCTCGAGCTTAGAAGGGCTACTTTATTAGTATCGAGGGTCTGTATAGCTATATTTTTAAGATCTAGCTTCCTAATTAAGAAATAGTTATTCGAGCGCGAGATATCCGCTTTATTAATCGGGCTAGGCTATCTGCTATTATAAAAGATCCTTCGATTAAATTTAAGGCCTGTTTAGAAGAAGAAGAAAAAGATTAGGTTATCGAATTTAAGCCTATCTCTCTTTTTTATAGGGAGAAAGAGAAAACTTCCCGTACCTAAATTAGCGGTAAATATATTTAGGAGCCCTCTAGCGCTAGGAGTTCGACTAGCATAGGGTAGTCTAAGGGGAGGCTTAGAACGCTTAAAAGGGACCCTTTGCACCTTCCCTTACTAGATCCTACGCCTAATAAAGGCGAAATAGCATAACGCCCTATTTTAGGTAAAAATACCCTTCTTAAGTCGATCGAAAAAGATTACGAAGAAACTCACCTTCTGCTAATAGCACCTATGCGCCTTCCTAGCTAGTAGATATTTAATAATAATAATAATCGTTCTAAACTTCGACGAACTAATCTAATAGCAGATAAACGACCTTCTTAATTCGAATATAAGGCTTTAACCCTCTCGTCTGCGTTAATAGAATTATAGCGCTAAAAGCGTTGCTTATCTAAAGAAATCTAGGGCATAGAGCCTATAAAACGCTCGAAGAGATTTGCCTAAGCTAATTTAGCTGCATAGAGTGCTCTTAAGTCGTCCTCTCTATACGTTATATTTGCCGATTAAGATAAATATATCGATAAGGCTTTTATAATAATTTTATTAGCCCTAGCCGCAGAGACCTTCCTAGGCTATGCCCCTAGCAATTATTATACGGCTAGGAAACTCCTAGACTTCGATAAATAGTAAGTGCTAGCAATAAAAAAAGAAATAGATAAACTATATTAGAAAGGCGCCTAAGAACTCGTTCTAAAGCCTTATAATATAAAAGTCCTTCTAGGAAGATAGGTATATATAGAGAAGCCTATTAAGGGCGCTAATCTAATAGCTAAGGCTCGTTAAGTCGTGCGAGGAGATTATAATCCTATTAATTAACTAGTAGAAGAGTTATACGCTGCTATAGCATATTAATTATCTATTCGGATCTTTTTTACCCTTATTACTATATAAAACCTAGAATAGGCTAAATTTAACGTTATTAATGCATTTATTAACGCTAAACTTGATAAAGATATCTATATAATATAACTTTATAGATTTAAAAACGAATTAGGCTATGTTTACTGCCTAAAAAGAGCTCTCTATAGCTATCGTGCCTCTCCTTATTAGTAGTTCGAATATACTGCTAAAGACCTCGCTAGCTAAGGCTAGGAGCGTCTCGACTTAGAGTTATGCCTCTATTACTACGCGGATAGCAGTCTTCTTATCTTTTATATCGATAATATTCTTCTTGCAGCGCTTATATAGGCATAGATTAACGAAAAAGCCGCTATTCTAGATACCCTTTATAAAGTAAAGCATTTTAGCAAGCCTTAAGAATTCCTTAGGCTTAAATTTAAACGCAATTATAAGGCAAAAATAATATAAGTCTATTAAACCGCTTTTATAAAGAAAATCCTCGATATATTTAACGCTAATAACTTTAAGCTTATAAAAACGCTATAGCCCTTAAGATATACGATTCCTTACGACTAAAAAAAAGCTAAGATTATAATAAAATATATAATATAGCAGAAACGAATAAGCAGCCTTAACTAGCTAGCCCTTAGTAGCTGGCCGGATATTATATATAGCGTAAAGAAGCTTTTAGAGGCAAATTGCTACCTAATATACGTATATCTCGTTGCCTTAAAGCATCTTTTCCGCTATTTACGCAGTATATATTCCCTTAGAATTATACTAAGTAGTGCAGCTTATAGAAAGGACCTTTAACTACGCGTCTATTCTAATGCCTTATTTGCAAACGATAAGGCTACCCGCGCTTCTACGGCTAGGTTCGTAATCTTCCTCGCAGGAGGCCTTATTGCGTAGAAATCGAAGCGTTAAATAATTATTATAACGAGTTCTATAGAGGCTAAGTTTATTGCTCTTATACCTATAGGACTTATAATAATATAGCTCGCAGATATAGTTCGTAATACTAGATTTAAATAGAAAAGACCTCTTATTATATATACGGATAGCTAAAACGCAAGGCTAGCTATAATTAACCTATTAAATAAAGCGCGCATATAGCATATTAATATACGCTATAAATAAATAGTTTAAAAGCATTAGCAAGGCTATTTTAATCTCTAATAGATTAGCACTATAGAGATAATTATAGATAGGATAATAAAGGGCTTATTGCTTAATAAATATTAATAGTTTATCTAATAGTTAAATATAGCTATAGGAAGGAATAAGGAGGGCTCTAATAGCAAGAATACTATAACCTAATATTACGATAATCGCTATCGGGCCTGTCTGGCCTTAGGGGAGGTATCGTAGGCACGGACCCGCTAGGGCTTAAGCCTAGTTAGGCTTATATAATTAGCATACTATATTTATATAAGGAGCCTACTAGAGTTAGACTTAGCATAATAATAATCCAGTTATACATATCGACAGCCTGAGTCACACAACACAGGGAATAATGGGTACGTAGGAACAATTCGTATGTATATATGTATGTATGTACATATGTATGTATATAGAAACGAGAGGAGGAGGGAAACAAACAGAGAGAGAGAGAGAGAGAGGAGGACAGAGGGAGAGAGGGAGAGGCCGAACCGGCCACCGCCAAGCCGCAAAAATAATAATGACAATAATAAAAACCCTCGTGGACGGCGCACGAGTTTGCCCAGATCGGCGCGTGGTTGCCAGGGATTGCAATGCAAGGTGCTGCCGTGCCGCCGTGCTTTATTTTCGCCTGCACGCCCCAACAACTCAACTGCACCGTGCCTCCGTCTCTTTCTTGTCTGCCCACCCCCGTCCCGTTGTGTCCGGCAGCGCCGGTTTGTTTGTTTTTCTCTCTCTGTACATACTAGGCCTTGTAGCCTTGCTTTTTCTATACATACATACATACATATGTATATATATACTGTTTCTCTCGCTATCTGGTGTTTCTCGCTCTGCTCTCGAGGAACAGGTAGGGTATGTATGCACTATGCACATATGTATGTACATACATACATACATATGTATCCGTACTGTGTATCTAGTAAACATCACACACGGATGCATGCACATAGCACTACATATGTATGTATGTATGAAGCATGTAAATCGCGCCCGCCCTTGGCTCGGCCCGTCCATGGTTAGCGACGGCCTGTAACGGGGCCTTGGCCTGCGACGGACGGGCTGGACACTTATTACTGGGCAATGTTTATGTATGTATGTACATATGTATTGACAGCACAGGACATTTCTCTCTCCCTCTCTGCCTTATTAGCGCCTGACGAAACATGCATGCATGTTGTACGGATACGGACGTAGATTGTATGCATGTATGTATGTGTACATACAGTGCAATATAGCATATACGGTTACATACATACTACCCGTGCATCCACACCTACCTACCCACCCCCCGCCGCCCATGGCACCACGTGCTGCGCGCGTCGACCGGAAACCCAAGCCAACGAGTCAAAACCCGCCCGGACCGGACAAGGACAAGACAGCGCAGACGAACACTTTTCCAGAAGCCTTGGCAGTTAGGTGCAGGTATGGAAACCCCCCCCCCCCCCCAAATATGCAACAAAAACCCCCATGCCATGCCTCGGCACGAGAAGACGAGAGAAAAAAAAAATTGATGAGGAGGGATATTATATTACATACATATATTCAATGCCCACGCACGCTCTATCTCTTACTCTTACTTTCACTCTTGGTCTGATAGGCGCTTCCACGCTCTCAAATGCGTATGTACGGATGTATATACATATATACCTACCTACTAGACAAGCCAAACATCCTTAACTGGGGCCGTAGGCGATTCCAGCCAATCGCTCGACGATGCGCCTGCAACCAACCCCCCCCCCCCCCCCCCCCCCTTTTGCGACGAGATGCGGCAACTCTCACGTGGGAATGAGGATACATCGTACCCCAAAAACATGCGGCTTCGAGTCTTCTGATTTTACGGATACTCCGTACGTATGTACCTTGATAACCATACATATGTATGTATGTAATGCACGCAGCGTCGCACGGGGAAGGGAGGGCAAAAAAAAACCATACATATGTATATGCATACGATGATTATGGTCCGGAGATGGCTCGGGAAAGTCTCCACGACCTGATCCGATCCCAAGACCACGGAAAGGTATCCGGCTATCGATTTCTTCTTCCCCGCAACGCGACTCATTCATTGACCAACCAACGAGAAATCTTCCGTCGAGCCCGTCTGTCCCTATATGTGCATACATATGTATGTAGTTATCAAACACGATAGAGGAAAGCAGAAAGGGAAAGGGGGGGGGGGGGGAAACTGCCGTTTCTCTCTAGAACGAGGCGGCAGTTTATCATCTGCATTACCCTACGTGTGTGTGATAGATGTGTGTAGGGTAGCAATCACTATCAGCGCTGCAACGCTACCACCTCGTAGTAATAGTCAAGGAAAGTTCTTTTTTCATTCTTTAATTCCCGCCAATGACAGGTGGCGGCTAGATGCGGAGTCGACGGAGATGCGGCGGAAGAGGCGGAATCCGCGGCCGGGCTTCTAGAAGCAGTCAATTAATTAATTAGCTACATACATATGTACATATATATATACATACATACATACGTACATACATACATATGCCCTATCATAGTATTGACTGTATTAGCATGTGACGAACAGGGGTAGACACAAGGACGGGAAGCTTTACTAACAGGAAACCACCCGTCTTTGCTCTTTTATATTGATTCCCCAACCCCTTTATTAAGATGTGTAAAAAAAAAAACAAAGCAAACTCCTTCCATCTTGCTTCTCATCTAGGTAACCCGATCCGTCTAGCAACGGACAACACATCTAACCGACATCCAAAAGAAAGCAAGGGAAAAAGAAAACAGGCTATTGGTTACGATAACGGACTAGCCGGCTTCGAATCCTTCTAGCCTCCGACATGGGATGTTCTTTAGCCTCCGCCCGCCCGTAGCTGTTTTTTTTTTTCTTTCTTGGTTTCCCTTTTTTTTCGTGCCCGAAAAACAACAAGTAGGAAAACTCCGCGCGATCCCTGCCGGCGAAGAAAGAAGGTCTTTGCAGATCCTCTCGGCAGGAAAAAGAAATAAATTAATCCCTACATTGATAACAATGCTTTTATAACGAGAGAGAAAGACACACTTGGAGATGTTTGGACAGAGTGCCGCGCGGACCAAGTTCTGAACCTATCTATGTACATATATTTACCCCCTCTTGTTATTACACGCAAATCCTGCTCTCAACGGCACACACACACACACAGGTCTTCTTCATCCATCCGTCCATGTACATATGTACATATCTACATACATATATGTATATGTAGATACTACCTATACACACACACCCTCCCCTTCCAGGCCCACACCGAATCTCCCTTACTAGTTGCGTTGCGCCCGCTCTGCGACGTGGCATCGAGTCATCGACGGAAAGGAAAAAAAAGGCTTTCCTTTTTTTAACGAGAGAGAGAGAGAGAGAGAGAGAGAAGCAATGCGGTGGAGGGCGCCCGCGGCAGGATTTGGGGATGCACGACATGATGACGGCACGTGGCCGCGATGCACACGCAGTGCTCGCCGCCCACACTCGCTCCTCCCCCCTTCTCTCTCTCACCTCTCTCTCTCTCTCTCTCTCTCGTTTGTGCATCCCACCTCTCCTCCGCCCTCAATCTTTCTTTTCCCTTCTCTCGCTCTCTCTACGTAGGAAGGAGAGGAGAAAAAAAAAAGCAAACCTTAACCAACAACGGCTAGTCGGACGGTTCCGAGCGCTGGAACACGGCCGGCTTTTACACTCGGTGCTAAGAGCACATACATGGGTACGGATGCACATGTTTGACAACAACCCATAAAAGGGGCGTAGAGAGGGGGCTCTGCAAAGTGGCCTTTATCCCTCCTACTCCTCCTTCTTCCCCCCCCCGGCTACCGTTTCGGAATAAGACGTTCGTTCCAGTCAAGAAAACAGATACTTACATACATAAATGAATGAAAATAACAACAATGATGATGATGCTGATGCTGATGCTGATGCTGATTGGAATATGCATGCAGGCAAAAGCAGGGCAAGGGGGGCGTGTGCCTCGTCAAGAATATCCGTATTAATTCCGCACATGACGGAGAGAAAGGAAGCACAGTGCATCCCACGGCATAGAAAGAATGGGAAAAGGACAATACGGGACCCACCTAGTCGCCGGGCGGCGAAGGCCCGGCCCCACCACACGGGGAGTAAAAGCCACGTGGGCTGAAGATTGAAGACGCCACGCGCGCCGAGGCTAAGTGCATATTGCCTAGGTGCCTACCTATTACGTGTATGTGCATACCTATCTATGTATGTATGTACATATGTACATAGACATATATATATATGCATATATACGGTACTTGCGTTTCGTCGTCGGCGAAGCCGTATACTGAAACCCAAACCTCACGATTCAAAAGTCAACAGCAACAACGTACATACATACATATGTATGTACATACATAAGTATGTATGTATGTATATTGTATGCACACATGTAAAATCACACGCTATAATCCCCAGCAGTAACGGTACTCACCTCATCATCTCGCCACCCACCACCCCATCTGAAACGGCTCCGTCCATCATCCATGCCACCGGCGCCTGTTCCCTCCCCACCCCACCCGTCAAAAGGGATCCGAACAACACTCGGACAACGCCGTGAGGTAAGCTGGATGATCTCGGCTGTGGACATTGGACATGGGCAATCATCGTTCGATTTTTTTTTTTTTATCTCGCTCTGGCGGTAATTGGCCTGACTCGCGGGAAAAGAAAATAGTTTTCAATAGCCGAATAAGAAACCCTTTCCCCCCCCCCGTTCTTCTATTGTACATACATATGTATGTTTGTATTGTTCTATTTGTGATTCTAACGTTGTTTACTACTACTTTCTTAACCCCCTTTTCTGCGTCTCTTCGTTTTCACATGCATACATACATATGTATCTCGTCAAGTTCAGATTGATTGATTGATTGCTCGCTTGTTTATTGGGAAATAGGAGACGACAAGATACGAGACAGGATGAGACGAGGCGAG
>LKCN02000012.1:1249121-1298320 GCA_001633055.2 Ophiocordyceps polyrhachis-furcata BCC 54312 | reverse complement strand
TCGAGTCAGCAATAAGAAGGAAGAAGAAGACGCGGAAGGGGAGGGGAGAAAGAGTGGGAGATGGAGAGAGAGAGAGAGAGAGAGAGAGGGAGAGGGAGAGGGAGAGGGAGACAAAAAACAGCCGTACCTTGTTGCAGTAGTAGAAGAGGTTGCACTTCCCGCATCGGAACATCGTCGTAGCCTTGCGTTCACAGTTGTGGCACATGCGCTGACCATCCTTGACAGCAGCATACTCCTGAAGTCGGTCATTCACCTGCATCAAGCCGTCCATGGAAACGGGGAAAACCTGAATCAAGCAAGCATCAGCCAGGAAGGAATCCCAAGAGAAGGCCCGGCACGACTTCATCTCACCTTGACAGTCTCCAAAGAAAGCTGCCGGATCCCAACATTAGAGTCCCCAAACACATACTTCTCAGCATAGAGGATGGCAACCGTAGCGCCAACCCTCATCTCCCCGCGGCTCACAAGCCCAACGCCAAGCTCAGAAGTCTGGAAGTCAACAGGAGCCAACGCACCGCTTCGATCTCTCACCAGGATCCTAAGCCTCTTGGAGAAGGTCTCGACCACGACCTCGCCGAGGAAGCACCAGTGCTTCCTCGGATCGAAAACGAAGCCGTCGGTCGAGGTCCAGTACGTGAAGTCCACTACGTGCTGGTAAGGGAGGTTGATGAGGTCCGGGAAGGCCTTGTTGTCTCGCAAGTTGGCGATTTCCATTGTGCCCTTTTTTCCGATGGTTTTTTCTTCTGCGGCCAAGGTTTTGATCTGCTTGTCTCCCCTTTTTTTCTTCAAGGCAGACGAGATGAAGGGTGACGACGATCGAACAGGGCAGACGAAGATACTGGCTGAGGAAGCGTGGCTTCTTCAAGGGTTGGTGAAGAAAGGAAGCGGAAGAAGAAGGGGGGGAAAAAAAACAGGCACCGAGTCCTCTCGAGTACTGGCAGCTGTTCACTGTCCGTCCTCTGGTTGGCTGGCAAGAAGAAACGTTGCATGGGTTAACGGTGAAAGCAGGGGGGGGGGGGGGGCGTCGATGGCAAACGGAAAACAGAGGGCTCACCCCGGTAACGGATCAGTTACGGACGGAGATGGGACCGTCCAAAGACAGGAAGATGGTATGAAAAAGCACGCTGAAGGATAAAACTCGACAGAGGATAGTCGATATAATCTTCGTCTGCAGAAACAAGAGCCGCCAGACTAGAGGGAACAAATATCAGCCATGGCGATCCTCTCTCTCCTCAACCCACTCACCTAAAGCGGCATATAGAAGCCAAAGCGATTCAACGGATCAAACCTCCTCTTCAACCCCCTCAACCTCCCAATCCTCCCCCAATCCCTCCCATACACCTCCTCCACCGCCTCATGGCCCTGCGCATAGTTGAGGTAGGAATGGTGCAGCCCGTCCGCCCCCGTCGTAACGTTCTGCATCCTGTTTCCGAAATCACGAGCCTTGGCCAGCTTGACCTGGTCTTCGCCTCGCCAGGTAAGGGTAGCCGCGAGGAGCAAGTTGTACCGTCTCTCCTCGGGAGCCACCGCGTTGGCAGAGTCCGGCACGTCGCGCACGCCCTTGTTGCCGTATGACTGGAGGAGAATACGGGAGGAGGCAAAGGTAGCGTCGGCCGTGAGTTCGGACAGGAGGTCGAAGGCTCTTCGCAGCGCGGCTGCGTCCCATCGTCTGAAAGAGCTGGGGAATCCCATCATGTTCTGGTTGATATCGCACGACTTTGCTTCAGTCCCTGACGCGTGGACTTGTCCCCATGACAGGCCCTCCACGGTCGAGTCCCTCGTCGGCCTTAGCCTCCGGAAGGCCTCCTTGAACTCGTTTATGACGGGCGCGTCTCCCTCCGACAGAATCCGCAGATGAATAACGGGCTGGAAATTCCTCTTTCAGTGTCGTGATCCTTGCAAAGGGGGAAAGCACGTACATGACGACGATCGACTTGTTCTTGCCGCTGTATCTGCCCCCAAAGGGTCAGCAATCCCCGGTCTTCATAACGGTCTTCCAACTTATTCCACGTTTCCACAAGCTCTTCAAGCTTATCGTGAGTAAAGACGAGCCTGGTTATGGCCCAACGCCCTTGAGCATCATACGCCTTGACATCAAAGCTGGTGACGATACCAAAATTATGCCCAGCGCCGCGGATGCCCCAGAACAGATCGGCCTCCTCCTTCGCCGAAGCCGTCACGACACTTCCGTCGGCAAGGACAACTCTCGCCGAGACCAGGTTGTCGGCAGCAAAGCCGTGCCGCGCCTGGAGCAGGCTGTGCCCGCCCCCGAGCAGCGGTCCGATGGCCGAAACGCACTCGCATACGCTCATCACTTGGGAAGAACGGCTCGTCAGGCTATGACGACCATCCTCTCCGCCGCCGGCTGAAGCTCACCTGCCCGCTTGCCCTCGGCGAAGAGCGCAGCGGTGATTTCGCGTTGCAGCGTACCGCCGCCGACGTTGGCCGTCTTACCGTCCGCGTTCAGCCGGGTGTGGTTCATCTTGCGCATATTGATCTGAATCCCGCCCTGAAGCCGGTTCAGAGTCGAGAGCCAGCCGTGGCCGCCAGAGACGGCGAGAAAGGGCATGCCATGTCGGTTCGCATATTTGATCTATCAAACTCAGTATTCGTGTGAGCCAGCGAAAGAGGCTTCAGGCTACCGTCTGCTGCACATCACCTTCAGTCCTGACCTCCACCACGGCCACGTAACCGGGCGAGATGCGAGGAGAGGCATTGCGTTTCAGCAACGGCGCGGCTGCGGCCGAGGACGATAGCAAGACCGTCGCTCCCTCAGACAGCAGAGGGCTCAGATCTCTCACGAAGGAGTCAGCCGGAGAGGTAAAAAGCCGGGCCCACGCCGTGGCGGTGTGAAGCAGGAATGAAGTGGTGATGAGCTTCATAGTGTGTTGGCAACGATGGCAAGTCAAAGCTGGAGTATCGTATATGAAAGTGGTCAAATCAAGCCGTAGGCCGTCTCTTATCTGGATGCAGCGCCGTCTATATTGGTGCCTGCTCGTTAGGAGTAAGCTTGCCGACGGACGTCACACAAGCCCAGCAACCTTTGCTACTCGCCGCTCAGCCCAAGCGCTACCTGACTCGAAATGGACAAGACGAAAACAAAATAAGGTTCTCCAGTTCTCATATCGTACCACTATCACCTTTCACGACGTAAGCGGCCGCTCCCGCTCCCACCACGGCAACCGGCCGAATTTCTGAAACGGGTAGACGATATGCGTCACCCTCCCGGTGAGCAACCTCATAGACACGGGACCAAACGTGTTGCTATCGCGGCTCGTCCCCGGCGCACCGTCGCCCTCGACCCACACATGGCCCTGCGGCACCCTCTGCAGCGGGAACTGATACGGAGGCTTCGTCTGTACCACGTCCCCCGGTAGCGCCACCACCCGCTTCACCAGCACCGACTCCGGATCGTATGGGCTTCTAAGTGGCCGACGACGTCAGTTCGTCTTGAGCTTTCAGAGAGAATGACAAGTGTGTAAGGAGAACAAAAGAACACTCACCTCAGTGTAACAACCATACCCCTCTTCAGCCCGTTCAGGGGGTTCCACTTGTGATTGAGAACCAGGTCCCTCCGCAGCGTCGTGTCCCAGTCCGAGTTGAGCAGCGGGTGCATTGACGGCCCGTCGATCAGCGTGAGCTCAGCCACATGCAGGTTGAACCAGATCATCAACGGGATCCACGAGGCGAAGCCCAGGAGCTGCAGCATCGCCGTCCGCGCATCACCCAGGCGCGAGCTCCATGGCCAAGGACGCCGCCTAAGCCGCGCCCAGAGCGTCTTGAGAGCCATGGGCGGCGCCGTAGCTGAGCGATGCAGTCGTCGCCCGTCACGCACGTCAAAAGAAACTCATACATACATACATATGTATGTATGTATGTATGTCGTCCAAGGGCGCCTCTAGGCCAGACCGCGGAGGGAAAAAGGAAAACCCGACGACGGACCTGTCACGTGCTTCCCGGCGCAGCTCGCAATCTACCACCCAAGGTAGGGGCATCTATCACCGGGCCGCACTACAGACTACATACAGACATCTAACAGTAACTATTAGGTAGGTAGTACACTATGACGCCGGTAGGCTTCAGGTAGGTATGTCATTCGTCGTCGACAAGTCTCCTAATATCTTAAAAGTGAAAGAGATATGACCTCTTCCTGTCCTTCAACCACTGTGCACCAGAATTACAGCAGCCGTCTCGAAAACACAGACAGGAAACCCCCCCTCACATCGTCTCCGGAATATTCTCGTCGCTCTCGCTCACGCTCTCGTCGCCGCTCACCTCCGCGTTCTCCCTCTCCCTCTTCTCCATCAGCGCCTGCAGCTCGGCGTCGTCGCTCTCCGTCACCGCCTTGGGCTCCATCTTGACCGTAAGGTGACCCCCCGCGGCCTCGATGCTCTTCCGGATGTCCCCGATAGCCTCTTCGAGCCGGGCGATGCCCATGTTCTTGTCGAGACAGGTGCTTGTCAGTACGTACAGAGGCGGCGACACGAGCTTGACCTTGACCTCGGTGCCTGTAGACTTCTCGCCCTCTTCCGGGTTGCCCGCCTCGGCCGTCCGCAGCGCCGTCTTGACGGCATCGATGCCTTCGTAGCTGAAGCACGTCACTTCGATGTCGGAGCGGACCTTGATCTTCTGCGGGGTAAGGCGCTTGCTGATGTACAGCTTCAGCTCGTCGCTGACGGGCTGGCTGGGGAACGTAATGTCGTTCCACACCTCGGGATTGCTGTCACCTGTTAAAATCATGCCGCCGACATTGAACCAGTTAGGGAAACACACGTAATGGACAGCTTGAAGGCGTCAATTGCGTGGCCAAATCTTCGGTTGAGCGGCCACGCAATCGTCTCGTACAGAGTCTCGATCGGCGTCTGCGTCTTCTCTGCCACATGTCGCATGATCAGGTGGACCGTCTTGCTCTTGTTGTACCGCTCCTCGCACTTGACCATGTCCTCGGGCGAGACTCGTCGTTTGGAAAGGTCAATGTAACCTGTGACAGTCAGAAGCGCCTCTCGGGGCGACGAAAAGAAGAAGAAGAAGAAGAAGAAGAAGAAAAAAAAAAACCACCCACCCTTTTCCTTATCGACTCGAAGTACCACCACAACCTCGTTACGTCCGACGCGGATGAGCTTCTGAATGGAGCGGATACGTCTTCGCGAAAGCTCCGACAAGAGAATCATGCCGTCGATGTTGTCGTACTCGAGCAGCTTCACGTAGGCGCCCATCTCGGCAATCTGCACGGAGAGTCAGGCTGATCGGTCGAGGGGCCTCGTGCAGCGCAGGCGACAAACCTGCTTCACGATGACCATAACATAGCTGTCAATCTCCGGATACTTCTCCTCGTAGAAGCGACAGTTTGTTAACGACATTTTGGCCGGTAACAGCTTCAAATCAGTGAGGAGAGAAGGAAAGCCGTGGGCGCGGGGCTGATTTCCCGAGCCGTCTCTCTACCGCTTCGATCGGATCGGAAAGATAATGGCTCAATGATGTGCGTCTTCTTCGGAAGAGGTTCCCTCAGGTGCTGGCGCTACTCTGCGGTAGTTTTTGTTTGCCAGTCACAGTCGAGGGACGAGGAGTCACAATTTTTATATGGCGCCTTTGCGGCGATGATAAAGTGTTGGTGGGGCTGTCCGAGTGTGGCGCCGTGACGTGGCGGCTGCGAGATGTGGCTAGAGGTGGCTGAGCAGTGTCCCGCAATTAATTCTCCGCTACTGCCAACTGCACGTGACGTGATTCACGACTTATCGGCGCAAGCAAGAGGCCAAAAAGCCCACTCAATCAGCCTCGCCATCATCGAGGCCAGCCATGGCTCCAGGTGAGCTCTCCTTCCACTGCCTACTCGATATCGGTCACTGACACGCGTCCTCCCATGAGCCACGCAATATGAGCTCTCGCCGCCCCCGGGCGACGCCGTGTCGTCACTAGCCTTCGCGCCCGGCTCCGTGACAAAGCTGCTGGTCGCGGCCTGGGACACAAAGGTGTACTCGTACGACATCGCAGGCGGCCCAGACGAGACGCATTTGATCAAGACGTATGAGCACCGAGCTCCGGTTCTGGACGTCTGCTTCGGCGCCAGCGACGACGAGGCCTTTAGTGCAGGATTGGATTGGGGGGTGAACCGGTGTGTACAGATTCTTGTCCCTTTCAATGCTCGAGCTTTGCGGCTGAACAGCAGGTAGGATCAATCTCGAAAGTGGCGAGATGACTCCTCTCAGCAAACACAAGGCGCCTGTACGCTGTGTCGTGTATAGCCGTGCACATGGTGAGGCCCAATACAACAGGGCCTCCATCTCGGTTCGCTGACAAGGAAGCAAAGAGATTCTCGTTTCGGCATCGTGGGACTGCACCTTGCACATCCACAACCTGAGAGACAGCACAAGCGAAGCCATCGAGATCGCCCTCCCCGGCAAGCCCCATGCGCTAGCCGCTGGCCCCTCCAAGGTCGTCGTCGCAATGACAGGCCGGATCATCAACATCTACGACCTCGACGCCATGGTGTCCCTCTTCACCAGCGGAAACAGCAGCAATCCCGAGCTCAAGCCATGGCAGCAGCGCGAATCCTCCTTACGCTTCCTTACCCGCGCCGTCGCCTGCATGCCCAACGACGCCGGCTACGCAACCAGTAGTATTGAGGGCCGGGTCGCCGTCGAGTGGTTCGAGGACACGGACGAGTCACAGGCCCGCAAGTTTGCATTCAAATGCCACAGACAGCCCGCGCCCGACGGCGACGGCGACATCGTCTATCCCGTCAACGCCCTGGCCTTTCATGCCGTCCACGGCACTTTCGCCTCCGGCGGCGGGGACGGCACAGTCGCCCTGTGGGACGCCGTCGCCAAGAGGAGGCTGAAGCAGTATCAAAAATTTCCCAACAGCGTCGCAGCCTTGTGCTTTTCCAACGACGGAAAGTACCTCGCCGTCGGCGTCTGTCCCGGCTTCGAGAGCGAGCAGGACGATTACACCGGAGCCGGCCAGACGTCTGTTTTTGTGCGCGAGTTGGGAGACAACGAGGCCAAGGGCAAGGGCGCTAAGTAGGCGCAGGTGACTGTTTCCTCGGCCTTGAGGCGGCATGACCCATCATGAGGCTTCACAGAATTGACTTGCACAAAGGACGTCCGGACAGCAGGAATTGTGTTGAGTAGATACCCCTGACCATGAAACTAATACCAAAGACGACGTCTCGAATCTGATCCTCATGTTGATCCGTCGGTTCGTGCTTTAACATAACATGTATGTATGTATATCTTTGATCGACGTCGACCGCCAGACCCGCCTGTATGGAAGTAGCAGTACGGATATCAGGGCCGGGTAATGCTGGGAGGCTTCTGTCTTTACCCCAAGAGCCTGCTCTGCCTCTCCAAGAACATAATCTTCGGCCGATCTTCTTCGTACGTAAGCCTCTTATTATCGACACCAATGTCTCGTCCCATGCCCTCTCTCAACTCCCACTCACACAGCAGCTCGGCCGACTCGTCGGACCGCTTCACCTGCTCGTACCACAAGTGCAGCCCGTACGAGCGCCTCAGCGTCTGGGCCATCAAGACCTCGACGGAGCACCAAGCGCGGTCGTAATAATCGTCGTCGACGAGGCTGATCATGGCGTTGCACTGAGCTATGATGAGCGGAAGAGCGCTGACGCCGGCTCCGGGATCGGCCTGGTCGATGCAGGCGTAGTCCTGCGTGAACACGATCAGTTTTCTGCCTTTTCCTTGTCGTCTCTGGGTTCGGACGGGGCTTTCGTTACCGCCCAGATGCCCAGTCTCTGCTCGTCGATGGATGGGTGAAGACGCAGAAGCTCCTCCGCCGCGGCCTTCATTCGTAGGTACTGCGTGTGCTCATCGTCATCCGGCGACGTGGCGTCGGTCGCCTTCTTCATCCAGCGGTACGAGATGAAGACGAGAAAGTCGGCAGACTGCTCCTGAGACGCGCCGTGCTTCACGGAGAGCCACTCGGCGACTTTGCCGTCGTTGAACGCAGGCAGCCTTCCGAGGGCCGCGAAGTCGCGCCACGGCACGAACTTGAGGCTGTCGAAGACGTGCTTCTTGGACTCGTCAGAGACAAGAGCCTGAACGTAAGCCTGCCTCAGCTGTTGCAGGCAGCCGATTCCCCCGCTCAGCAGGACGGGCCTCATGTGCTCCTGGAACAGCTCGCGGTACTGCTTCCGGAGGCGCGCATCTGCCAGCTGCAGCTCTATCTTCTGCGCAGCGTTCTTCCTCAGCCCCGCGAGGACCATGGCCTCGGTCTCGGCGTCACCGTTGAAGACGGCATGGTCGAGGGCCGTGTAGCCCTCGTGGTCGACGATGTTCATGTTGGCCCCGATGTCGACCAGCTCGCCGAGGTATGTGCGGTGTTCCTGGGACGGCTCTTTGGCGAAGGCGATGGCCGGACTGCAGGTGCCCGGCACGTTGAACAGGCTCAGGGCCTCCATGCGGCGCCCCTGCAGGAGCAAGGCGCGGCCGTAGAGGAAGCGCGTCATGGCTCTCACCGTTGCGTCGGGCGAGTCTTTGGCGAGTTCGTGGGCGGCCAGGGACGTGCTGACTGCCTCGGCGACGTTGCCGCGGGCAGAGTGGCACAGGGACAGACGTCCGAGTCCGATGATCTCCCATGTTTTGAGGGAGCTTTTCTCGTCCTGAGTACTTAGCCTCCGGGCCATGTCTACTCGCTGGACGAGCTGGCGAATAGCCGCGTCAAGCAGCTGCTCGTCCTTGTGCTGCCGGGACAGCTGGTAGTTGACCATGCCGAGATTCCCTACAGCCCTGCACATCTGCCTCTCGAGGCCCAGTCGCTCGGCGGTGCTGTATTGGCACTCGAAGGCTGACTTGGCGTCTTCTAGGCGGTTCATGTGGCGATACGAGACGCCCAACTCACCCTGGAACTCGACCTGGTGTGCGTTGGGATCCATCTCGGCAATGACGCTCTCCAGAATGTCCTTGGCAGTCCCGTAGCGGCCGAACCGGCGGTTAGTGCTGCCCAGCTCGCCCAGGGTCAGGTGGCGAAAGTGAGCGGCATTAGGAAAGCACTGGCTCGACTGACACAGGCTCAGGGCGCGGTCAAATGCTCGGAGGGCGTGCTCCCAGTCCGTGTGCCGGGCATGACGCCGGCCCTGGTCCATGAGCAGCTCCCAGGTACGCACGTCGTCCACCTGTTGTGCCAACACTCTAGGCGTCGAGAGCGTTTCTGCGCGGTGGTGGGTGACTGAGTCTCCATCCTTGGGGCCGAGCACGCCCGCGCCCTTGACGAAGCCCCGGTGAGAGTCGAAGAAGAAGAGGGTCGCGTGGAAGGCCAGGGGCTCGACTCGGGACCGGTGAGTGACGTTTGCAGGGATCGTGTACGATGCGTCGCGAGTATGGACGGCGATGTGCGTGGCAGTGGCCTTGACGAGCCTGCCGGTGTTCTTGATGACGGACGACGGTGGGTGCACCTTGTAGGTCGAGTCGAGGCTTGTGCCGTCGTTCCAGGCCAGAGAATACTCGGCATGTGTGGCCTCGGCCGGGTCCGCAGCATCTTGGACGTCGTAAACGCAGTCCTCTGCTTGGCCGGCCAGGATCCAGCCCTGGCCGAAGCACTGATGCGAGTGCAGGGCCAGGTCGGGGTTTCCGCGCTGCTGGTCAGGCAGCCAGACGTGGAGACGGAACAGCTCGTCGATGTCACCCTCTGATGACAGAATGCTGCAGAGCGGAACCGTCAAGAAGCCCTGGGAGTTGCGCGAGGCTGTGAACAGGTCGGCCGTCGGCCCGTCGGCCGTCATGGCGCCCCGAACCAGGTCCCAGCATTGGGAGAGGCCATTGGCTCTGGCCACGGGCTTCTGCTGCCTGCCCCTTTCTCGTAAGAGGCTGAGGGCAAGGGCGACGTTTAGGAGATGGTGGGACACGTCGTCTGCGACACTCAACTCGGTGGCAATGGCTCGCTGCCAGTCGTCTAACGACAGTCGACGTGAAGCAGGTTGGGCGTCTTCCCCGCCCACGCCTACAGCAGCCGTGGCTTTGGGGGTTGGAGCCGACCGGAGCCAGTGAAGAATGGGCGCAAGACAGTCGTGGGGGCCCTTTGTCGCTGCGGCGACTCCTTGGAGAATCCGGACGAGGGAGGGTGCTCCTATTATGACGTGTGCCATAGTGTTTATCGATGGCCAGAGTGAGGCGAGTGTAGGTAATTGGAGTTTAAAAGCACAATCTTGTGCAACTATCCAGCCAGTAGCAGGCTGTGCAATCCATCAGCCGCCACTACTTATTGCAGATAAAGATAGCATCTTCTAACAGGTCTTATAACCAGGGGGCGTTTCTTAACGACTGGGGATGGGAATGGAGAGCTGATATCCGTAGCTGGATCCTTCACAGAATTGACTTGCATAAGGGACGTCGGACAGCAAGACATCGTGTTGAGTAGATACCCCGACCATGAAACTAGGTACATACCGAGGATGGCGTCTCGAATATTGATCCTCACGTTAATCCGTCGGTTCATGCTTCGACAAGCTCCGGTGGCATCATCGACGGCATGCTCCCTCTTCCTCCCCATTGAGGTTTGTTCAATCACCATTCGTTTCTCGCAAACGGTTGCCAGTATCCATTTGGTTCCCAGGCTTGAGGCATCGGCCTGTTCGGGAGCCAGCGCCAGCGGTAGAGTCGGGAGTGGGAACCCTATTTCCCTCCCTTCTCTATTGCAATGGGCTACCAAGATTGACCGTCAGCACCCATGGCCGCCTTAAGGAACGGAAGGGGGTGGGATTTCTCACCGCGGCATCCTTGACATAGTCAAACGCACCACCCATGTTCAACAGCCAAACCTCTGACTCCGACTCTGGAACACCGTTGGGCCACAAAAAGTTGTGAGGGAAGCCCAATTCGAACGTGTTTGCACCCTCAATCTCCTTGATATCGTCCTTGCTCAGGTGAATGGTCAGCGCCTCGATGTTTCCCTTGAGGTGCTCGATCTTGCGACACCCGACGATGGGAAAGACATAAGGAGTCTTGTGCATGACGTAGGCTAGGGCGATGCTGGTAATGGCCGTGTTTTTGCGCCTGGCGACGGCTTCCAGTGCCTGGCTGGCTCTGACGTCTTGCTCAGGATAGTCGGTCTGGCGGCCTTCGGCCGTTTGGCGTTGCGCTTCGCTCTTAAATTTACCGCCGCCTAGGGCGCCCCAAGGGGCAAGGGCCATGCCCTCAGACTTGCACATGGGGATGATTTCTCGTTCGAAGTCACGGAGGGCGGCAGACCAGTTGCCCTGGTAGACGGAAAACTGGCGGAGGCCGTGATTGCGGGCGTACTCGTTGGCTTTGCTGCGACGGAGGGTTCAGCCCGGTTCGGGGTATGGAGCAGGCCTTGTCTAAATACCTGACGACCCAGGCGGGCGTGTCGCTAATGCCCAGGTATGTCACCTTGCCGCAGGCGACCAGATGATTGAGGGACTGCATGAGTTCAGGAATTGAGGCGCTGTAGTCCCACCAGTGGACATAAAGCAGGTCAATGTAATCGGTCTGCAGCTTTTTCAGGCTCGCGTTGACTGAGGTGAGCATGCTCTTGGAGCCGTTCCCCACGAAGTTGGCCATGATGTTGGGGGCATTGGGACCTGCGGTGTAGTTGGTGGTAAACTTGGTGGCGATGACTGTGAGAAGGATAGAGTTAGCAGTTTCGTTTGATAGTTGCAAGGCGTTGAGGAGTCATACCCATCTGTTCGCGGTTGCCGCGCTTCTTCATCCACTCGCCAATCCACGTTTCGGACTGCTGGAACTGGTAATTATTTGCCGTATCGATGAAATTGCCTGTGAGAAGCAGGTGAGAGGCGCAGCGGCATCGGGCAACGGGTAACGAACCTCCCTGGTCATAGAAGAAGTCAAGGATGGCTTCAGTACTGGCTTGATCGCAGGCACCCATCCAATTCTTCCTGTTGCCGGCATTGTGTGAGCTTCAGCCAAACGGGCGAGGGTCAAGGACATGCTACCAATTATCCCCAAAGCTCATGGCGCCGAGACATAGCGGACTGACGCGAACGGCGGCTGTAGGCGAGAGCAAGCGGTACCGTGCCAAGGGTGACTTGGGAGGCGGCGCCGATGGAAGAACGTCAAGCATGGTGGGCAGACGATGGGCTGTGTGATCTCTCGGCTCTTGGCTCAGGCCCTCGGCGTCGAAGGTATCAACAGTGTAGGCAGACGATGGGCTGTGTGTGGGAAGAAGGGTTCGGTAGGTCCTCGTGAGTAATAGGAGAGAGGAGGAGGGACGAGGAGGAAGGAAGGGGAGGAGGAAACCAGGCTTTTATCTTGCGCCTTCCCTGCCAAACAATCGTGTTAGATAGGTGTAATAACACAGACGGGAAGGAGGCGTAAGTTGACGCCTTGCCTAACTTGGATAGCTGCCGGCCGGAATGTCCGGAGTTTAGAGTCCGGGGGTCCGAGATACCTCCCGCCACGGGAGTGGCCGAGTTTAGGGACTTTGCCCATACCAAAAGTAGATAGCTCGTAGAGGACCGTTGCGGTATCCTTGAGCAGTACATACTACCAGGCAATTGCTTATTTAGTAGATATCCGTGGGTATCTATCAGATCTCTAGCGTCTCTTCCCGGGTCTCGCATTATGGATGTTGACAGGAGAAAGGCCAAGCAGGATTCAAAGGTAGATCGAGTTGGCTCGAGTTGGCCTAAAGGCTAAGGGTAAAATGAAGAGTGCTGAGTAAAGCTCCGATACCCCAAGGCTTCGCGTATGTACATATTGGCTTGAAGGACTTAAGTAACTTCTTAAGTCCGAGGGTGCGAAGGATCTTGATGGATTTAAGGTCTTTGCCTTCTTCGTCGTCGTCATCGGGGAACATGTCACAGGAACGTGCCTTCGATTCATATGTACAGGGTTCATACAGGGTTAGGGTTGGTGATGATGTACATACGTATGTACAATTAGCGGGCTTACTACACACACCCCCGCCTTGAGCTTCTCCCTGCGCCCAAATTTCTCTCTGCCAGGCCATGGCCATGATGTCTGGCAATGGCATCACCCCGTGTGATGCCCTCCAGCACCGTCATCCACGCACTGCGCGGCCTCCTGCTGACAACATCGTGTGCCTTCGTTCTAGTCGCCGAAGAGCGGCGCCGTCGCCTCGGCATTGCCTATGCTATCGTCGAAAACGCCCGGAGACTGCACCATGTCCGTCAATGCCTTGCGTGTCCCGAGAGCGAGTCCGAGACTGTGTCGTCAACCTCTCGCCGCCACCGCCGTCGCCATCATACGCGGGAGACGAAGACTGCGGCGGCGGCGGCGGATCCCGATATGGCCGACACGACCCCTACTAGTGAGCGGGAGACCTCTAAGCGGAAGCCCGCGCCCTTTAGCTGCAATGCCAAGCGGTCATATCATCATCTACCTTCGACCAGACGTCCATTCTCAAGCTCGCGCCAGCTCAGAACCGAAATGTCTCTGGCCGTACCTGCTGCGGGCGCGTCTTCAACGGATTCTCCAAACGCCATTGAGACCGCCAAGGCTTTCCTCTGCTCTCATGAGACAATAGGATTGACCTTTTACGAAGACGCTCTCACCTCACTCCTTCAGCTGCGCTACTACCTCGCGTCGCTCTCACAAACCCCATCCACATCGGCCGAGGGCATTCAGCTGGCGGCCGCCATCCTCAAGAACATGTCGGCCTTGGGCTTGCCTCCCCTCGATGCGATCCCTATTTTGACGCGCACCGGAGCCAAACTCCTTCGGATCGCCTTCCGGCTTCAACACGACGAGGCTGCTACCAGTATGATTGCTTCGCTGCTATCGCTCTGTCGAAACCCGCTTCGTGTCTTCAACGCCATCACCGACGCCATGCACAAAGGGGGCTCGACCAAATACATGGAACAGGCTCTCGAAATCACGACATCGGCTATGAGCCAGCTGCTACCGAGGGACTGTATCGTTATTCAGAAGATGCTTGTGCAGCAGAAACGGTCTCCGGCAGGCTTTCAGGGCACCAAGCGGCTTTACGAAGCCATGCTCAGCGCAGGATTATTCGATCGATACAGGCTCTGGATGACGACGGAATACGAAATTCGGACTTCCATGGTCGTTATGGCTATCGCAGAGGGCGCTGAGAGTCTCGTCCGCTCCGAGATGCTGGCGCTTCAGGCCTTGTTACCGGATGATCACGACGTCGACGTGAAATTGCACATGAGCGTCGCTGTCTGGGAGGCCCTGACAAGTCAGTGGGAGTCGGCATTTGGCCGGATTCAACAGCTGGAGCGTCATGTCTACTCGGATTGTCGAGAGTTCCAGAAACTCGTGCGGCTGGTGGTCGACTTGTTCGTCCGGCGAGGCCCAGAGGAGCACGTCGATCCGGTCGTGCGCGACTTCGTCGCAAGGTATCGCATGCGGCTCAGATACAAATGGGTGGACAGCATCCTTGAACGTCACGGCCAGCGCCGCGATTATGGCATGATGCTGTCGTGGCTCCGTTTCTGCAGCGAAAACG
Organism: Ophiocordyceps polyrhachis-furcata BCC 54312; assembly: GCA_001633055.2. Classification (NCBI taxonomy): domain Eukaryota; kingdom Fungi; phylum Ascomycota; class Sordariomycetes; order Hypocreales; family Ophiocordycipitaceae; genus Ophiocordyceps; species Ophiocordyceps polyrhachis-furcata. The sequence goes on along the minus strand of LKCN02000012.1, from coordinate 1,283,896 downwards.
GACTGTTGATGAACGACTTTGTCTGCAAGGAGTTCCTCGAAAAGTGCCGTAAGTATTGGTGCTTCTCCAACAAGGCAGTGACGCGGCTGCAACGCCGGGTGGACCAGGTCAGACGCGAGCATGCAGACCAGAGCGTCAAGGCACGGTCAAGCGTGATGCCCGTCGAGGAGGCGCGCAAACCCCGTGGCCGACGAGGGCTGTTGTCGTCGCTGATGGCGCAGATTGACGCCGGGGCAGACCCGGACACGGTCATCATGCATGCCCTGAAAAGGGTCAATGACGTCCATGACGCCCTCTTCAACAAGGCAGCCCGGGCCCTCGCAGCTAACGGCAGCCTTCAATCGGCTGCAGACCTCTGCGAGGCGGCGGCAAAGGTCAAAGGCAAGGGACACCCGCTCTACAACCGGTACATCTTCACCAACCTCGTCTTCACCTACACGGTGCTCCTGCGGTACGAAGAGCTTTGTCGGTTGCTGGACGACTTCGAGTCCGAGGTGCTGTGGTGGCGCGGCGGAGACGTGGTCAAGGCGGCGCTCAAGTACGCGATGCGGGTGACGGCGATGCGGACGGCCGACGCGGGCGAGGACATGCGGCAGGCGGCGGAGCACAGGCAGGCGCTCTATCGGCTGGCCGGCGCGCTGGGGCATGTGAAGAGGTGTCGAGCGGACAATGAGCAGCGGAGGCAGTTGTCGGATGGGCTATTGGCGATTGTGCAGACGTCGGTGGCGCGTGGTTGATGCTGTTTCCAGCGATTGAAGAGATGGGCTCAGTACATGTGTATACGTCATACATGCGTACTACGGCTACTACCTACATATGTAGACGCCTAGGTATTTACGGCATAGAGGTTTGGATACCTACTAGCCAGTCGTGTCTCTGATTAAGAGGGTAGAGAGGATGGCTCGACGTTGAACCGTAAAAAGGAAGACAGGGAGGTTGCACAGCTCGTTCAGCGTCACTCGCAAGGTGTTAGACAGATAAGCTGTCGTCTGTCTCTCTTCTCCGTCTCCGGCGAATCGGCGAATAGAAGGGAAGGCCCTTCCATGTCCTTGTTTGTTTGTTTGTTAGCAGGGATGTCGTCAGTCGTCACCGTCAATGTCTTATCTCGGTGGGGGTATCCGATCAACCGTATCGGCACGTGCCGTCCAACTGCGTTCTATCCCTTGCGTCCGCGCCCCCCTCTCGAGATCTTTCGCCTCGTTTAGGTTCGGAGACAAGAAGAAGCAACAGTCCGAAAGGCGTCATGGCCTAGGAAGCAATCTTCAAACCCGTCAATCGACAAAGACACACACACACGATGCCCGCCATTGTCTCGGATCGTCTCCGGCGCGAGCGCCACCACGAAGCCGACGTGGTCGTCGTCGGCGCCGGCGTCTTCGGCTGCGCCATTGCCTTCGCTCTCGCTGATCAGGGCCGGTCCGTTCTCCTCCTTGAGCGCCGCATGGCAGAGCCCGATCGGATCGTGGGCGAGCTGCTGCAGCCTGGTGGTATGGCTGCTCTTCGCAGGCTGGGACTGGGTCATTGTGTCGATGACATCGATGGTATCCCCTGTCAAGGCTATCACGTCCTCTACCGCGGTCAACCGGTCGATATTCCCTACCCGCCCGTCGAGGACGACGGAGACGTCGCGTGCAAGTGGTCTGGGGCGGCGCAGGACGGTAAAAGGCCTCAGGGGAGGGGGTTCCATCACGGTCGCTTCATCATGCGATTGCGGGATTCTTGTCTTGCGCATGAGAACATCACCGTCGTAGAGACGGAGGTTACCAAGCTGGTTCGCGGCCAACATGCTTCCCAGGTTCTCGGCGTCGAGGCGCGGACGACGACGACGACGACGACGACGACGACGACGACGACGACAAAGACGGATAGGTCCAAGGGCGAGCGTCGAAACGATTACTTCTTCGGTAGCCTCACCATCGTTGCCGACGGCTACGACTCCAAGTTTCGCCGTCAGGTCGTCGTCGACTCAAAGCCGCATGTCCGCAGCAAGTTCTACGCCCTCGAACTCATCGACTGTCCTCTTCCGCGGAAGTATTTCGGCCTCGTCGTCATAGGCGAGGCTTACCCCATGGTCCTCTACCAGATCGGCTCCCGCGAGACGCGCGCCCTCATCGACGTCCCCGTCGGCCTTCCCTCGGCCTCGCCCGCCGCAGGAGGCGTCCGCGCCTACATCCGTGACGTGGCCATACCCGCCATGCCTCCCGACGTCCAGCCGTCGGCCTACCGAGCTCTCGCCGATGGCAAGATCCCTCGCAGCATGCCCAACAGCTGGCTTCCGGCCTCGCCCCAGACGACAGACGGGCTCGTCCTGGCCGGCGACGCCTTCAACATGCGTCACCCGTTGACCGGAGGCGGCATGACCGTCGCTCTACACGACGCCATCCTCCTCGCCGACCTCCTCCACCCCAACCGTCTACGCTCCGGCCTCGACAACGCCTCGGCCGTCCGCAGCGCCGTAAACGGCTTCTACTGGCGTCGCAAAAGCTGCTCCTCCATAATCAACGTCCTAGCCCAAGCCCTCTACACCCTCTTCGCCGCCGAGGACCGCCAGCTGCGCGCCCTCCAGCTCGGCTGCTTCGAGTATTTCCGCCGCGGCATGACCGACGGTCCCTGCGCTTTGCTAGGCGGCATCCTCCACCAGCCTTCCGTCCTGGCCTATCATTTCTTCTCCGTCGCTTTTCTCGCCATCTGGCTCAATGCTGTTGCCGTCGTCGGCACGGGACCTCTTGCCTTCTTGAGGTTCCCTCTCGTTCTTATCGATGCCGTCCTCATCCTCGCCAGGGCCAGTCAAGTGTTTCTGCCGCTCATCTGGCGAGAGGGCTTTCGATGATGGTTTTTTTTTTCTTTTCTCTTTTCTTCTCCTCCTTTTTGTCTTTAATGTTTTCAATCTTCTTCTTAGTTACGGAAGAGAAGGACTGTCAGCCAAAAGGGGCATTTTGCATGTTCTCTAGAGAGAAGAAAGAATGTTGGGGGTTATTATTTTGCCCTGTTTTCTATTCCTGGGTTCTTGTTTGTTGTTCATGGAGGATTTGGCGTTCAAAGGCATCATCTTCTGCTTCCTACACTTCCTCTTCATCAACCGCCCCCCTCGCTCCATATCTGAACTCCTTCTCCTCTCACACTCTACTTCATCACATCTGCAACGGGCACTCATAGTATCATAATGATTATTATATTTTCACACAACGTCGTCCGCGCTCTATAGTGCCTTGCGGCGGCTTCTAGGGCATCTCCTCTCGTTCGTGATTAGGGCAAAGTGAAGAGGAGAGTGAGAAAAAACGCCCCATCTTTTAATCCATGTAGTTCGCCGTTCCATGCCGACCTCACGCTCTATTTAGAGAAAAAACCCGCTGAAGACGGGGCGGTCAACCAGTCAAAGTCTTCAAGGCAGCCTCCTGCGATAAACTCCGAGCATCCAACTGGCGCGTAGCACGACCAGGCCGATAGCCATCTTGATGCTGTCCTGCACCACGTTGAGCTTGCTTCCGCCCACCTCATGCCAATGTACCGGCACCTCGGCCACCTTGATGCCGGGGCTGGAGCCGATGACGCTCCCGTCGGCGGCGCGGATGGGCGCGGCGGGCGCTGATTCAGAGAGCATGAGCATCTCGATGTCGAAGATCCATCCCTCGGCGTGCATGTAGGGGACGATGTGGGGGAGGGCGGCCCGCGTGAAGAGCTTGAAGCCGCATTGGGTATCGCGGAGGCGAGAGGTGGCTGGCGGCGTGAGGATGGTGAGGACGCGATGGAAAAAGCGCATGAGAAAGTTGCGCAAGGCGGAGCGCTTTGATCTCTTTCGTCAGCGTTTCTTCTCCATCTTCTTTGGCTCATGTCGAGCCGTACCTTGACTACGGCCTCACTGCCAACGAGATGAGCGCGGCTTCCGATGGCGACGCCACGGCCTGAAGCCTTGGCGACATGGTCAACGCCCTCGAGAAGCTTCTGAACGTCGCTGAAGCGCGTGGCGCCATCTGCGTCGGCGAAGAGGACGTATGCACCGCGAACATGGCGGAATCCGTGTGTGACAGCACCGCCCTTGCCTCTGTTCTTAGCGAGCGAAACGACGCGAAGGACATCGTGCAGCTGCTTCCTGCGAGAAAAATCCAAGACGACATCGACGGTGCTATCGGAACTGGCATCATCGATGACGATAATTTCGTATCCACGGCCGGGGCGAGAGGAAGGAGAGCGGCCGACGTGCTCATCAAGATATGTTACGGCCTCTTCGAGCATAGGGATGATTCGCTTCTCCTCGTTGTAAGCCGGGATGACGACGCTGAGGTGCACCTCGGCGGGCTCGATGGCGTCAGGCGACAACGACTCTGCGTCGAGGCGCCGCTCAGCTACCCAGCGATCATACCAGCAGGAAAGAACCTGCGTCGTGGTCTTGCCATCGGAGCCTATTGTGACGAATGACTTTTCCGAATCGAATACTCGACGCGGCTGTGGTGCAAGACGGCACAGGAGAGAGAACTAGGCCCGTCATATTTGTTAGAAAACACCATGAAGCAAGTGAAGTCTGGAGAGACTTACGGCAGAAGGTAAAATCGCGACGAGGCAGCCGATGAGAATGATGGGCCACGATATTGACTCCATATTTTCGTCAAGGGGGACTGTAGTAGAGAAACAGCCTACCGAGGTTCGAGAGTCATGAACATGGTCCGTCGACGATGATGATTGATTCTAATGTGCACGAGGCTGACGTCCCTGCACGAGTTGTCGTTGATGCTTTCCAAGGCTGACGAAGCGAAGCCAGTTGGCCTACCCTAAATACAGTTCTATCATCTGACTAAGGATAGCTGAGTCATTGAAAAAGGCGTGCATTCCCAACACACGTGCATTCCCTCCTCCGACCCTCCTAACAGTTCATCCGATCAACCGCTGAAATCAACGCACCTCTCTCTTATTATCACAGTCGCCTCTCGGCAGATAATCTGATGGCCAAAGAGACCGACCTATCGCTTTTCCTTCCCATTGCCAAAATAAAGAAAGCAAAATACCCGTAAATGCCCCATCTCTCCTGTTTCCCTGCCAATTTCGCCAATCCTGGATAGTTCTCTATATCCCACGATGTTATTCAACGAATAACCTTTCCTCGCTCATTCGTGTCATTCTATGCCAGTAAGCGTTAAAACAGACTCCGGGACAAAGCCCGGCTCCAACAAGAAAACACATTTTGCATGCCAAATGGACAAAACAACAGTAGAAATCATGTCCGGGTTACACGGCAACAGCCGAGGCATTGGACCCTAGCCATCGGCTCCGTTTGACCAGTCTGCCCACACCTTTCGACGAGTGCTTGTCGCCCTTGGTGCTGTGTACCGAAGGTGCTGGAACGTACAAACCAGTCGATTCTGGAAAGACATTGACGAGATCGGCGTGGGATAGTGGAGGTAGGCTGTGCGCGCGTTCTGGCCGGGACAGCCGCGGCTCGGATGCATCAACCTCTGAGAAAGGATGCCGGGGAACAGCGACAGCCTTTCGACCCTGGGGTCCAAACTGCGGCGAGACGGGTTTATAGACGCGCGGCGGGTCCCGGTCCATGACCTGAGGCGTGGACGGCCAGATCGACGGCGGGGACTCGAGGCCGTGCAGCGACGAGGCCGAATCCTGCCGAGGCGTCAGGGAACCGTGTGACGACGAAGACGAAGACGAAGACGCGTTTGCGCTGGCACGGCGTACGAGAGGCGAAGAGACGAAATGGGGCGGCGGGGATGGCGGCTGCTGGGAAAGCCGGGCAATCGAAGCGAAGCCCCTCATGGAGGGTGGAGGGCGGGGATCGCGGGGTAGGGCCGACGGGCCGGAGCGCTTGGCGGAAGCGGGTCGATGCGGACGGTGGTCGCTGGAAGCATCCGAGTTGCGACGGGAACGAGGCGGATATGGAAGAGTCGCGGGAATATCGACGTCATCGCCCGATGAGCTCTCCCCAGGCGACACGTCGGTAGATGGGTAGCGACGGGCGGCATAGCTGCTGGCTCGCGACAGGCGCACCATGGGACTGACATCATCGGCCGGATAGGACACGAGCGAGAGATGACTGGTGCCGACGCGCGGCATATTCATGTGATGGCCCGCGGCGGCCAAGGCGCTTCGTCGCCGATTCTCCTCGAGGATGCGCGGCCGGTCTTGCTCCCGCCAGCTGGGCGGCGCGCTGGCGAAGGCATCTGAGGCGGCATGGGTAGGCACATGGCGATACGGTGGCTGCGTCTGCTGGGCCTTTTTGTCCTGCTCGGCGAGTTTGGCTGCGTGCTCTTTGGCCTGTTGTCGGCTTCTCCTGATGTGAGAGAAGATGGACATGGTGCTGTGGCGAGTGCGTGTGGCGGTGATGGGGGGGTGGAGACGTGGTTGAGATAAGGCAACTGATATCTGTGTCTCAGACAGTTTAGATGATGCTATAAATAGATGGGAGGGAAAGAAAAAGAAAAGCAACCACCGACACAACAGATGAACAGAGGGAAGAGAATGAAGGAGGCCTTTCGATGCTGACAGGTAGGACCCGAGCGGCGCGATTAACCTCGACGGTAATCGGGCCGTCCCGCAGAGGGGGAGAAGGGCGGCGAGAGCGGGAGGTGAAAAAACGGAGGTGAATACGAGGCGTGAAAGTGACAGAGAGACAGAGAGAGAGAGAGAGAGAGAGGAGAAGAAGAGAGAAAGAAAAACAGAGGCCAAAGAAGGCAATATATGTAGACGGCACCCGCATCACCCGGCTGTGCGCGGCCCGAACGGCGGAGAGATCCATGACTTTGGGGCTCCGAACAGCCTGCATCGCCAATCTGCGTGCCGCCCTCCTATCCGGACATATGTATGTATGCATGTATTCACACGCCCCCCGTCTCCTTTTCAGGCCCTCTTTAGAGACAATATTTCTTGCATACCTAACTACACATGTGTAGATAGCCCTGTAGGGCCGTTGAGCTCAGCCCATGCAATAAGCCGGCTGAGCAGAATCCTACCCATACGCTGGAATCAAAGACTCACCCTGACTCGTCAAGCGAGATTGGCAGTCGTCGTACGAGCAAGAACAAAAAAAGCATCGTCAGAGAAGTGCCTTATCTGGTGCGCCATGCAGCTGTCTAGATGCTCCCTTTTTTTTTTGTTCCCCCGCCAGTCGGGTCATCCGTCTTCGTTCGCCGCCACGTTGGGCGTCTGCATGCGTTGGCTTCGCCTATCGCTGCACAAGACGACTCCCGCGAGTCGACGTGCAGTCTGCAGAGGAGAAATCTGCCGACCTACATAACGATGACAGACTTACACCTTGATAACGGCTGTAACGGACTCCTGATTATCTCAGCCATTCGTTTTTCTGGCGCCTTACTCGAGCAGGTAGGTAGTTGAGAGAGCCAACACCATCCCGGCTTTACGGCATCCAAAGATAGACCGGCCAAGCCGAGGATTCAATATGTGTTTTCTTTTCTTTCCGCTGCGGGCCGCAAATAAAGAGGTCTCTGATGCAGGCTGACACGACACAACCATGCAATGGACACGAGGTCATGGCGACAATTCAGCTAAAGAAGGACGTCTAGCAACCATCAATGACGCTCGAGAGTCCAATCCCCGGCGCCATCGTGGGAAAGATGGCGAATTGGCTCTACCTGTCAATTCTGACATCTATCTCCTGGGCCATCACATCAAAGTCGTGAGCTGCAAGCTACCACACCGGCTATTGGCTCGATCTGTGAGAATGTCGCAGTCGGCCTCGGGTAGTATTTTCAGCCCATGTGTCTCGCAGGATAAATCTGATTAGACGATGAGAACCGAATGGAGACGAAGGAACATGGGGCGCCGTAGACGGCTCTCTCTTGGTACGGTCCGAGTACGAGGCTTCTCCAGGACAAGGCACGAGCCGACCAGGTTTCACAGAAGAAAAGCCCCTAAAAAAGAAGCCGAAAGGAACAATTAATTCCATCTACGGACGGACAATTTGTATGTATGTATGTATGTACGTGTAAGTGATGGCTGCACGTGACAGACGCGTGGCACACATACATATGTATATATGTATACATATGTACATAGGTCATAGGCACACGAACGCTCCTCAGCCACACACCCCCGCTGGCGCCGGCACGTGCGGGTGGGGATGAGTCATGTACATACATACATACATACATAAGAACAGAAGAGCCTCCAGGAAAGTATCGACAAGGCAGCTCAAGGCCCGAGCATCTGGTACCCATGGAGCGACGAGGCAAACATCTGCAGCGAGCGGTTGTTTCCTAGATGTGCGCTTGGCGTCCGGTGTATTCCTGGCAGAAAGTTAAAGAAATACGGGCGTAATTCTTCGGTGCCAACCGATGTCGCCACGCTATCCGTCGCCTTCCCCAACGGCCAGAGGCGCTAGGTAGAGGTACTTCCTTTTATCAGGCTGCGGTGGCGAGGCTTCGGAAACGCACCCACCCGTAGCTGCTGAGGCGGGTCCTTGCTTCGACAGTCGTTGCGGGTCAGGTACAGGTACATCGATCTCCAGATTCTCTCTCTGTCAGTGTCGGGAACTGGTCCGCTCTCTCTCTCGCCCCCCAGGTCACGGGCTTTTCCACCTGTCATCCATCCCCCCCCCCCTCCATTTTATCTCATCTTCCTACTCTATCGCACCCCTTCGCCTCAGCTCGACAATTCACACCCCCCTCCCCGGCCCTGCGCCTCTTAACGGTCTTCGCGTCATCTCATCGACGCCTGTATCATTTTCCTGATCCGCATCCGCTTCCCCCGACCTCGGCCAGTGGATGGCGCACTGAGGAGCCTGCGCCGCCACCACTGTCGTCATCGGGCTTCGCTCGCAGCCAAGGGGACGAAAGAAAATCCCCACCTCCTCTGCATTCGTTTTCCAGCCGCAACAACATCTCGGCCTTCCTTCGACGAGCTTTCCTCGGCATCGCCGCGCGCGCGCCCTGGCGCATCATCGAGGAACCGTGGCGGCCCTCACAATCGTCAGCGGCAACGAGACTTCGCCGCCGCCGCCGCCGCCGCCGCCGGCTCTTTCCCTCCAGCAGCGTCTCGGCACTACCCGCGAACTGGCTGCGTACAGCCCGCTCGGCAGCGAGGGCGACGCCCAGCCGTTGATGATGGCACAGCATGTGCCTCATCCGGCTTCGGACAAGCGGCGCGTCAAGGTCTACGAGCTTCGCAACAACGACTGGTTTGATCGCGGCACAGGCTTTTGCACCACAGCTACCAATACTGTCCGTTTCGTCTGATTTTTCCTTTTTCCGTCTTCGGTCGCGTCCATGGTCAAGGAAAAAATTGCTGACCGTGTGTGACGTACATACATAGACAGAGGATGGTCGCGAGGATCCGCGCGTCATCGTCGAAGCCGAGGATCAACCCGAGCGCCTCCTTCTCGACACGAGAATTCACAAAGAAGATGGTTTTCAGAAGCAGCAAGGCAAGCTCTCATTCACCCTCCCTCTTTTACGTTGCTGACGAGAGGCCCCCTGTGTAGAGACGCTGATTGTGTGGCAAGAACCGGACAGTGGCGTCGACATGGCCCTTAGCTTCCAGGAGGCTGATGGCTGTGCCATGATATGGTTTGTGCTGAACTTGTTTGGCTGCCTTGGTCGTCGGCTGACTAGATGATAGGCGATTCGTGAGCCGCGTTCAACAAACACTCCAGACCGACACGGCTGTTGCCGGTGCGTCGCCTCGCGCCTTTCCTGTTGTCGTCAGAAGGACTAACAATGGGGGCGCAGATGATACTCTCGACGACGACCTCGCCATGGAGATGCCTCCCGCCGTCAGCCTGCCCCCTGCCGAGCTGGGCAACCTGGCCGAGATCGAGTCGAGCATGCGCGCCATGGCGTCGACGACGAACGGTCGCGACGCCCTGACCAAGGCCGTCATGGAAGAGGGCTACATCGGAAAGCTCATCCCTCTCGTCGAGATGGCCGAGGACCTCGAGAGCCTGGCCGACCTGCACCGGCTGTGCACCATCATGAAGACGATACTGCTCCTCAACGATACAACCATCATCGAGCGCGCCGTATCCGACGAGTGCGTCCTGGGCGTCGTCGGCGCGCTCGAGTACGACCCGGATTTCCCCAACCACAAGGCGAACCACCGGCTCTGGCTCGACAACCAGGGACGCTTCAAGGAGGTGGTGCCCATCGAGGACGACAAGACGCGCGAGAAGATCCACCACACGTACCGGCTGCAGTACCTCAAGGACGTCGTCCTGGCCCGCATCCTCGACGATCCGACCTTTTCCGTCCTCAACTCGCTCATCTTCTTCAACCAGGTCGACATCGTCCAGCACCTGCAGTCGAACTCGGCCTTTCTCAGCGAGCTCTTTGGCATCTTCACCCCGCGCTGCCGCGACCAGGAGAAGCGCAAGGAGGCCGTCCTCTTCATCCAGCAGTGCTGCGCCATTGCCAAGAACATCCAGCCGCCCGCGCGGCAGACTCTGTACAATAACTTCATCGCCCACGGCCTGCTGTCCGTCATCCATTTCGGGTTACGACACTCCGACGTGGCGGTGCGCGTAGGCGCCACCGACATATTGATATCCATCATCGATCACGATCCGCACATGATCCGCCAGACCATCTATCGACAGATGCACGACAACCAATCGGGCCTGACAGACTCGCTCGTCGACCTCCTCCTCGTCGAGGTCGACCTGGGCGTCAAGTCTCAGATTGGAGAGGCGCTCAAGGTGCTGCTGGACCAGGGCATGGTGCCTCAGGGGCCCGAGCACTTTGCCAAGACGGCCAACGGCGAAGCGCCGGGGACCGCCCGGCCGAGGCCTCAGCCTTCGCTCGACCCTCAGCAGGAGCTGTTCCTGACGCGATTTTACGAGCGGTCCGCCCCGAGACTGTTCCAACCCCTGGTCGGCCTCGAGGGGCGAGACGACATGAGGTTGACGGTACAGCAGGCGTCCATGTACAGCTGTCTGGTGGAGATACTCGACTTCTTCATCCGCCAGCATCATCGCTTCAGCCGATATCTCGTGCTGAACAACAACCTCGCCCAGTGCGTGTGCCAGCTTCTCAAGAGCCCCGAGAAGCATCTGCAACTGAGTGAGCTAGCTTCCTTTCCCCCCCCCCCTAGCAGAGCAGATGCCAAAGACTAACTCGAGCAGCCGCCATCCGCTTTTTCCGGCACCTGATCGGAAACCAGGAAGAGTTTTATATCAAGCACTTGACGGAAAAGGAGGTGCTCATCCCGATCCTCAATCTCGTGTTCGAAACGCTGCCGAGAGACAATCTTCTGAGCTCGGCGTCGCTGGAGCTCTTCGACTACATCCGCAAGGAGCAGATTGTCGACATGATCAGACAACTCGTCGTCAACTATCGGCCACGGCTGGTGATGCTCAGCGACCTGCCGACGTTTCGCGACATGCTGTTGCGGTGGGACCAAACGCAGGGCTTCACTGTAGACGTCGACTCGGGCGAAAACGAGAATGACTACGCGAGGCGGCTCCCGCCGGCGAATGTGAGACTGATGGAGCAAATCACGGTCGACCCAGTGGAGGAGGAGTACTGGAATACTTCGGATCCGGACGACGACGACGGTGGTGGCTGCGGTGGCGATGACGACCGCCGAGAGACGACGATCAAGGTCACGAACGGGACCTTGACGCCGTCCAAGCCGCTGGTGGATTACCAGTCGGACGAGGACAGCGACGGCGACGGCGTCACGGCGGCCAAGGACGATGGGCCCAGTCCGACGGTACCGCCGCCGCCGGAGCGGATATCGGAGAAGCGGCGAAGGGAGGAAGACGAGGACGACGAGCTGGGCAAGCTGCTGAACAGCAAGCGCCGCAGCAGGAGCGTGACGGACCTCAACAACGTCAACGCGTCCGGCGTTCGCAAGGCCCATCGACGAAGGAGCTTCACGGCGCATTCTGGAAACGGGCCGGCGAAGAAGATTTCCATCAGCCTGTCATCGACGGCTAAGATGGGGCTTGACGATAAACCTGATGAGGAGAAGCCGTGAAGGAAAGAGAGAAAGAAAGAAAAATGAGATTCTTTTTTTGTCAATAAAAGAATTCCATCTTGTTCGTGTTGGAATCCCCTGCTTCGTCTCTGTTGATGATGTCGGTCTCCCCCGTCTCCTAGACGCGTCATGGCCATGGGTTGACGTGGCTGGGCGGCGTGGGAGGCGAAGTCACCCCTTACGCTGGTACGGCCTCGTCGAAGCAATGGCAGTGACAGTCCCCTGAATTCCGTCGCGTCTATCGTACAAGTCGTCGTTCTCCGTTCGTACGATCGTCATCAACATCTGGGTACGTCATGCCCATGACGAGATGCATACAATCATCCATTACTATTACATACCTACCTTATATACAAGGTCAACGTGTAAGAAAAAAAAAAGGGGGGGATAACAGGTCAAAAAGCCTTGGTAAACTGCCTCCTCCACTGATCATAGCCATCAATCATATCCCTCGTGATATTCCTCGGCGTCTTCTCCAACGCAGCCAACAAGTCAGCCATGGAAATCTCCATCCTAGGCTTCGACCCCGTCGCAAGAGACCGGCCCTCCTCTTGATCGTCATCTTGATCGTCATCTTGATCGTCATCTTGATGATGCCCATCCAGGTCATCAAGACGATCCAAGACCATGAGACCAGCCTCGTTGCACACAGCTCGTATCTCCGCCCCCGAAAACCCGTCCGCTCGACTCGCGAGATCCTTGACGTCCACGTCGGGCGAGAGCGATAGGCCGCGGAGGTGGACGGCGAAGACGTCCTCGCGGGCAGCCTGGTCCGGGGGCCCGACGTAGAGAAGCTGGTCGAAGCGGCCCGGACGGAGGAGGGCCGGATCGATTGCCTCGGGCCTGTTGGTGGCGGCCAGGACGAGGACGCCGGTGAGGGCCTCGAAGCCGTCCATTTCGGTGAGGAGGGTGGTGAGCATGTTTACCGCCCCGGTGCTGCGAGAGGAGGAGGAGGAAGAGGAAGAGGAAGAAGCCCCCCCCGACGGGTTACCGCGCTGTCCGCCGATGGAGTCGATCTCGTCAAAGAAGATGATGGAAGGAGAGGCGGCGCGGGCCCGTTCGAAGAGCGTCCGCACCGCCCGCTCAGACTCGCCTACGTACATGTTGAGGAGCTCGGCGCCCTTGACGGCGAAGAAGTTGAAGCCCGACTCGGTGGCCATGGCCTGGGCCGACAGCGTCTTGGAGCAGCCCGGCGGGCCGTAGAGGAGGAGGCCCTTGGGAGGGTTTCGCAGCACCAGGCGCGACGCCGGGTTGGCGTCCTTTGCGCTCCGGATCATGCGGGCGAGGACCTTCTTGAGGCTGGCCTGGCCGCCGACGTCACGCCAGTGGATGGTGGGGGGCTTGAGGTTGATGTCGTGCATGGCCGTCGGACGCGTGATGCGAAAGGCGCGCTCCATGTCGTCGGCCGTCAGGAAGAGGCTACCGGGAGAGCCGGCGGCGCCTTGGTCCGGCTGGCGGTCGAGCCTGTCGCCGAGGATGCGCTTGGCGTTGAGGACGAGGTTGGCGAGGTCGTCGCCGTTGTAGGCGTGCGTCATGCTGGCCATGCCGGCGAGACAGCGCGTCTTGATGTCGGGATCGAGCGGAGGATCGAGGTAGGTCAGGATCTCGAGCCGCTCGGTGGCGCGAGGAATGGGCAGGGCCACGTTGTCGCGGAAGCGGGAGCGCTTCTGCAGCTTGGCTGGGACGTCCGTCATGTAGTCGAGGCAGGTGGCCAGGACGACGACCTTGGGCAGGGCGTCGGCCTTGGCGGCGTCGACCGAGAGGCTGTCGAGCTCGTCGCCGAGAGCCTCGATGACGGACTCGCGGTTGGACCGATCCTTGGCCAGCAGGTCCTCGAGACCGTCGATGAGGATGATGCTGGGCTGCTGGGCGTGGGCCTGGCGGAACGTCTCCTTGATGGCCGACAGCTTCTCCGACGGCCGGATCCAGAAGACGGTGCCCCAGCCGGTCTCCTCGACGCGACGCAGCAGCATCGTCTTTCCCGTCCCGCGGCCGCCGTGGATGACGAAGCCGCAAGATTCGCGCTCGCCTTTGACCCAGAAGGAGCGACAGAAGCCTCGCAGGAAGCGGTTGAGGGCGCCGACCTGCGACGCCAGCCCGGGCACGCTGTTGACGACGAGATCACGGGCCGTGGGCGAGGCCGTACGCGAATCCTGGCCGTCGGGCTGAAAGATGCGTATGGATGTAGACGATAGTTGGAACTTGGCGAGGTTGTCGGTGCGCATGTCGACGGATAAGACGACGAAGGAGCGACGAAGCTTGGCGATGTTGACGCCTTCGAAAAGCATGCCTGGGAAGATGTAATCGGCGCGATCTATGTTGAGTTAGGAAGAGATGAGATATGAGAGAGAGGAAGCGAGAGAGAGAGTATGGACGAACCGAGATACAGACTGAGGCAAAACTCCCAGCCAGCCGTATGCTTGGATTCGACACTGGCGCTGCGCCGCTGCTGATCATCCGACACATCTCGCACCAAGACCTGGCGAGCGACGGGTATCGAAGGCACGTCAGCGAGCGAGATGCGAACCTGATCCCCAATCTTGAGCCCCGTGGCCTCCTGAAAAGCGCGCGACATCATGACGATATTAGGCCCGACATTCTTGTCCGGCAGCAACCAAAGCGCAGCCTCCCTCCTCAGCGCCCCCCCTCCGCCAACAGCCTCGACGACGCAAGGTCTCCCGAGCTCAAGCCCGTTGGTGAGAGCGATGAGGGCCTCCTTGCTGATGTAGACGCGGGAGGCGCCTATCAGGCTCGCCTTTTCGAGGCTCGGGTTCGCCAGAGGCCGCACCTTGGCCTCGAGGCATTTTTTCGCCATTGTCATGATGAGGATTGTCGCTCGGTGCGTGAGGGGGTGAAGAGGATGAGTTGGATGGGCGGTGGGAAAGGGGGAATCGAATCCAGCAGCTGGATATCAATCATCCAGAGACTGTCGTCCGAGAGGAGAGGCGCTTCCAGCTTCCCGCGCCCGAGCGCATCGCTCCGTCTCTGCCTTTGGTTTCCCGAAGATCCGAGGAAGGGACGAAGGTTTTGGTTTTTTTTCTTTGGTTTGTTGCTCTTCTCTCCTGCCGTATGCTTTGATAGTCGATATCTTCTTTCTTTCCTTCTTTTTCGTCCTTTTAATTCGTCTTTTTTGTTTGGTGGTAAATTGAGCTCCGAAATCGATTTCACCCCCCTGCTGTGAAAAGGGGAAAAAATTCCATCGTTAGGGTTTGACACTGAGCGACGTCATCTCTTCCCAGAATCCATCCCAATCGGGAAAAGCCCAAGCACGTTCAGGGCCAGGGACGTCCCAAAGAGTCTTAGCGCATGGCGCCGGCCTTCTCTCCAGTCTCCCCCACACCCGCCATGCTAAGCTTAGCTAATTCGACTTCAAAGCTCAGCTTAGCTAATTTCCAGCTCGGAAACTCCAAACCCAGGAGTGAATCTCCAGAGCGAGAGCCGCGATGGCATGAGAGGAAAACATGGCATGGCTTCGTCCTCGGCTCTTACCGCTGCTTCTGCCGTCAAGTGAAGTCGCCTTTGCTACTCGTCGCCCTTTCTCCAGCGCCAAGGATGGCGGAGGCGACGGCGAAGGCGGCGACGGTAAAACCGTCGAGCAGCTACCACCAAATCTGACGACAACCAACGAAACCCAATGGCCGCTCCTAAAGCGCAAAAACGAGTCGCGAACGAAATCAAACGGCAAGCCTCTCAACCCGCTCATCAGCCCCGATCTCTTCTCTCCGCCCAACAAGCCCGCGACGGCGGAGAATTCCATGCTCATCATCCACGGCTTGAGTCCCTACCTCTACCCTCCCGACTTTCACAGACTCGGCTCTGCAGGCTGGCAATCCGTCATAAAGCGGGGTATATATGGCATCCCCTACTATTGAAGGTTCAGGCTTCAAGGTTGAAACCCCAATTAACTCCTTTCCCCTAGTTCAACCCCTTCGCGACCCTTCTACCCTCGAACCCGACGTCCTGGGCCGTTACTACGTAACCTTCACCACCAAAACGGCCGCCTCCAGCTACCGCGATCACCTCGACCGTCTCCACCGCCTCTCTCGGCACAGGATGTACTCGCCCACCAGTGTCTGGCAGAGCAATCCGCCACCCGACATCGCCGTCTCCACGAACCCAGATCATATCGAATCACTCACCATCCTCCCAGCCTCGCAACCGCTACACATCTCCCGCAACTTCGTGAAAAAACGAAAAGCCTGGATCGAATCCATCGTCCGCATCATCACCGCCCTCGGATATTCCTATCCGTCAGACGATAAGCCGCGCATCATCCTCCTCCGCGCATACCCGCCCAACCTCGAGACGGCCGCGCTCGAACGGCTGATTCAAAGGGACTGCACCGCAAGGAAATGCAGCTGGCGCGTCTCGAAACCTTTCCCCCTCGACAAAGACTTCGGATCCGACCTCGACGCCGAGGAAGCGGTTCATACCTCGGTGGCACCCGGGCGAGCCGAGCCCCTCGAGGCGCAGCGGTGCCGCTTCGCCTTTGCCTGCGACAGCGACAACGAGGCACACCGCTTCCAGCGTCACTGGAACCAACGCACGCTATTTTCAGACGTGGAAATGAAGGAGAGGCACGTCTTACACGCCACCGTCATTCACTGGTAGCCGTCCGCTCCTTTGCTTGCTTCCCCCTCCCCCCTCGCGCGCAGAAAGAAAGAGGGAGATGGGTGCTAGAGAGATGGGAGACACACGAAAAAGGCTCAAGACGTCCGTTTCGTACGCTGCCCAATCAGGGCCTTTCCTGGCTGCCACCTCTCGTAACATTCCGTAGCAAAACCGTCTGCTTTCCTCCGGGAAGACATTCCGGCGCCTCTCCCTCCGCGTCAATATTAGGACGACGGCAGACTCGTACGAGTGAACACAAGAGGCACACACATAGGAAAGAAAACGAGAGAGAGAAGGGGGAAACTAAAAGACCACAAAGCAGATGAGCAACCACTCAACTCCAGACCATATTCGTCCTCTAGTAGTGGAAAAAAAAAAGGAACCGATGACCAACGAGCAAGGGGGAATAAGAACCAGATGAAACAGCGTGGAGCCTGTAGAATCTCCCCTCCCTCTGCCTCCACCCCCCGCCAAATACAACATGGCAAAAGTCTGGCTCAGCAGCACTTGCTAGCCATGGAAGCTTCGCTCTTGTCGCCGACGTTGACACCGGAAGCGGCCGAAGGATCGTTCTTAGAGGAATCGATGAGGCGCTTCTTGATGTCGGTGGCGAGACTGTAAAAGGCCTTGTCGATGTTGATGTTGCTCTTCGCCGAAACCTCGAGGAAGGGGATGCCCAGTTCGTCGGCGAGGGCCTGGCCTTTTTCTTGGGAGATGACGCGCTTCTCTTCCCAGTCGCACTTGTTTCCTATGAGGATCTTGTTGACGCCTTCGGTCGCGTGGTGCTCGACGTTTTCGAACCAGGTGCGGATATCTGTAGCGCCAACGTTAATTGGGACAATCAAACGGCCAGAAAGATTGAAGCGAAGAGGGACTGACTGTTGAAAGAGCGCTCGTCGGTGACGTCGTAGACGAGGAGTATGCCCATGGCGCCACGATAGTAAGCGGTAGTGATGGTGCGGAAGCGTTCCTGCCCGGCCGTATCCCAAATCTGCAGCTTGACTCGTTTTCCGTCGAGGTCGATGGTGCGAATCTTAAAGTCGATGCCGATGGTGGTGATGAACGAGGGCGTGAACGAGTCTTCGCTGAAGCGCAGCAGACAGCATGACTTGCCGACCCCCGAGTCGCCTATTAGCAGCAGTTTAATCTACCGTCTCGAGATTTATTGTCGGTGATGCGCCGATCCGCCCCGTTCCACGCGCCAGAGAGAAGAAAGATGCGTCAGTCCCTGAAGGTCTCCCCGATGGTAGAAACAAGGGGGGAAGAGGAAACATGGCTGGAACCGTACGAGGAAATCGTAATTGCGGGTGCTCGGCATCTTGACGACGGCGACCACGACGGCAGAGAGGCGTCGACCAGGCGAAAGTCGTAAATGAGGAAAAACCGATCAAGGAAAAAAAGAAGGACAAGACGGAAAAGAAGAAGAGAGGAGGGGGGGGGGGGGGGGCCTGGAGAAATGTTAGGGTACAGACTACAGTACACACAGTACACTGACTGGGCAAGAGGGGGGGTATTTTATTTTGGCCTCCTTCAAAAGGCATCCAAATCCGACGGAATTTCATTCTGCCGAAGCCGGCAGAGCCGCATTAAAGTAGTCGTAGGTGGTAACTATCAGTATCACACAGACAGCTCTGGCACTCAAAACCTCTGGAGAGATGCTCAGATAATAGGCCCTATAAGGGCCGCTGCCGTGCACAACAGTAACTAGTTCAGCTAAAAAGAGATATGTTTATATCGAGTTGTATAGGCATATTAGAGCTTTATAGACTTCCTAAACGAAGGGAATATTACTGGTAAGTCTTGTTAATATTCAGGGGAGTTCTGCACAATTTATTATCTATCTACGGCAACTAAAAATACGTAGGCAGGCCGCTTAACTAAAAGTAAGGAAAAAAAGAGGAAGGCCTTAAAAGAAGCACTTGATGAACTTTTATTGTGTGTGTGTAAGAGAGAGAGAGACTGAAGGGCCCCCTTACTCGGGCTAGAATGCCCCTAACTAACCTGCTACTATCCCTCCACAAACAGGCAGACAGGCCGGCAGACCAAAGAAGCTTCCAAAACAGTCACTAAGAAGAAAAAAGGTAGGGCGTCAGAAGAAACGCACGATGAGGCTCTGTTGTACATATAGGAGGAGAAAAGAGGCTAAAGGGCCCCTGTCACTAAAGCCAAGAAACCCATATTACGCCTGACTAAGCATAATAGCAGGCCAAAGGTGTCGGCTGCCACCATGTTCATCGCCAACACCAACAACGAAGAAATGACCAAGGAAATAGAAGTTATAATAATAATAAATAATGCTCTCAAACCAACCAAAGCAAAGCAAAGAAAATTCATCTCCCATTATTCGCCTGTCTTTTTCCTCTTTGTCCCTCGTGTCGCAGGTGCCGCTCCCCCCAAGACCATCCTCAATCCATCACTCAATGATTGGATAGTCATCTTGATACCTTTGTTCACTGCTGTAAGCATCTCTCATCCCTACCGATGCCGTGATACGTTCCTTCCATATGGGGCTTATGTAAGTCAGCTGACAGTTTCCAGCAAGGTACAGGCGGAGGAGATTACAGGCAACGCATCGTGGCCATAAGTCAATTTGGAGGCCCCCAAAAAGGGAAAAGAGGTATGTCTTCAAGCTAGAGTACTATGTCAAGCTGACCATCAGGACCGAGTTCCAACCCGGCCAAAAGCGTGCCAATTTAAGCCCCCTAAAAGGCTCCTCAGCGCCTTCCTCCCAAGGCCGCCACCATAAAGAAGGGATAAGATGTCTCGGCCAAGAAGAGAGGAGAGCCGTGCCTATTTATGCCCCCTGCCGTGCCAAACCTGCCTTCCCAAGCAGGCCCCCATGCCTGCCCACCAGGAGATGAAAGATTAGAATAGTGAAAAAAGATGTAAGAAACACAGGACGGACAAATACCCGCGGCCGCCGGGCGTTGCGGCGGCCGGGCGGGAGGGCCGGCGGCGACGGCGGCGTGGCGGGCCGGTGTGATTATTGACGACGGACACCGCCCCGCCGAAAACTGAAGCGTGGTATTCAGGCAGATCATGTTCCAAGACTTGTCTGCCGCACCCGGGGATTCACAGTTGGGGGCCGCCGCCGGGCGTTGCGGGGGGGCGGTGTGATAGTTGATGACGGACACCGCCCCGCCGCCGTAAACGAACAGTTGGAGGCCGCCGCTGGCCGTCGCCGCCGCCCTTCGCGCCGCCCGCCTCTCCGCGAACGCCCCTGTTAATATTATTAGTAAACTTCTCCTTTACCATCTCACAGGCCTCACATACTTGCCACGGCCTCCGAGGCCACACAGTTACGGGCAAGATGCCCCCCTCCCCCACACCGGAAACAGAATCTTGGCCGGCGACTTTTAACAAGTCAGTATTGTACTCCATCGGAAACTTAATGTAAAAGAGATAGGCGTAGAGAGAATTCTTACATTCTCGGCTCGGTGTTGGTGCCCGTGCTGGTGCTGTTGTTGTTGCCGCCACCACCGCCGCCGCCACCACCGCCGCCGCCGCGGCGGCGTTCGTGCGGGGGGCGGGGTGCGAGCGGTTGGGGCCATGATGAGATGGTTGAGGTCGGGGAAAATGGAGGAAAGGTAAGAAGAGGAATATGTCTGGTGGGGGCGGCGGGGGCTGCCGCGGCGGCGTCGTCGTTGTTGCTACCTGTCCCAGCGGACGACGAACTCCCTGGGACAACTTGTGGTCATAATGGTGATGGTGGGTGGTGATGGTCGTTGGTGGTGATGGTCGGTGACGGTGGCGATGGGAGTTAGCCCATCGTCCTGGATCTCGGCAAGTGACTGCTTCAAGAAGACGGAAACTGCCTGATGAATCAAGGCAGGTATCAGGGTTTGTACGGACAAGAGCTGCTCTCGGAAGCGAAAGACTCATCCTGGCTTTCAAGGTGCAGGTGTACATTCCCTGCTCCGTAGATCTGCACGAGCAAGGACGAAATCATGGTGTTGCTGTTTTGCTGTACATATGTGCATTGATAAGGCTTATTTGTGTTATCCAGACTGTATTATGTGTGCGGATAGGAACTTCGTGATGAGCGGTTGAGGCGATCCTCGGTGGCAAGAAGAGGCAAACAGAAAGAGGTCAGGCAAAACCAGCGGACGATTAGTAGAACATGATAACATGATAAATAACGGGCGAATGATGGGGGCCCCTCTTGTCGTCAACATTTACAAAAAAATAAAAGTGACGCAATATTTCACCGAGACGTTCGTTAAAAGGGGGTTCAGGGGGAGACTGCAGGACTCAGTGCCATCTTGATAATGCCATGGCGGATCGGCTCTACCGCTCATCAGCTGCCTACATGATACAGGCTCCTTCTCGGTACCAAAAAAAAAAAAAGCAACGCCGAGTTTTCGTTAGGTCAATCTCTGTGCAGATCTACGGTGTATCGAATGCTCTTTCACTTTCGAGGGCAGCTCTTGTCCAATCTGCCGCTAGATTCTTTACAAACCTTTATCTCTGCTCTTTCTACCACTCTAGGAAAGTCGGAAACACTTACCTTTTTAATGGTATAAGAGAGCGTTAATTTTCGAGTCCATTGTTTACTATTGTTCTGGGTACATGTATGCAGGGTGTCGTTGCCCATTTGATGAGAGATATCCTGCTGAAACCTTGACCTCTTATTGAGTTCGGCGCTACTGCAGCTCTTTGTGTCTGAGACGAGGTCGAGCGAAGCTTCCAAGTTCAAACTTTCTCCGAGCGAGCTGTCCATAAGTTCATATACTTTCATGATGGACGTAGCTAGCTACCACTTACCTTAGTCGTAAGGCAGGTAGTTGTCGGAGCAGGGAGGGGCCGAAGGGGTGTGTTTTTGGCCATCAAGGGCGAGGCCTGATGTTTAGTTTCCCTTGATGTGTGTGCAAGTGTTTGAACTTGACGTACGTTAATGCAACTTGTACGTGTCGTGCTCTACGTGCCCTACTTGTCCTGTGTCTACCCAAGTTGCGTAAGTTGCTCAGTTCTTTACGACTTCAGCCGGTTCTCTTTCTCCGACGTGATGGAGGACAGCTTTCGCGAGTTCCTGAGAGAAAACGGCCAAGATGCTACAATGATTGCCGATATACGTCTTATGATAGAGACTAAGCACGAGTTTTCGGCACCACAAGACCGACTACCAAGAGAAGAGTTTGAAGAGAGGGTAGAGCTAGCGAAACAGATAACCGAAACGATGCAGGTTGAAGTTCCTCTTTTTCGAATTACAGTAGCAATACTTTCCGCTGTTATGGTCGCACCTATACATTGTTTACGAGCTTTTGCTCGGCATGATTATTGGAAACTCCAGGCGGGATGCGACCGTATCGTTACTATATTACAATGTTGTAAGTAACTCTTTATATGCCTTGTGTTATAACTTATAATGCCTATTTGTGGCTTTAACTAGACCACTTAGATGCTTGCTGACTATATAGTTTTACATGGTCCAAATACTACTATCCGAGTTTAGCAACGACGCCAAGGTAGCGGTACGGGGCCATCATCTGTTGTCGCGGGCACGGACCCGCTAGGGCTCGAGCCCAGTCAGGCTCATGTGATTAGCACACTATGTTTGTATAAGGAGCCTACTAGAGTTAGACTTAGCACAACAACAATCTAGTTACATATATCGATAGCCTAAGTCGCATAACAGGTTATGCGCCCGTCGCGCCTAATAGCGCGTTTTTTATTATAATAACGCTTTTCTTAGTATTAAGACCCTCTTTGGGGTCCGCTTAGCTATAGGAGACGGCATATAGTAGCCGTTACTGCTATTTTCGGAGGGCGTTATACCTATCCCGGTCTATAGAGACTATTTTAAGCATATAGGTGCTATAAAACAAGCCTCGCTAAGCAAGTCTTTTGCCTATTTAGGCTATAAGTATTACGATAACTTTAATTAAGCAGTTAGACTTAAATTCGATCCCGACTAGGATCGTAAAGCTAAAGGGTTAAGATAACTAGCTTAACTAGGAGATATATATTCGAATAGCGATCGAGCAATTCCGTCTTCTTCCTTATATCGATAAATCTAATAGAGGAAAGCCTCGAGAGAGTAATCTCGCGGCTATAGAGAAGTAGCAGGACGAGGAGGTCTATTATCGAAGACTTATTATGCATTATTATAACGATGCTATCCTCTACGGTATCCGTAATAGCGGCTAGGTCTTAAGCTATATAGCCTATTAAATATTAGAGGCTATTAAGAAGAAATATAACGCAGCGCTAAGGGTTACCTTCGCCCTTATAATAGAGGAGATGTTTATAATAAAGGCCGAGACCTTTGCGATATTCGGTGCCTTTGTTAGACGCCTTAACCTTCTATAGGACTAGCTTAACGTTATAATGCCGAACTAGTCTAAGGGCTGGTTTATTAGAGCCGCGATTAATGTAATTAAGAACTATATGCCGCTTCGATACGAAGATTATATGCATAGGCTAGCCGATTAGAAGCCTCCGACGAAGACAGAGATACTAGCGTTCTTCTAGAGTTACGCAGATCTTATAGATAATACTAAAAAGGATGCCTTTTCCGCTAATCTATCTAGATCGGGGACGAAGACTTAAGATCGCGGCCGCGGCAGAGGCTATAGAGGCCGAGGCAGAGGCCGCGGAGGCCGCGGCTCTCAAGGCGGAAGACCCTCTTCTTCGCCTTCTATAATTATCGGACCTAACGGAAGAAGAGGTTAATATCTCGACTATGGCTGTTTTATTCCTAAATTAAGCCGGCCTTATATAGAAGATTAATGCTAGAAGCTCTACCCTGAGCTTCGTCCGCCGCCTAGATCTATAGATTAGCTACTATATTAATAGAAACAAATTACGGCTTTAGAGTCTATTACTAAGGCAGGGCAGAATTATAAGTTAATAGCTGCGAGCTAATGCGTCGAACGAGATAATGCTATATACGACTTAGGAGCCGGGGGTTATATCTTTAACGACCTTAAATAGTTTATCGAGATTAGTAAAAATACTACCCTCGACCCCTTCTGCGCCGCTAATAGCGGAGACCTTTTGCCTTAAGGGCAGGGAAGAGTTAAAATAAACCTACCTAACGGCAACTCGATTACCCTATCCGATATCTATTATTGCCCTAATATTTAAGCGAATTTAATTAGTACGAGCGTTCTAAAGATAAAAGGCGTAATCGCGGACCTTAAGACAAATTACCTTATTATAAGAGGCACTAAAGAACGCATTTACGCCCTAGATAACAGACTTCGAATTATTAGTGCTATTCCTGCGGGAGGCGATCTATCCGTAATCGAGGCACTCGCTGCTTTGCCGTACAAAATACTTAGAAAGGGCTCGAAGGCTGATTTTGCTATTATGCACGAGCGCCTCGCATACGCTAGCAAAGAGAAAGTAATCCAAGCCTGTCGGAAGGCAGGGATCGTAATCGAAAAATCGACTATTAAAGGCTTCCTGTATAAGGCTTGTTATTTTGCTAAGGCTGATACTATAATTAGTAGGGATTCCCTAGCGAGACCTACTAGATTTCTCGATATCGTTTTCTGGGATATAATCGAATATAATCCGCCGGGTTATAGCGGTGCCCGCTATAGCCTGCACGGCATTAATGCCTTTACGAGATTTTACTAGATAATGTTAGCTATAACGAAGGGTTAAGCGTATAAGCTTCTTCGGGGCTGGAAACGGCAGGTTAATGCCTCTTCCGGGGGCATACCTATTGCTATAATAGCCTTCGATAATGCGTAGGAGTTTAAGAATAAAGCGATTAAGGCCTAGGCCCTTTAAGATAGCTTTATCCTGCGCTATTTAACACTATATAATCCTTAATAGAACGGGCTTGCAGAAAGAGCCGGCCGAACGCTTCTAACAATAGCGAGGGCTATCTATCTTTATATAAAGCTTCTAGCAATGCTTTGGCCGCATTATATATCGATAGCAGCGTATATCGCGAATTTAATTCCGATAGGAGGAAAAGAGAGCCCTCTCGAGAGGCTAATAATAGCGCTAAATTTGCCCTATAAATACGATATTAGCTATCTGCACGCTTAGGGCTGTACGGCATACGTTACGAAGCTAAAGGAAAAAATCGTAAGATCCGAGAAGATAGCTCCTCGAGCCTAGAAGGGCTATCTCGTTAGCATCGAGGGTCTGCATAGCTATATCTTTAAGATCTGGCTTCCTGATTAAGAAATAGTTATTCGAGCGCGAGATATCCGCTTTGTTAATCGGGCTAGGCTATCTGCTATTATAGACGATCCTTCGATCGAATTTAAGGCCTGTTTAGAAGAAGAAGAAAGAGATTAGGTTATTGAATTCGAGCCTATCTCTCTTCCTTATAGGGAGAAAGAGAAAACTTCCCGCACCTAAATTAGCGGTAAATATATTTAGGAGCCCTCTAGCGCTAAGAGTTCGACTAGCGCAGGGCAGTCTAAGGGGAGGCTTAGAACGCCTAAAGGGGACCCTTCGCACCTTCCCTTACTAGATCCCACGCCTAATAAAGGCGAAACAGCACGACGCCCTGTTTCGGGTAGAAATACCCTTTTTAAATCGATCGAAGAAGATTACGAAAAAACTTACCTTCTGCCGACGGCACTTACGCGCCTTCCTAGCTAGTAGATATTTAATAACGATAATAATCGTTCTAAACTTCGACGAACCGATCTAATAGCAAACGAATAACCCTCTTAATTCGACCGTAAGGCTTTAACCCTCTCGTCTACGTCGATAGAATTATAGCGCCGAAAGCGTCGCTTATCCGAAGAGATCTAGGGCACAGAGCCTATAAGACGCTCGAAGAGATTCGCCTAAGCTAATTTAGCTGCATAGAGTGCTCTTAAGCCGTCCTCTCTATACGTTATATTTGCCGATTAAGATAAATATATTAAAGAGGCTCCCGTAATAATTTTATTAGCCCTAGCTATAGCGACCTTCCTAGGCTATGCTCCTAGCAATTATCGTGCGGCTAAGAAACTCCTAGACTTCGATAAACGATAAGTGCTAGCGATAAAGAAAGAGATAGATAAACTGTATTAGAAAGGTGCCTAGGAACTCGTTCTAAAGCCTTACGATGCAAAGATCCTTCTAGGAAGATAGGTATATATAGAGAAGCCTATTAAGGGTGCCGATCTAATAGCTAAAGCTCGTTAGGTCGTGCGAGGAGATCGTAATCCTATTAATCGACTAGTAGAAGAGTTATACGCTGCCGTAGCATATTAGTCGTCTGTTCGGATATTCCTTACTCTCGTCGCTATATAAGACCTAGAATAGGCTAAATTTAATATTATTAATGCCTTTATTAACGCTAAACTCGATAAAGATATCTATATCGTCTAACTTTACGGATTTAAAGACGCATTAGGCCGCGTTTGCCGCCTTAAAAGAGCCCTCTATAGCTATCGCGCCTCTCCCCGTTAGTAGTTCGAACGCGCTGCTAAAGATCTCGCTAGCTAAGGCTAGGAGCGTCTCGACTTAGAATTATGCCTTTATCGCTACGCAGATAGCAGTCTTTTTGTTCTTTATATCGATAATATTCTTCTCGCAGCGCCTATAAAGGCATAAATTAACGAAAAAGCCGCTATTCTAGATGCCCTTTACGAAGTAAAATATCTAGGTAAGCCTTAAGAATTCCTTAGGCTCGAATTTAAACGCGATCGTAAGGCAAAAACGATACGGGTCTATTAGACTGCCTTTACGGAGAAAATCCTCGATATATTCGACGCCGATAATCTTAAGCCTACGAAGACGCCGTGGCCCTCGAGATATACGATTCCTTACGACTAGAAAGAAGCCGAGATCGCGATAGAACGTACGATATGGCAGAAACGAACGGGCAGCCTTAACTAGCTAGCCCTCGGCAGCTAGCCGGATATTACGTATAGCGTTAAGAAGCTATTAGAGGCAAATTGCCACCTAATACACGCATATCTCGTCGCCCTAAAGCATCTTCTACGCTATTTACGCGGCATATATTCCCTTAGAATTATACTAGGCAGTGCAGCTTATAGAAAGGACTTTTAACTACGCGTCTATTCTAATGCCTCGTTTGCGGATAATAAGGCTACCCGCGCCTCTACGGCCGGATTCGTAATCTTCCTAGCGGGAGGCCCTATTGCGTAGAAATCGAAGCGTTAGACGATAGTTACGACTAGTTCGATAGAGGCTAAGTTTATCGCTCTTACGCCTGCAGGACTTATAACGATATAGCTTGCAGACGTAGTTCGTAATACTAGATTTAAATAGAAAAGACCTCTTATTATATATACGGATAGCTAAAACGCGAGGCTAGCTATAATTAACCCGTTAAATAAAGCGCGCATACGGCATATTAATATGCGCTATAAATAGATAGTTTAAAGGCACTAGCAGGGCTATTTTAATCTCTAACAGGTTAGCACTGCAGAAATAATCGCGGATAGGATAACGAAGGGCTTATTGCTTAATAAGTATTAGCAGTTTATCCGATAATTAAATATAGCTGCAGGAAGGAATAGGGAAGGCTCTAATAGCAAGAATACTACGACCTAATATTACGATAATCGCTATCGGGCCTGTCTGGCCTCAGGGGAGGTATCGCGGGCACGGACCCGCTAGGGCTCGAGCCCAGTCAGGCTTATGTAATTAGCATACTATGTTTGTATGAGGAGCCTACTAGAGTTAGACTTAGCATAACAACAATCCAGTCACACATATTGACAGCCTGAGTCGCACAACATCTGTTACTTCGGCCCTATCATCTTGCAGCAATCGCAACGCTGCAGAAGGCAGAAAGACTCGGCGATGTATTATTACTGGGGCAACATCCCCTCACGTCTGCTATATATTGCCCTTTTCTTGGACGGAGTCGCTGCAAAAGTGTGCAATTATCCAGGGAACATTGCGCGGACTATCCGGCTTCATATGGAGCGACGAAACTCTCCCTCATCAACTACAAGACCAGCTCTGCGGATCACAAGGTGCGATTGATAAGAGCTGGAATATGATAT
The DNA here is from genome assembly GCA_001633055.2 of Ophiocordyceps polyrhachis-furcata BCC 54312. Classification (NCBI taxonomy): domain Eukaryota; kingdom Fungi; phylum Ascomycota; class Sordariomycetes; order Hypocreales; family Ophiocordycipitaceae; genus Ophiocordyceps; species Ophiocordyceps polyrhachis-furcata. The sequence continues at coordinate 1,256,417 of LKCN02000012.1, read as the reverse complement.
GCCTAAGCCCGTTACTCCACGACTGGTGGGGCCGAGCATATTTTGGCCTCAAGTATTTTGGACGGCTTCCGGTCTCAGCAGAGGAGGATATCGTGGCCATCAAACTACAATTCCGGTGGCTAAGAAAGCCACATAAAACCACCAACCCAGAGGATTTGATTGACCTGGACGAAGAGACCTATGACAGCTCTAGAATATGTCAATTTTTCGACAATATCGACACACATGATATCCCGACCGTTGCGCGGTTTAATTCCTCAGGACGCCGGGTCCGCTCTGGTCATATTTTCACAATACATATTCCAACGGACGACGCTGAGAAGTTTATCGCCGCAATAGAGACGCGGTGGGCGATAGTCCAAATTGCGGCAATGACCGGCGCGGCGGGGGAAGCCGTGTGGGATGCTGATGATGACGGCCGAGAAGGGGATGGGGAGGCCCCCGTCATCCCAATTAATATACTTACCTGGGCGAAAGAAGTATCTGCGGAGGAAAATGCCTCGCCCTAGAAGGAAGAGGACGTTTGCCCTGCACGACAGCCACCCGTTGGCGACGGACGAGGCCGTCTTCCGAGGGAAGAAAACGGCCTGGTTGAGACGAAGGAAAACTAAAACTATGGCGAGGTATAAGAGACGGGTAGACGGAGCGATTTACGACCGAAAACCACGCACTGTCTCACCTGAACCTCGCTTCTGGATCTTGCGCCGGCGCCTGCGCCTCACCTTGCCTCACCTTGCCTCACCTCGCCTCACCTCGCCTCACCTCGCCTCACCTCGCCTCACCTCGCCTCACCTCGCCTCACCTCGCCACATAATTGCCTCCCCGTCTCCTTCTTCGTCTCCTGCTCTCGACACCCTTCTCTCCAGCTTGGTTCTATAGCCTTACCTACCTAACTACTAGCTGATATTCCCTTCTCTACCCTCTCTATTCCCTCTCCGGCCCTTCAGCCGGTCGAAAATAGCCGCTCGCCTCGCCTCCACTGATCGCCCCTTTTCGCGTCGTCGGATGACATCGACGGAGGAGCTTCAGTCTTATCATCAGCCATGCCTATCCGCGTCAAGTCACGGCCCCTGCCGACCCGCGACTTCAGCCCTGTCTCGGCCCGGGCTGACTTCGATCTGCCCGACATGAACGACAAGGACTCATTTCGTCAGGTTGCCACGAAGCTCTCGGCGTAGGTTACACGGGTCCTGCGTTCGTCTTGCCTCTCGCCGCTGACTGCCGCCTATCTTGTAGCTACTTCGTCGACGCCATCGAGATGCCCAGCACTTTCGAGCAGCTGAGAACCACCATTGCCGGCAACTGTATCGGTGAACTTGTCGATCATCTTCACAGCAATCCTCTGAACCTAGCCACCGTTCACGCTCTTCTGTCAGCACCCCATTATTCCTTCGTCCGGCCCTTCTCAGTCCTGACATTTTCAAAACGCAGCGCCCTGAGATGGCACTACGCCGCCGACCACGCTTACATCGGGCTCAACCAGACCCGCTCCAATGCCTGTGAAATCGTCGCCTCGCGTTTTCTCACCCGCCTATCCGAGCAGGAGGCCATGGACTTTTGCCTCTACGAGATACCTGCCGTCGACGAAGATGCGCCGCCGCAGCTCGACAACCGAGACTTGGAAACGGCGCCGCTGCTGCCGCGAGCGACCTTTCCAAACTATGCCGTCGGCAGCTCGGCCAAACGCATTCAGCTGCAGGGTTCCCTCCATCATCTAGCGGGCGAGGGGGGCGACGATGACGCTGTTGACCCGACCTCAGCTGTCAAGGGTCTCAACGCTCTCGAGATCGCTGCTGTCGCCGACGCCAAGCACTTCCTCAGCCAGCACGTCGTCCAGAAAATCGTCAGCGGCATCTGGAACGGCGACATCATCTTCTGGGACTCGCTCTCGCTCCATGCCACCAAGAGACACCGCTTTTACGACCCTGAAACGTCGGATCCCTTCTCGCGCCTGCGCGTGCCAAAGTACCTCAAGAGCTGGGAAGTCCTCTTCTTTGCCGTCTTCCTCTGCCTATACTACACCGTGTTGGTCGCTCGCGTCGAGAGTCACATCACTGCCGCAGAGGCGACACTGTTTGTGTGGATCGCCGCCTTTGCCTACGATGAGCTGAGCGAGTGGCTTGACGCTGGCTCCATCTTTTACGCGACCGACATTTGGAACCTGTTTGACCTGATCATGATCCTCATTGGCTTCATATTCGCCATCCTGAGTGAGTCCGCCTTGGCGAATACTGACTCCTTGGCTGACGCGCTTTCAAATAGGGGGGGTCGGACTCTTCCGCGGCGACGACGCCATGATTGGCTTGGCCTTCGACGTGCTCTCCCTCGAGGCCCTATTCATGATGCCGCGCATATGTTCCATCCTGAGTCTAAGCCCGTACTGGGGAACGCTGATCCCCTGTCTCAAGGAGATGGGCAGGGACTTTGTCAAGTTTATGGTCCTGGTTGTCATCATCTACCTGGGCTTCTTGACAACCTTTTCCCTCGTCGGGCGCGACTCGTTCCCCTTTTCCAAGATGACGGGCATCTTGACCAGCATCTTCTTCGGCTCGAGCTCTGTCGGCCTCGACATCATGACCCAGATCGATCCCATCTTCGGTCCGCCCTTGATGCTCATCTTCGTCACCTTGACTTCGATCCTCCTGATGGGTTCCCTGACGGGTATGCTGTCCAACAGCTTCTCGCGCGTCATCACCCACGCAAAGGAGGAGTACCTATACGTCTACAGCGTCTACGTCCTCGAGGCATCGACGAGCAACCGGCTCACGCACTTCTATCCGCCCTTCAACCTCGTCGCCCTCGTCATCTTCCGCCCCCTTCGACTCGTCTTCGCTAGGGACGACAAGTTTCGCGTCGGTCGCATCGTCCTGCTGAAGATGACGCACCTCCCCGTCGTCGCAGCCATCCAGCTTTACGAGCTGGTCCAGAGGAAGACCAAGCCTGGTCGTTACCTCGACAGATCGCGGGCGAAGCGGGGAGGGCCTAGGGCGCATCGTGCGCTGCCGTCTTCCGGCTACGATCGGCGGCAGCCGAGGCGGGACTCGAGGGCCGACAGGCAGGAGGATGATGATGGGGAGGCGCCGACGCTGATGGAAGTCCAATTGACCGAGGTGAATCAGAAGATCGATAAGCTCACCCGCATGGTGATGGACTTGCAGGCAAGTCGGGCCGGCGAGGGTAAAGAGGATTGAGAACTGCAACGCCTACTGTCTTTCTGAGAACCTCGACAATAGGAGCATAGGCAGGTAAATACGATGATGCATGTACGGACGTAACTCAGCTGGGCGTCCTGGCGAAGCACCTCAACGATGTAGTGCCTGTCGAAGATGATCAAGTCTCATCACTCTTTCGCCCTTGTTCTTTCCCAACTCCGCATCTCAGCCTTCATCCTCGTCACCGTCCCGGCCCCTCCGTACACAAGCCCCGTGTAAATCATGGCAATGCTCGCCCCGGCGTTGAGCACCCGGAGCGCCTGCTCGCCATTCGTGATGCCGCCCGTGGCGAAGATGACCTTGGGCTTGGCGTCGCCCGCCGCGAGAGAATCGGCGTCGAGCATGGTGCGGTACCGCGCCACCAGGTCGAGGGTACGGCCGAACATGGCAGGGCCCGAGTACCCGCCCTGCTCCTTCAAAGCCTCGCGTTCCCGGCCGGTGAGCAGGGCACCGTCCGGCACGATGCCGGCGCGGCGCTTGGTCGTATTGCCCACGATGAGGCCGTCGGCGCCGCTGCGGTGGACGGCCTGGACGATGCCCTCCATCTGCGAGTCCTCGTCCTCATCCGGCGAGACCTTGACCATGACGCGCGGCGGCGGCGATGCGCGCTGCGTCCGGGCCGCCTCGTCGACGACGGCGGTCAACAGCCGCGTCAGGGGCTCGGTTGCCTGTAGGTCACGCAGACCCGGCGTGTTGGGGCTGCTGACGTTGACGACGATGATGTCGGCGTAGGGGGCCAGAGTGCGCACGCAGTAGACATGATCTGCCGCCACGGCCGCCTCGTCCCTTTCATCCGTATCCTTGTTCTTGGCCACCTGGACAGCGAGGAGCCTTCCGGTTTGCAGACTACCGGGCGGGACACCAAGGCGGCCGTCCAGGACGTCGCGCTCGGAAACGCCTAATCGGCTGGCGAAGCGACGTAATCGACGACGCAGCCGGGACGCCACGTCGTCTGCGCCGCGCGAGTTGAGTCCGTAGCGATTGACCATGCCGTCGAGCGTCGGTAAGCGAAAGACGCGCGGCCGGGCGTTTCCAGACTGCGGCTTTGCCGTGCAGCCGCCTATCTCGACGACGGCGGCGCCGAGGGCGAAGAGGGCGTCTGGGATTTCGCCGTCTTTGTCGAGGCCTGCCGAGATGCCTATCGGGTTATCAATGCGTGTGTTGAAGACGACACTGGATGAGCCGGGCCCAGAGGAGGCGCGTTCCCGCGGATGCATGTTCAGGAGATACAGAAGCCGCAGCGTCCGCGTGGCCGCGTGATGACCGTCTTCGGCATCGGGGAAGACCAGCCGCAGCAGCGGTGGGACAAGCCAGCGATGGATGCTCGCCCGCGTATCCGTCACGTAGAGATAGCCGAGCCCAAGCGAGGCTGCAAAGGCACTGCCGAGAACAACGGCCCGGACGGAGGAGGAGGTCGAGGAGACGGCGGAGGAAGTCGTCGACGATTGGCGTCGGACGGCGGTGATGAGCCTCGGCAGACTTTGCGCAGCTCGCACCCGGCGGATGCCGAGGGCTGCGGCCGACATGACGAGAGATGGGTGATGCTTCTGAACTGCCTGTGGCTGCCGCTATACATATGTCACAACTCACAAGGTAACTACCCTACATACCTAATACAGAGATCGACAGCCTCATAGGGCGGGCTGCTGGTAAGTATCCACAGTGCCGGCGCATTTGCACGGTAGCAACCCGTACCGACCTACCCGGCAGCTTGAGCTGTCAATCACCAATGGTCGTCGTCGTCAATCCACCCCTCGTCCACCCAAGCAAGACACGACAAGACACCCGGTGATAGTAAGCAAGCAAGCAAAGTCATTTCTTCTATCCGTACATTTTACTAACTAAGGAAAAGCCTTCATAATTCCAATCTTTCTTCCATGAGACACCGAAAAGAAAACCCTCTTTCCCCCCCTTCCCTCCACTGACACCGCAGACAACCAACCCTTCTCCAAGAAGCGCCCAACTACATCTTGACCTGCTCGTCCCGCAAGCTCAGGTGGCAGGGGAAGTGGGCAGCGCAAGTCTCCTCCTCGTACCCCGCCAGCGGATGAGGTTTGCTGCTCGAGTTATACATTTCGGGCGACAGCTGTACCTTTCCGTCGAGCTGGAACGAACACTCGGCACCTCCGTCCCACTTGTGGGCAAGCGGCTCCCGGATGCCGACCGACTTGGGGCTGTAGACCAATCGTCGGGAGCGCGTGGGGAAATCCTTCTCCAGGTGCAGTCTTTTCCCCTCGTCGTTGGATGGCTTGTGAAGCAGAAGCTCGCTCCAGCGGTCGACGATCATGCCGGTGCAGAAAAACAGGAGCCAGCACTTCCTTTCCCTGCGGTTCACGCTGCGGAACGTGCAGTTGTACAGCACCTCTTCCACCGGCAGCAGCTCCGGCAGGGGCTCCTCGGCATCCCGCGGATCTTTCCCCTCTTGCCTCATCTTTTTCTCATGCTGCTTCTTTTGGTCTTTCAGCAGCTCCTCTTCCAGCTCTTTATCCTCTTTGCGCAGCTCTTTTCTCCATGGCATTTCCTCCCTGACCGTGACGCCCGCCCTCACGTTATGGCAGGGTCGGACGCGTCCATCGGGGTACTGACACGGGAACGCTTCATGAAGGACGGAGGGCTTCATGAACTTGTTGTTGTTGTTAGGCGGAAGAAGGCTCGGTTTAGATTTCGATGTTGCATTTTTCCTGGGCAGAATTTTGTATCCGGATCCAAGTGCTGGTGGCGCCGGGTTGTTGGTGCGGACTGGTGTCGTGGAAATCACCGGTTTGGTGGAAATCATTGCTTTGGTGTTGACGTAGGGCGGGACGCAAGAGACAGTCTCCAGCATGCCAAAGGCAGCGACCATGCACCCCAGTATCTGAGATGAATGCATCGTGAAGTTGGATAAGTAGAGATGGGTGTGGATGATTGGTGTTGGAGAGCGGGTCAGGTGATGATGATGATGATGATGTGTAGTGGTTTGATGTCCGTCCGTACAAGAGTCGGTAGGTAGGGAAGAAACGAGCAGCCAGTGGTCCTTTTTATAGCCCAAGGGGAGAGGGGGAGTGATCCAGCGAGCAGAGCGCCCAAGGAAAAGTTTTGCTGCTTGATGCTGCCATTGCTGAGTTTTCTGGTGCATCTGTGTTTGCCACATGTGAAAAACCCATTCGTATGGCTTGATGTAGTCGCCGAGCTTACTTGTGCTGTTATCGAGTCTAGTATGTATGTATGTATGTATGTATGTATGTATAATGTACATATATTGCATATATCCATCCATCCTGGTTTAGGTATGAACGAAGTTGATGTGGTTGTAAAATCTTCTGTATGTCGAAACTCACCTCTTAGGCTCTTACATACCAACCCAAGGTAGGTCTGGGATAAAATAAGCCTTGCTCTAGTAATGCAATTTTACCACATGCAAGAGGGAGGTGAGGCACAAGTACGTACAACACACCTAGGTATCTACACCTGTCTAGGTACCCCGGTCTGTCAACAAAGGCTGCGGTGACAGCCACCTACATACGTATGTACATACAGTCACCTCGGTAGGTAGGTAGGTAGAAGCTTTGAACATCCATCTAGTCGCGCCTTGGAACCTTGAATTCAAAAGGTGGGTTTATGGTCGGGCCAGGTCGGTGCTGATGGTCAGCTTGACATAGTATGTACTCTTCCAGCTGTCTGTCACTCGCTCGCTCCGGACAAACGCCTCCACAGCACGTCACGTCACATGCTCGTGATGCTACTACCAACCTACCTGCCTGCCTGCCTGCCTTGCCTGCCTATCTTTACCTACCTACCTACCTACCTTTACAGGTGCCTACCTACCTACCTACCTTGGGGTAATATTTCCTAAAACTACCCCAAGGTTCTCCGGAATCAGACCAAGTACAAACGCGTTCTTGGAGTCATCTCCTTCCTATAAGGATTTTACGGCGACGGGAACGTGTTTTCTTACCCCAGCCTACGTAGGAAGCTCAGGGCGGCCCAGGGGTAAGTAGATGGATAAATATTCCTCCGGTCCGATTTGCTCAGTAAGTAGTCACGTGAAGGAAGCTGGAGACGAAGACAAACCAACTCTCTCTCTCTCTCTCTCTCTCTCTCTCCC
>LKCN02000012.1:1213329-1248760 GCA_001633055.2 Ophiocordyceps polyrhachis-furcata BCC 54312 | reverse complement strand
TCTCTCTCTCTCTCTCTCTCTCTCTCTCTCTCTCTCTCTCTCTCTCTCTCTCTCTCTCTCTCTCTCTCTCTCTCTCCCTCCCTCCCCTCTGGAAACCAACTTCTTCCCCAGCCGCCATCGTATGAGTAAATCATACATCAATCCCTTGATTGTGCAGCACCAAGCTCCCAGCTCCAACTCCTAGGCTGAAACTTGATCTCTTTCCCAAGAGAGTACGGCCTGATGATCCGAAAGGCAGTGGCTGACCTTACCGAGTCTCTGCAACGTGCTTTGACGGTACCAACTATATACCATGGTTCGTCTTAAAAATTTGTCGAAGCAAGAAAGATGGGGAACAACTTACGAGCCTGCTCCGCGCTATCTCGACCCTCGCTTCTTCCATCGGACTTGATGCCTCCTATGGCTAGCGTTAGGTTGGAAAGCTGCGGACTTTCGCCCGGCGGGAAATAAACAGGGCCGTCGATCTGGGCCGTTGATGGGTCTGAAAGACTGCTTATTCGCTCCAGTGGCCAGCGAGTAGGTCGATTGCTCGCATCGGTGGCTTCGACGAAGAACGAGTCGTAGTCCTGCCCGCCGTCCAGCTGCTTGAGCTGCAGATTGACGCTCAGATAGTTGACGGCGCAGTCGCGGCTTTCCGTGTTGAAGTTAATGCCGTCGGCCGCCTCGTCGCAGGCAGCCTGGCAGTATTGGCGACTGGAGAACTCGACGTTGAGATGCCACAGCCCGGTCTCCAGATTGGAGCAGTGCCATGTCGTGCGGTTGGAACGATTCTCTACGCATGTGTATACACCGGCTTTGCTCGGCCGGTTGACGTCCGATTTGGGCAGCTTCGGCTTGAACTTGATGAGGAAACCCTGGTTGAAGCTGTTCAAGAGATGTTTCGATGTTTGTCTTACTTCTGTTGGGTCCTCGGCCGTGGCTTTAACCCATTGCTTGCCGGCTTGGATCATGTCCAGCTCGGCGGACCTGATCTCCTGCTTGTCTTCGTCGGTCAACTGCTCGTTCTTCCGCAGGTTCTGCGCCATTTCCGAAATCTTGACCAAGGCCTTCAACACCTCGACGGACACGGGCTCCGCAATGTCGTATTCCCGTACTTGCTGGCTCCTAGGGAACTCGTTTAGCCTGTCGTACTTGTCGAGCAGGGCGCGGTATTTGTAGTCGTGGTGGCAGGCGTTGGTGAGGAACTCTTCCGCCCACGACTTGGCCTCCAGTATGGCGTCCCTGGCGGGCGACGAGCTGCGGCCGGCCGCGGTGTTGGCCTTGAGTCGCTTCCCGGTGACACCTTCGTAGAAGAGCTCGAACTTGATGTCTGCCTGCTTGCTCAGGTCGTCCATGCTCCTGCCCGCCGATGCGCTGACTTCGCCCCTGGCCCCCCAGGCGCCCAAGGCAGCGTCCATGTTTGCTTTGATCTCGGTCCTGTTGGCGCTCTCCTTCGCCTTGACCGTCACCCGAGCGATGACTTTGCCGCCCTGTTCGAAGCCTAGATGGGCAGGCAGCCGGGCATCAGCAGACCATTCCCCGTTCAAGGCAGTGGTTGCCCTTACTGCGGACCCATTTGTTGCCAAACGCCCAGACGAAGTGATCCTTGTGCGTGTCGTACGTCGTCCCGTTCAAGGCGAATCTCTGCTGCACATTCTGTTGCTTGGTGAATTCGATCTTGGCCAGGTAGATCATGGATTGCGTCGAGAACTAGAAACGTGTTAACAGCCTCTGCTGCAGGGGAGTCAAGCCGGTTACATGCCTGGGCCTGGTCGAGATAGCCGCCCGAAACAGATGCCTTCTGTCCCCAGTAGGAGATGATGAAGGAGGCGCTGATGTCGATGAAGTTCTGATACTCGGTATAGTCGGATATGAGGTTGTGATACGACGTGGTCCTGCCATTGCACCATTCTTCCACGCTTTCTTCGGCTTCCCTCCTCCTGCGTGAGAGGACGCCGTCTTCTTCAGACCCGAACAGCTCTCGCTCAAGTCGTCCCCTCTCCTGGACGAGGATCTGGTCAATGACGCTCACGTCAATTGGCTTGAAGTAGTCGTCCACGTCGACACCGGTCAGATCTCCGCTTGGAGGTGTGAAGTTGAACAGCGGCTGTGGTTCCTCGTGCGGCACAGCCTCCCCTCTCTTCGCCAGTCCTTCGACTATCACGGCCCCGTGTTTTCTTCCCTCACACAGGAAGGTGTTGTAGCTGTTTGAAGGCAAGTCAGAAGTCTATCGAAAGGTGGGTTTGACTGCACAGCAAGTAAAGTACCCTTGTCCGATGGTCAGAAGGTCGTCAAACGGCACCTTGGTCGCGAGTAGAGACACTGCGAACAGGGCCAAGCCGAGATACGGACATGTTTGCTTCATTGTGGCGGGAAAAAGTTGCTCTGCTCGATATGGGAAAGCAAGGTAAGTCTGTCGAGAAAGCATGTTTGCATGTATATTAATCAACTGGTAGTGACGGGGAGGACGCTGCCCCCCGGGGAATACCACAATTGAGCCCGGCATTGCCTGGCCTCTGTCCGCGTGGGCTTCACCGGGGAAATCTGCCTTGACGTCCAGGAGGCCGCTTCCAGGCATAAACGACTGTCGAAATAGGCCTTGAAGTAAAGGCGTACCGGGAATAGTGACTGACATTGTGCGTTCAGTTGCCGCGTCAGATGAACATGGCGGAGCCGACAAGGCATTTTCGTTACACTGCCCTTTATGCCGTCCATAACGGATGATACGCCAAACAAAATCACATCTGTTGATCGGGAAAGATGCTTACTTGCCGAGTGGAAGAATGCCTCGTCTTGCTTCACTGAGTCATGGCCTGCTGGTGTGGCCTTTCCCCAGTGCTCGGGTATAAGCTATCATCCGGGGTGAGAGGGCCAAAGTGATGTCAACAAAACAGACATCATCCTGGGGCCCACCTTGTATCCGGGGGTGGAGCGGCAAGCCGTTTGTAGATCAATCACCTTTGTAATTCATATCACCTGTCTACTACCTGGTATGTATGTATGTAAGCGGTAACTAAAGTCGGCTCATTCATGCAATGCGAAAAGCGCGAGGCAGAAAACGAAAATCAATAATTGAATAATGAATAGTATATAGTAAGTACCTAGGCAATGAATGTCGTACATATGTCTCTTCAAGGGCGGGGGGTGGAACTTCGGACCCCTTATATTCCCCATATCGGTCTCGTGATAGATGATCTTATCGGATAAGCATAAATATAAGCTTAATTCTCCGACCTGTACATATCTCCGAGTAGCAAGGATCTACATACATACATACATATGTACATACTACCTCCTAGCCTCCTACGCAACCTAAATATAACAGGAACCATGTCAAAGACGAAATGCGGAAGGCAGACAGTTATAAAAATGCAAACACTAGCACATACTAGACACCGGATGTCTCTTCCGGCAAGACTCAGAGCTTCTCATCTCATCTCCGTTATCTGCCTCGCTATAGTCTAACTCGTACGCCTCACGAGAGAGATTCTAGCCAAGATAGTGCTCGTAGCATAGACACCCAGGCTGAGCCCATCGCATTCGTTACTCCTGCGTCTTACACTCAAGAGAGATGAAACGAGGAGGCTGGAACAGAAGACTCTCAGTTATATTGATCCCATGAGAAGTGCGCGTATAAAAACGTAGGGACTTACTCCCCGTCTTCAAAGACTGGGCTTGCAACAATCCCAAGTTTCATCTCTCTTTCTCTCTTTCATCTTTCCTCTCGTGTCTTCTCCACAGCTGTGGACTTTGATCCTCACTCGTTGCCATGTTTGGCCTCAAACACGTCTTTCTCTTAGGCCTAGTCGCCTCATCCGGTGCCTTGCCTCCAACCCCCCCAGCAGCTGGCGGCTCTTCCAAGAGCCCAAGTAATCAAACAGAAGAATGCCAGGCTTCTTCCATCGTCGATTACGTCGTCTCGTTGAAGCCCGGCTTGTCAGAAGGCGAAGCGAAGGCGCATTTCGAATGGCTCAAGACCCTCCCCCCCAGCACTCGTAGTCCCAAGGGGCCGCAGAGGATCTACCATTTTGGCCGGTTTCGCGGCTACTCGGCTAACTTGGACGACGAGACCGTGAAGAAGATCGAGTCGCGGAAGGAGGTAAGATTTCCCCGAAACACCCCCCCCCCCTGCGAAGAAGCGTCGAAAGAGAAGTGAATATATATCTTATCACATCGACGACAAAAAAAAGGTCAAAAGCGTTCGACGGAACCAACTCTTCCAGATCAATAGTGATCCACAGTGGATGACCCAGGACAAGCCGCCCTGGGGCCTGAGGGACATAAGTCCGAGCCGTCAAGGCAACAAAGACCAATATACCTACGATCCGCGCGCAGGCAATGGAACGTTCGGCTACGTCTTCGACACCGGCATAAACTCGTTGCATGAGGATTTCGGCACCCGCGTCATCGAAAGGATATGCCTGGCCGATGAGTGCGAAAGGTCCGAAACGCACAGAGGCAGGTCTGCGGCCGACATCAGCGGCCACGGAACGCACGTTGCCGGCACCATCGGCGGCACCAAGTACGGCGTGGCCAAGCAGACGCAACTGATCGACGTCAGGATCTTCAAGACAATCAAATGCTTGGGCATGACATCCGTTCTTACCGACGCGGCCGCGATCCAGCAGGCGCTTGCTTGGACCATGACTGATGTCGTAGCCAAGGGCAGACAGGGGAGAGCCGTCATCAACTTCTCGGTTGGTATGTGACGGCCTGTTCTCCATGATTGCCACTTCTAACCGGGGTATATATAGGCCCTACGTGCCCTCCATATATAAAAACGTTTGACGGGTGTAAAAACTATGGTCTCAACTGGGGCGTGGGACGGCTGTTTAGCGATGCCTTCAACGCAGGCATCCTGCCCGTAGTCTCCGCCGGTAATGAAGGCCTACCTGCGGAATGGTCGACGCCTCGGGCTCAGCACGATGTCCTCACCGTCGGCGCCCTCGATAGGAACCACCAAGAGGCAGGCTTCTCCAACTATGGCCCTGCAGTGGACATCCTTGCCCCCGGCGTGGACGTCGAGTCTGCGCATTGGAAGAACCCCCTAGGTTCAACGTTGATGGATGGCACCTCTATGGCTACACCCCATGTAACCGGCATGGTTCTTTACCTCTTATCCATCAGCAACAATACCATCGGCCCCAAGCAGCTGAAGCAGACCATCATCGACATGGCATCTGATGATGTCACCGTCTTGAACAAGGGCACGACCGGTCGCGGCCAAGGCAAGGTGCGCGGAGAAAAGTCGCGCACCCCTGGAAGGAGACTCTTCAACAAAGCTGCTGTTCTCCCAACTCCTTCTTCTCCTACTGCACCGAGGCCCCAAGAGAGTTCGTCCGGTGCGGGTGGGAGGCCCAAGACGGTCCCAGCACCGCCCTCCGGAAAGCCGGTTCCGGCTCCAAGTTCTGCGCAGCGAGGCGGACAGCGGCCGCCCGAACCGCCGCAATCGCCAAAGCCGCCATCTGAACCGTCCCAGCCACCTAAGGAATCCAAATGGAAGCCGCCGAGACCAGACACTCCTCGGCCAAAAAGGAAACATCGAGATAGTGCTCCTAGTGCCGGCTAAGAGGGTCAATATCGGTAAAGCCAGTCTCTTCTCAGGAGGATGGCCAGAGGGACGACTCAGTTCGGTTGAGGCTCTGTCTGATAACGATGTTTGAATAAAGAGGCTGTACTGTACCTAGAAAGCACGATAATCCTACCGCAGTATATCAGCTGGTTATCAATGGCAGGCAACCTGTTACCTCGATGTTGTCGTTAGGTTTGATGACCCTCTTCCGCCTGACTTTTGCGTCCTTACCCTGTATTGTGATGACAAAGCAAACTGTTGCGGCTGACCTCAGCACATCTTTGGATTGACTCTTCTGTCTGCATAGTAGCAGGACGGATAGTGAGGACCGACATGTCCCTCGAATATGCTGGCTCTACCTCCGAGTTCTCACGCATCGGACGTCCTCTTTCGCTATTACGTAACGGATCCAGGCACTACGGGCCGCACCCCGGCGTCGCCACCACGAGAAAACTTGCCGAGATCCGCCGCCGGCCCGTATGACGTCATGCGTCACAATCACAGCTCACCTCCATCTGTCAGTAGGCAACGGTGAGTGAGTTGCTGACCCCTAATCTCTATAACCCCCAACTCCTCTTGTCTCACGTATCACCTCCTCCGCCTACGCAACAGACAGAGCCGTCCCCATCTCCGTCGCAGTCGGTGCGGCACAGCGCCCAGATCGGGCATCCACAAGGCCCGCGCAACGAGGTGCGTGCTCGCCGCGTCGAGAAAGGGCTCGCAGCGAATCGTCTCCCACGTCTCGTCGTCAGCAACATAGTCCGGCTCGTCCGGCGGCGGCGGCGGCGGCTCCTCCGTCCGCTCCGGGTACTGTGTGTCGACGAGTAGCGAGCAAGCCCTCAGCTCGACGTATTTGCTCGCGTCCTCGACGTTGCCGTCGTTGAGCCCGCTCGTCGGCAGCCAAGTGCCGCCCCAGGAGCCGAAGCCGGTCCGGGCCTCGGCAAACTCTCCGGGAAGCAGCCCGCGGAATGCGGACCGTATAAACTTGGCATGCATGTCGCGAGGTAAAAAGTACGACGACGGGAAGCGGTACCACTCCTTTCCGAAGCAGACGAGATCCTCCGGTCCGCCTACGGCATCGTCGCCCCACAGAGGCTCATAGACGCGCATGGGGGCGCTGTAGGCCGAGTAGACGCCGTAGCTCCGCGCCAGTCCGAGGCACAGGGAGAGTAGCAGGACCAGTCCGGCGCCGAGGAGCTTCAGCCGCCCGGGAATCTTGCCCATCAGCGTTCCGGAGCTGGCGCGGCCCATGGCGGACAGGAGCATGTGCAGGGATATCGACGCGTTGAGCGCCAGGAAGGGGTACAGCGGATACATGAACCTCTCCTCCTTGTGTGGCTGCGCCGTAAAGATGGCGAGCCACATGTAAAAAGGCGCGACGAAGACGACGGTCCGCAACCCAGACTGAAAGCCGTGCCCCGATGTTGACAGTACTTTCTGCAAGAAAAAGATGGGTAGCGCCAACAAAGCCAGCGCGAACCAGATGTTAAAGTTGAGGGCCAGATTCCTGAGGTAGAAGTGCCAGGGCTCAGTTCCGTACAGTTCGGGCCCGCCGGCAGACGACAAGATGTTGTACTTGATGATATTCCACGTCACAACCGTCATCCTCCTGTAGAAGAAGAGATTGACAAGGAAGTCGACCAGCTTTGCATCGTGTGAGCAGAGCCTCAGAGTCGAGACCGTCGCAACGTGCGCTCACCAAAACAATCAAGCCGGCGACAGCGCCGCGGAAAAGGCGAACGGCAGCTTCGAACGCGGCCTCCCCGCCGCTGAAGACGGCAAAGACGACCTCTTCGATGATGAAGGGGACGCAGAGTGCCGCTGCGAACGGCCAACCAAGGATGCCGGCGACGGCGAACCAGAATATGCCACGAGACGTCTTGAGTCCGCCCAGCCAATTCATGAAGCACGCCGCCCCCAGCATGACCATGTACATGGCGAAGCTCGATGGCAGGAAAGCGGCGCTGGCGTGGAAGTTTCCGGGGCTCGAGACGGTGGCGATGAGAAAGAATATGGCGACGCGTGCGTTGAGCGAGGTGCAGATGGCCTTGAAGAAGACCGTCTGGCAGAGGGCGCAGATGAAGGCGAGGGTGAAGCGCACGAAGTAGAACTCGGAGACCTGAAGCACCGACACATCAGTCTGGGAGGGGAAAGGCCAAGGAGGCAGGGACTTGCTTACCTTGGTAGATCGCGGCAGCAGGCGGCGGACGCTGCCGACAACGGCGTGTAGAGCGACGTACAGCCAGCTGCGGATGGCGTAGTCGGGCGAATACTCCCACGTCTGCAGGCCGTAGCCATTGGACAGATAGTGCGTAGGCTCCCAGTAGTTGAAGGTCTCGTCGCAGTCCTGGATCGGCGCCCACATGGCGGCGACGGTATTGGCGGCCAGGAAGAGGTAGAAGGCGGTGATGGGCTCGATGGGATACGGCCCGCGTCGCCTGGGGGGAGGGAGGGGGGCACAGTCAGCGAAAGGCGATGATGACAAGGGGGTTATAGATTGGGCGCACTTCTTCTTCTTCTTCGCATGGCTGGCTGTCGGATGCTCGAATTGCCTGGACGCCATCGTGGGTGATGAGTCGGGGAGAGTCCCAAGTCCCAACAGCGGGCGGGTTGTTTGTTTCGATTGCCTTATCCTTATCAGGCAGGGTCTTATCATCCATCTTATGTAATGCGATGCTGACGCCATTGTCCGTCCGACGTCCGTACAGCAACAACACCGATGACTTGAGACGAAAAGAGGATGATGGTATCTCGAGGCTTGAGCTACGAGCATGTAACGGGCAGAGCTTTACTCGGAACAAATACAAACATCATACTATACTATGTAAACATCATAACAGTCCCTACCTCTAATACACACTCTCACGGGTGATGCGGAACATGCTACGAGACGAAGCCTCTATCAAGAAAAACAACCGGTCAATAGAAAGGGGAGCCTCTCACCTCCCGTCTCTTTCCTTCACTCGACTTGTTCTTCTCAAAATCGTACCAAGCCAGCTCGTAAGCAAAACCGAGCGTCAAGCGAGCGTGCTCAAGCATGTGCTCGAAAGACAGGTAGTGGACGACGTCGTAGGGAGTGTGGATATAAGGATTCTTGTACTCCACCGCCGACTCCAACGCGAAAGCAGAAGGAAACCCGTTTTCCAAGGCTGAGACGTGGTCTGAGCAGGGGTAGCCGCACCTTGTCTCGACCCAGGGGATGTTGCAATACTGACCGTCTTAGCAACGAGATGATAGGTAGGGCCCTCGCGGAGCTGGACAAACCTCATCGATGACGGTCTTGACGAACCTAGTCAGGCCCGGATGGACGTAGTCGACAACAACGCCGATGCTCTCGGGTTCGCCGGCATCGACCGTCCGCTGGATATAGCCCGTCATGTCCTGCTGCAGCATGGCTTTGACCCGTCGGCCGAGCATCCTGTACGTCTTGAAAATGGCCGCGCTGCCGAGCATTTGAGCCTCCTCGGCGCTGTACCAGTGAAACTCGATTGTGTTGCGTGCATTGCCCCCGTTGATGTGCTCGTCGCGCAAGAGAGCCTGCAACGCTTCCAGTATCGTCACGACGCCGCTGCCGTCGTCGTCGGCGCCCGGCGCGGACAGAAGGCGTGGCAGGATGCTGTTGACAGAGTCGAGGTGGGCGCTGATGATGACCGTGTTATCGGTCAGCCCGGGGATGGTGGCGATGATCGACTGCTGCCTCCACGGATGGCTGATTCCGTAGACGAACGCGCTGGGCCGGGGCAACGAAGCTGTGTCTATCATGTCGGAGATGTGGGACAACAGCCAGTCAGATGCCCTGCGGCCGAGAGTCGAGCTCCAATGGCGGGTCCGAAAGCCAGTCAGGTAGTCGAGCCGTTGACGCATCCTGCTCGCGTCCATGGTGTCTGCCAAGGAACGAACCGTCGCTTGATGGACGCAGGCTCTGGGATAGGAGACGGCGGCCTTGGTGCCATAGAAGTCGTCCTGTCCCGGGGGGTAACAAGCATCATCATCATCGATGCTTGGATGCGTCAACAGCGATGACGAGGTGGACAGCAGGATGGGGACGACGGCAGCGGTCATGGGAAATCTCATAGTGATTGGTGTGAGCTGGAAAGTCTAAGAAGGGAGGTGAAGGATGATACTGAGGATGTGGTGACCGTGGACGTGAATCGGTTCAGGCAATACGCACCGCCGTCCACCTATATTTGAGGACAGATGATGATGACTGTTTCTTTGAGGTGTGTAGCTATAAGTAGGTCTGGATACTCCGGCCATGGGCCTGCAAGGTTTCATCATGTCGTCGACAGCAAGGGTTACCTGACCGCTCACCCGTTGTCAGTCTGCCAGCACTTAGACCGACGGCAACGGGTAACCTAGTGCCGCGTAATGCACACAACCTATTTATGATGGGGAGTCTGGACTGGCTCTCATGAGCATTTGTCTAAAGATGGGACGCGTACTGCCATTCAAGTTCGGAAGGGGAGCATAGCAACA
The DNA here is from genome assembly GCA_001633055.2 of Ophiocordyceps polyrhachis-furcata BCC 54312. Lineage (NCBI taxonomy): Eukaryota > Fungi > Ascomycota > Sordariomycetes > Hypocreales > Ophiocordycipitaceae > Ophiocordyceps > Ophiocordyceps polyrhachis-furcata. The sequence continues at coordinate 1,238,733 of LKCN02000012.1, read as the reverse complement.
TTACTAGGTTAATGTGGTTGCACGTAGTTTAAGTTAAGAGAGCGTTGCAGTTAATCACGCAACGCCTCTATTTGGTTATCAACCTGTAGAAGGCGAAGTCGTGTAAAATGAGGATGCCGAGACCGAAGGCGGTCAGTCCGGACCCCGCTTCCGGGACGGAGGTCCGGCATCCGGGACGGAGTTCCGGCTACCAGGTGAACACCACGGCGTCGAAAGCGACCACCTACCAGCCATCCATCGTCACCCAGTAGAAGGCTACTATGTCACAAGTATTACTATTTCAAAGGTATGTACATACCCGTAGGTCCTAGGCTATTGACCGCATTCCACAACTCAACTGGCCAGCCTCGGAAACTCATCCACACTAACAGATTAGTTATGAGTGTTGCCAAGTGCCTATAATGCGTGCGACTCCCGTCTCAGATGGCTGTCATGAAATCCGTCATGCTGCCATCTCTGCTTGCCTCGCTGGCACACGTAGCCAACCGGACTTTGACGATGCGCCAATGCGCCAACGAAAGCAGGGCCACGCGGCCGTTGATGTTCAACGCGGACGGCAAGTTTCAGATTTCCATATTCGAAGACCTTCACTTGGGAGAGAGTGAGTTGCAACGTCCAGGGACTCGAGGGAGGGACTCGATAATGACCCCCCCCTTGCCAGATGCATGGGACGCCTGGGGCCATCAGCAGGACCTAAGCACAGTCAAGGTCGTCGAAGGCGTGCTCGATGCCGAGAAACCGGACTTGGTCGTCTTCAATGGCGACATCATCACGGGAGAGAACGCGTTTCTGGAGAACAGCACCAAGGTCATCGACATGCTTGCTGCGCCGCTGGTACGGCGCACCCTCCCCTGGGCGTCGACATATGGGAACCACGATCACAGCTTGAATCTCTCGGCCGCCGACATCCTAGCACATGAGCAGCGCTGGCCCAACGCCCGGACGAAGACGATGACCCCGGGCCGCGATGCCGGCGTCTCCAACTATTACCTCCCCGTGTACGGTCCCGGATGCTGCCACTCCGACTGCAGGCCGGAGCTGCTGCTCTGGTTCTTCGACAGCCGCGGCGGCCTGCGCTTCCAGGACCGCGACGAGCATGGCTCTCCACGCGCCCAGCCCAACTGGGTAGACACCAGCGTCGTCGACTGGTTTCAACAAGCCCAGGCCAACCTCAGCCGACAGTACGGACGAGCCCTGCCGTCGCTCGCCTTCGTCCACATCCCGCCCTACGCTTTTCTGGCCCTACAGACGGCCAAGGCCATCGATGCTCATCGTCAACCGGGCATCAACGACGACAACCCCTTGGCGGCACAGGCTCAGGGCTGGTGCCCGGACGGCCGCAACGACGCCTCGTGCGGCTACGGCGGTCAGGACGTGCCTTTCATCAAGGCATTGTCTGAGACGCCGGGGCTGGTTGGGCTCTTTTCCGGCCACGATCACGGCAACTCCTGGTGCGTTCGCTGGGACGACCAAGTGCCGGGCATGACCGTCGCCGGCAGGGGACTCGATCTCTGCTTCGGTCAGCGCTCGGGCTACGGCGGCTACGGCCAGTGGGTGCGCGGCGGCCGCCAGGTGCGGGTATCCCGCCAGAACACGTCCGAGGCCGAGACCTGGATCCGGCTGGACACGGGCGACGTTGTCGGCAACATCATGCTGAACTCTACCTTTGGGAAGGACTGGTACCCTACGACGCCCAACGACAAGAGCTTCTGCTCCAGCTGCAACTACAGCGTCGTCACCAGCCGGCCACTTACGAGGCGAAAGAAGGTGTAGGATAGATGGGGGGGGGAAAGGAGGTCTAAAGGCTGTATATGTTTTGTGTAGAAACCGTATGAACATATGTATATATACACACATATGTACGCTGGACAGCTTCGTGTCCTCCTGCTGGTCAAGAGACAGACGGATGATACGATGCAAGATAGACAGGAGGCCGTAGAGCCGCAAATATGTCCCTGGTACAGGCCAGTCAAACCAGATGGTCAATATACGGGATCAAAGGTATTAAAAAAGCCTTGAAGAAGCACATGCTCATGTGCCAGAATAGAAGATGAGAAGAAGAAGAAGAAGAAGAAGAAGAAGAAGAAATGACACAAAAAAAAAGGGAGAGAAAATCAGCAAAAATCTACAAAGCAAGAACCAGCCCGACAAGGGGCATCATGATGCTCGGCAAAATGGCCGCTCTGTCCGCAGCACCGGTGAGAGCTTGCGGAGACTCGGACCCTCCCTTGCTGCCGGATGACATCGGAGCCTGGGGCGTGATGGGCTGCTTGGGCTCGGGTACGGCTTGGTCGGACTTGGGAGAGCTAGGGGCAAAAGGCTTCTCGCTGTCAGGTCTGGCTCCTTGCTTTCCGGTCCTGTCTTTGGCGGCGCCGGGCCCCTTGGGAGAGACGGGGCGAGGAGGCTTCACGTTGCCGGGCGTCTCCGGAGGGCTCGGCTGCCGGTGAGGCTTCTCGCTTTCGGGAGTCACAGGCTTGTTGTCATTGCCAGCGGCGGCGGGCTTGATGGTGATGACCTTGTAAGGCTTGCCCTGGTGGTTGTCCGTCGACGTGGAGTTGCACCGGGCGGTCCGGTTGCTGAACCTGGTATTCTCAACAGGATGAGGCCGGCTGTCGACCGGGGCACGGACAGAGGCCTCGACGGCGATAGAAACGATGGTCTTGGTGATCAGGCCGACGCAAGGAGCCTCGTTCGAGGGAACCCTGTCGTCACTCGGACGCGGCACGACTTCAGCGGGATGAGCCGGCAGCTGAGGCGTAGGGACGGCGATCCGAGCAGGGACCCGGCACTCGGCCTCGACACACGTCTGGACCTGGAAGCAAGCGGCCGTGCAGGCCTCAAGCCTGCACTGCTGGCCATGGTGGCAGACCAGGTTCTTGTTGCACTCGTCACCGACGCACTGAGCAAAGCGAACCTTGCCCTCGACGCCGCCCATCATCATCCGCCCGCACTCGTCCCCGGCGCAGCCCAAGAAGCGGTATTCGTCATTGGACTTGACGACGACCGTGTTGCGCTGCGCAGGGGCACAAGCTTCGATGGTGAAGCTGACCAGAAGCTCGCTCTCGAAGACGACGCGGAAGTTGCCGCAGCTTTGGCACAGGCCGGGGAAGTAGGCGATGCTTCCTCCGATGATGACGACCCGGTCGGGGACCTTGACCGTCACGTTGGAGCTGACGGCTTCCCGCAGCGAGATCGGGGGGCCCAGGACGCGCGGGTCGGCGGGGAGGACGTGGGTGGTGACGGCGGCGGCGGCGGCGACGCTGGTCGTCTCGGAGCCGACGGTGCAGACGGCCGAGGCACGGGGCGGGCAGGACGTGACGGTCTCGACGACTGTCGTGTAAGCCGTCTCGTACAGAGTGGTGGAGGTGAAGCTGGTCTGCACCGGTGGTGCCGGTAGGGCGTCGGTGGTCAGGGGAAGAAGGGAGATGCCGGTGGTCAGGGGAGGAGAGACGCCGGCGGTCAGGAGAGAGGAGCTGCTCAGGAGAGAGGAGCTGTCGGTGCCCAGAGGGGGAGTTGTTGCCGAAGTCACGTTGTAGGCTTGGACCTGTGCAGCAGTAGTTGTAGTTGTTGTTGTTGTTGTTGTTGTATGTGACAAGGTTCCGGCCGGCGAGTAAGTCTCAGCCGAGCCCGTCGTATGTGCCGGTAGTGTCCCGACCGGCGTCCCTACCGGCGTCCCTACCGGCGAGACCGAACTGCTGTTGTGCCACACATGGCTGAGGACGGCCTTGGCCTGTAGCTCCTCTGCTATCGTTGACGGCAGGAAGGCTGCCGCCACGGCGGTTAGTTCGATCAGACGCATCTGGAGCGTGTGAGTGAGTGAGTGAGTGTGAGTGAGTGTGACTGAGGTGCAGAACGGGACGAAGACGCTGGATGTTGTTCAGGGGGTTGATGGTAAAGAGCACCTGGGGGATCCTTTGAGGCTCAGATGTCTGACCACGTCGACTTTATACATAGATAGATATGTACATACATACAGGCTGGGGTATGGTCTAATTAAAAGTCTGCTCGAGATATCTCAGGCCCACTGCCTCGTATTAGCATCATCGTGTGTGTGTGTGTGTATGTATGTATATATGTATGTGTGTATGTATGTACAGATCGAGTACGCATTACAGCGACGGGTTATTAAAACAACAAGAATAACACTATTGGTTCCTGTGGGCCAGCTTTTTGCATCTGTACCTCCATCTATGCCTGGATTGTGACTCTTCCAGCTCGAAACCGCTTTACGGATACACACCGATGTCAGCTTCGCTTTGCCTGTCGTTCCCCCTATCGGTTTCCAGAAATAGATACGGACATGTGTATGCTGATGGGGAGTTTGATGGGGAGTTTGATGGGGAGCTGATAGGGGAGCTGATGGGGAGTTGAACATGACAGCCCACCCGTCGGATCCATAATACAACGAGGTTACGAGCGTTACGTTGGTGGTAACTAGTAAGTAAGTAGTATGTATGTATGTGCCTCTCAAGGTCTTTACCATACATATATATGCATATCAGTGGTTCTTCGGTCCTCCCGGTCTTTATGTATGCATGAATTTGTATCCATACATGGCCCCAAGTTCGAGCTATACGAAGAAATTCGAACAACAAGGAAGCTCGGTGTAACCAGAGACAAAACATTCATTCGGAAATTACGAAAGACGAGGTTAATTCGTCCTTTGGGTTCGTTCAATTCAACTTGCTCCCTTTATCATCATGGCATCCATCCTTCACAACCCGCCGCCGTCTGCTTCAGCTTTGTCCTGTTGCTCATAAACAGGCCGGTTTTACATTCGTACATACATATCTATGTACTAGTAGTTTGGTAGAGCTTGCATAAACAAAAGACGTGCAGGGGGTTAAACAGAGCCTGGTCCTGGTAGCCTGAGCCAACAAGCAAGGGTTATCCCATCTTTACGTCTTCTCTATCACGACAATCAACAATCAACATCGGTGGAGAAGTATGATTGCAACTGCAAGGGGGAGAGAACCTTCATCCGAATCTCCCACCCAATGCGTAGCTCTCGTAAAGTCAAGCAACATCCATCCACCCTGTGAAAACAAAAGAGACGACGATACGAACCGTAAAGGAATGTTCGTTTCCCACCAACGAAATCCTCGTATTCAGATCATCTCCGCTCGCCAAACCTTGAGAACGGCTGCTTCTCGTACCGTCCGTCCATCTTGGCTATCTATGTACGGACGGATACATGCCATGTAAACCCACGGCAGACGGGACCTGTTCGTCGTCTTTGCTCAGCTCTGTCTAAGTCAAGAACAACAGATGATTTTGCCTGTTCACTTGCTCAGTGTGTAAACGATGAGACGTGCCCAGCCCTACAAACCCGGTATACCCTACATGCATGCTCCCTCCATTGACAACGTGATGAGAGAGAGAGAGACGTCGATGCCCTCAGGTCCAAGCGTACCTCCTGTACGTTCCCACCAGGGGTTGTCGTTGTTCACTGTAGAGGAAACACAATGACAACACGTAGGCATCTCCTCTCCGTAAACAGCTGTTTATCCCAGACAATACATCTCGCCAGAAGAGAAGAAATCACATGGCTGACAAGGCCTGCTTCTGGGCAGACATCATCATCTAGATATATCATATCGTACATAGTACATACACATGCTCATCCCTAGACGAGACGATAATCACAGCCCTCACGTGGAGGCGCCGAGTGAACTGATGCCATCGATTCGCCTCATCTCCTCTCCTCTCCTTCTTCTCTTAAACGAAATGAACGACCTGTTACGAGTGGCGTCCCAGCGTTTGCGACGACCAACCTCCTCCTCTCCTTGTGCGTGATTCACAGACTGAGATGAATCCCCCCCCACCCACAGACGCTGCCTCTCATGTATGTAATCTTGTGCGTGCCCAACACACGATGCAGCCCCCGTCAGCGTGGCGAAAGTCTCCTTGTTCGCGACTTCTACGGAGGAGATGCTGATACATAGCTTTTCCTCGTTCCAGTTGAATTCGTCGGCGCCTAGATGCGTGTGTGTCGCCTTCATGTACGGATATTCACTCATCTTTCGCCATAGCCCCGGTGACGAACGAGATGAGCTGATGCCTTGAAACCTCTCTCCTGTCGATAGTTTCTGACTCACTGTTTCAGAGTAGGCAGGAAAAAAAAGAAAGCAATAGCATATTTCAACATCTGCCTCCCGGTAAAGAACAATGGACAATCAATCTCGCAAGCCGCTCCCCTGAAAAGCTCCCCGTTTGCCCGTTCATCTCCACAAGAAAGACGGTCTGTTGGAGCCGCCGAGGGGGGAAGCGTCGATGCGTCTCTTCTTCACAGTTACCGTTCGAGATGCTGTAGCACATGACGGGGTTATCGTTTGCTCGCTTCCATGTATGGACTATATAACGGGCATCCTTTCTGCCCCTTTCCCTCCCCTGATTCTTCCTGTCTTGTGCCATTGCTCCCTCACCTCCTCTGAAAGGCTCTTCTGTCATCCTTCAGAACACAACAGCCTCTCCAGAAGCATCGACAACAGCGGCAACGATGGATCAGGTCATGGATCTGGTCCTGGACCAGGACATCGATATGGATCAGGGCCATCTCAACATCGCCCTCATCCCCGCCGAATTCAAGTTCGGCGAAGTAGACTGCGCCCTTTGCGGCGTTCCCATCATCCATCAGCCGCTCGAGGAACGAGCGCCAGGTATGAAATGAAGACGACCGAGGAGCGCCATCCATCTAACAGGGAGCAGCAGACCTTCAGGACTTCGCGCTCGAAAAGGCGGAACAGACGCGCTGGCTGCGCATTGCTCGCCTCATCGGGAACCATCCGACGAGTAAGCAGCCGCTGAAGTGAGTACAAGAACGGAGATGGGCCCGTCCTGGAGAGCAGAGAGTCTAACGCACAGCATCAAAACAGCGCTCGGGTATCACACCCGGCGTACGACAGCGGCAACGGAAACTTCATGGTCGCCCAAGGCCAGACGGTCAAGACGTGAGACGAATCCCCAAAGCACCAGCAACACTTACTTAGTTTCAAAACAGATACCACAGACGAGAGGGCCATCCCTTTGTAGTTCCCTTCCACAACGACTGCATGGCTCTCCTCAGGCATTACCTCGACGAAACCTGCGTCGAACTCGAAATCGACATCGAGGTCCTCTTCGATGCCGTCAACCATCTCTCGGTCGACGACAACTCCTCCAGGACGTGGAAGAGTCTGGGCATCCCTTACGTGGGAGTCGGGCTGTTGGGCATGGTCGACCCCTTCATGCCGGGAGCCGAGCACCTCGCCATGTCTCCCATCGAGATTCCGGAGCTCAAGTCGTACTATGAGAACCTCCCGCGACTCTCCCTCGCCAGGCCAGACAAGGTCGCTGCCGGCAACGACATCTTCAGCCGACTCGACCATGGCATCATGGCCAACATCTGCCGATACCTCGAAACCAACGACATCGCCAAATGGCGCTCGGCATCTCGCTCCGCCGCCCGCCTCGACCTCGACAACGACTTCTGGCAGACCCGGGTCGGCGAGGACATGCCTTGGCTCTTCGACTTCCCCGACGAAGCCTTCCCGGACACCGACTGGGCCGAGGTCTACAGCGACCTCAGCAAGGCATCGCAGCTGACCCGAGTCGACAAGATGCTCGGCCTCGCCAACAGGCGACGCATCTGGGAGAAGCAGGGACCCTTCTTCCACGCCGCTTACAAGTTCGCAGACAACTGCAAGAACTACTGGATGAGGGAGCTGGCTCGGTATGTCGGCAACTTTGAAGTGAAGCAGTCTCTGCCCCTGAGCTTCCCGCCGCCGCTCAAGACGGCCATCTACTTGCCCACCCTCCTCTGCGAAGACCTCCAAGACCTGGACGACGCGGAGCCGTACATCAACCTCAGCTGGACCGTCAGCGGCACGCTCGCGGGCATAGACGTCATGAAGAACGGACGGATGGAGACGCTGGATCATCGCTTCGGAGAGGATCACGTCGGGAGCGAGCGCATGATGCCTTTCGATCAGAGGATCTCCATCCCTCTCGACGACTGGGTTACAGGCCTGGTCATGTACTGCAGCACGCAGCCGCTCGACGCCGACTTGCACGATGCGACTTGCGCGGTCGAGAACATTCCAGACGACAAGCGGGATGAGCTTCTCGCAGCCGACGCCGAGGATCAAATCGGCTTCTACTCCTTCTCGCGTAGAGTGGTCGGCATCGAGATCCAGTTCGCCCACCAAGCTGCCTTCCTCGCCGGCTTCCGAACAGACGACGTCAAGCTGGTGCACGCCGACCCCGGCCGGTTCGTAGTCGGCTTCCGGATCGAGCGACAGACCTGCTCGGCCGCCGTCACGCGAGTCGGACTCGTCATGGCTCCCATCACGCCCGGCATGCCCGGCATCCAACGGGTGGCGCCCGACGACTACTGGCGGGATCACAAGGTTCCTCTGGACCAGCTCACCTTGACTCGGGTGCCGCCGGCTCCTCTTCGTCTCTGTGAAGGCCTCGGGTGGGTGACGAGGGCGGCAAAGAGTCGTCCATGCGAGGTGCTGGTGCTGGGCGAAACCAACTGGGAGCTCTCGCACCTGACGTCCATCTCGGTCGACGACAACCTCGACGGCATCCGGGCTGACTACTCCAACGGCCCGCCTCGATCCATCGGCTGGGTGCGCGACGAGCGCCGCATCTTCGACATTGACGGTCAGGGGGGGGAGCGAATCATCGCCCTCTTCTTGATTCACGACCCGGAACTCGGCAGTTGGAGGTTCCAGGTCAACACCAGCCGCCAGCGTCAACTCGTCATCGATCAGGGTGCCGCCGGCCCCATGGTGAGGCTTCCACTGTGGTCGGGCCTCGGTGGCATGAACCTGGTTGGCGGCATTTACGCCACCTGGCTGTCGGGCCACGGCCACAAGCTTGCTGGCGTGGGTTGCCTCACGACTGACGATCGCCTCCTCTGAGGGGGGGGGGGGGAACGAAAGAGACATGAGCACCCCTGTAAAGACGCCTTCATGACCTAGTATAGATCTAATGTACCTACCAAGATGACGCATCTGGATTACCGTAGCCCTTTGGGTGCCTTGTGAGGGAGATGATGATGTGTGTGTCTCTTCCCTGCCTACATTATGTGCCTGATAGTGATGATGTTGTCTGAGTGCCCATGATCACGTGTACCGGCCCGTGATGTCCCCCCTCTCACCACTACCGCAGCATCAACAACACCCCCAAAACAACACAGCCAAGAACATACCCAAGTCCCATCCTCGACAGCGAACACACCACAGCCGAGGCAGCGCTCGTCGCCCTCGCCCGATCGTCGCCCGTCGGCAGCTCCGTGGCGCGCGTCAGCGTCGTCGTCAACTGGTCCATGTTCGTCGGCGCCGTGGCTTCTACCGTCACCGTCTCGGCCAGGCTTGCGGAGGGGGGTGTGTAGGGGGAGGCTGAGAAGCTGCATGCGGCGAGCACGTCTTTGATGTCTGTGCCGAGCAATGTCAGTTCACGCCAAAGAAGACAAGGATTCTTCCCACCTTGGTTCGCAACGCTCAGCTTCGTCTTCTCATCCGTCGTCCCAGCCGCCTGGCTCAGACACCCAGCGCAGAGACCAGCGATAGTCCGCACGTCAAAGCTGTCGTTCGTACAGACGCACTGCGCCTCGAGGAGTTTCTCGTCCGCGTCCGTCCCGTCCGGGAGCTCGGTGTTGCACTTCTCTGTGAGGTCCCCGATCGGCTTGCACATGTCCTTGCAGTCGTCCGGCACGTTGCTCATCACCAGCTCGATCCGGGCCTGGACGCCGAGGAGCAGTGCGGCGGCGAGGAGCATTTCCCAGTTGTGGTGTTTCATGACCGGCTGGCTGGACGGATTTAGAAGTTGCACTCGAGATGGAGGGATACGCGTAAATAGGTTGGTCCATGATGTTTTCTCCCGTCGAGGTGAAATGCTGACGTCATTTCGGGGGTAGGCCCTGTCTGAAAAAAGAGTTGCTTCATCTCGTGCGTGACTCGCGACAGGGCGAAACAGGGAGCACCTCCGGTACTTGAATCATTTGGTTAGGGTTGAACGGAGATGGAGCGGAAACACGGGAAAGAAGATGAAAGGAAGAGAACGAAAGCAAGGAGAAGAAGAAGGACGAAAGGGGAGACGAAGAATCTACGCCTGAAATTATGTACATCTTTCTCGTTTTGTTGTTGTGCTTGGGGACTGAGTTGGTGAGACGGGGTGCCTTCTTGGGGAAGAGGTTGGTAGATCTATCTATGATGAAAGGAGAGGTTGAATCATCACCACCAAGTTGGTACATACACACACACGCGCACACGCGCATACACACAACACACACAAGTCATGCCACACATACATACTACGCAGTGTATGCACAAGTCCACGTATCAACCACTTCCCCCATCCGAGACAACCCACCAGACCATTATCCATCCCGCGAGGATACCATCAACGTAAAGGCTTCACAGTAAGGCAGTAATGGAAAAGAACGAGGGGCAAAAGGATACCATTCTCGTGTCCGCCACGGGTTTCCTCCCATCACCGTTTAAACAAGACAACCTCCATGACAAAACAAGGGGGAAAAAAACACCGACGCCTGTTGCCATCATACGCCGACCCTCCTATTTTCAAGACCCAATCAATCCCTTGCCATAGTAATTAAATGCGAAGGGGGTAAAAGCCATCATGACCACCCGCCAGGAGGTTGCTGCCACTGCGGCTGCTGCTGCTGCTGCTGCGCCCCGTTTCGCGCCTGAAGCTGGTTCATCAGCGCAGCAATCAGCGCCGGATTCACATACGCCCCGTCTGTCCCCTGTGCCTGGCCTTGGATCGGCGGCGGAGACGGCCAGCCAGGTGCAACTGGAGCCGGAAGCAGAGCTGGAGCCGGTGCCGGAGCCGGTGCGCCGTACGCCTGATGAGCGGGCCAGGGAGAAGAAACCGGCCAGGTAAAGGCCGAGCTCCACGGAACATTGTTGCTGGGCGGAGGCTGCGGAGGCGTGCGTTGTCGTTGCGACATCTGAGGCGGAAGGGAGAAGCCTTCTCTGGGCTGGTCGCGCCCCCGATTACCTCTTCCTCTGCGATCGCCGCCGCCGCCGCGCCGGCCGCGACGCGGCGGCTGCGACCGCGACGCCTGCTCGTGGGCTGCGGTGCCAAAGTCGGCTGGACGCGAGAGGGGCTTGTAGGGTCCGTCGACATCGTCGTCATAGTTGAGTGTCGTCTCCTGACGTAGGGGATGGGGAGTGCCCCGGTTCCTGTTCCTGTTCCTCGGCTTCGTGGCGCGTTTGTGCTCGGCCTCCTTTTCGTCGTCGGAAAACTCCATCTCGTTGGCAGCCACCTCCTCGTCGTGGATATTACTGGCGTCCGAGCCCTTGACCGCCTTGAGTGGCTCGGTGAAGACGTACAAGGCGTGCTTGACCGGGTAGAAGATCTTGGTGCCTACCTCGATGCCGAGCTGCCGTATCTTGTCCTCCGATTCGAAGCGGACGGTGTACATGGGCTGCAACACCTTGCCCAGCGTTTCGGCCACGGCCCCGATGACGACCCTGTCGGCCGTGCACAATACCGAGCCCGTATCCAGCACCTGGTACTCGCCCGATATGATGGCCTTGACGACAATATTGCCTTCGACCACGTGCTCGACCAGGCCAAGCTCCTCAATCTGCATTTCCGCCGTCACGGTGACGTCGGGTATGGGAATCACCTCATCCGGGACCTCGTTCTTGGTTCGCGCCGAAGCCGCCGACGCACCCTTCCCTCCCTTGCCGCCCTCGTCGTCAGAGCCGCCCTCCATCTCCATGAGAAGCTTCATCGTCTCGTCAATCCCAAGGAGCTCATAAGCCTCGTCATCGGATTCTGAGTCGGAGCTGCTGGAGTCGGAAGACGACTCGTATGGGTCCGAATCAATCTCCCACTCCGGTTGTTCGCCCTCGTCGTTCTGCAGAACCTCGACATTGGAGACCGTCTCCCCTTCTCCCGGTTCCAGACCTCCTATGGCGGCCAGCAGCGCACTTGTCAAGGAGGGGGGGCTCTCTGGCGCGTCGACGGGCATGGGGTCGGCCGGGCCCTCATCTTCTTTGGTAGCTTGCGTATGTTCTTGAAGCGGCTGGCTCGTCGAGGTGTCGGTGCTTTCTGCCTGCGCGTGCTCCGTCGGCGCGTTGCCACCATCTTCATCGTCTCTCTGCGCCGTTTCTGTTCGAGTTTCTGCCGCTTGCGTGGGCTCTTCTTTCGGTACGTCGGCAGCGCCTCTTCCGGTTTCCAGCTCACTCGTAGCCACAGTGTCAGGCGCTGCTCGCTCGGGCTCAGCCAACGCGCCGCCCTGGCAATCTTCCTGGGGCAGCTCCTCGGTCATCGTCACATCCTCTGCTGCGGGTTCAGATCCCTCGTTTTCATGGCGCTCTTCCTCAGCCTGCTGCTCGCCGTCATCATCCATCTTGTCGGCCGCCTGCATCGTCGGGTCCGGTAATAGGCTCCGGTGTGGTGGGCACTGCTGACTTCCTTCATGCTTTGGTGGAGACATCATATCAGAGTCTTGCTGCGTTTCCTCGGCAGTCGCATCACCCTGCTGCTGTTGCGGTATAGAAGAAGGCGTCGTCTGTTGGCCCTCTTCTGGTACGGCGTTGGAGGTGATCTGTTGCTCCTCTGCTGTCACTTTCGTCTGTTGCCCCTGTTCCGACATCGTAGATACCGTCGCCTCTTGCTTCTCTTCTGGTACCGTAGACAGCATCATCTGTTGCGGTGCTGTAGGCATTGACGCTTGCTGCTCCTCACTTGTCGATGTAGGCGCTGCCATCTGTCCCTCTCCGGCAACGGCAGGAATTGTCGTCTCCTGCGCCTCTCTCGATACTGCAATTTCCGTCATCTCTTCCAGCGTCTCCCTCTCACCCACCCCATCATCAGCCAATACCCCGCGAACCGCAGACGACGCAGCAGGCGCAAAAGGCGGCAAAGTCTCCCCGGGAGTAGACTGCCCCAGCCCCGGAATCCGGAGTCCTGTCATGATTTCGATGAACGAGGCCGCTGCTGTCTTCGATCGGTTTTATCCGCCGCCCATTTTTTTTTTTTTTTGTGTTGTGCAGGTACTCCTAGGTACGATCTACAAGATAAGGGGGCGCGGGAGGGGGCTGGGCTACTTGGTCGGCAAAACAGCGGGCTAGATTGCCCCGCCCGAAGGACGGGGGCACACAGACATTACTGTTAAGCGTCAAAGGGACGATTCAACCGATCTGTGGATTCGTTGTCTGCGCTATGCTAAAGCTGTGAACCAGATAAACGTGGAGGCACCTCCTACAATTACAGCGTCTGCCGTGACGACCCCCTTCCCGCTAATCCTCAGGCCAGCTGCCCGTCCAAGATTCGACGTCGAAAGCCTCCAAAATCTCGGCAAAAGACTCGCCGTCTTCTTCTTCGTCTTCGACCTCGTCTTCTAAGGCTTCGGCTGCGGCGCTCATGGCAGCCAACTGACACAGAGACCACTGGATGTTGATGACGGCAATAAACTTTTGAACATCTTCCCTGGGAATCCGAATCGTAATAACGTGACCGGATTCCACCGGGCGCGCTGAGCCCGCGAAATGCGCGGATACCATACTTTCCGCATCAACTCCGTTAAGGAAACGAGAGGTTCGACTGGTTTCAAAATCCCTCTCCCCCTCTGGGTTGATCGGCTTCCACGCCTCAGGGGGCGCGACCGCCTCCCTTCTCAACCAGCGGAATTGAAGTTGTACAGGAACTTCAGCCTCATCAGGTGGAGCCGGTAGTTGACCCAAGTACTTCAGGCCGAAAAGTGCCTTTCCCCATAGTCTGTGAAGCGATGGACTCAGGCAGATCATGTTCCAAGACTTATCTGCCGCGCCCGGGGATTCTGTGAGCCAGTTTCTCACCTCAGCAGAGAAATTACCGTCACCCCATAAGTGTTCGTGGTAAATCAATTCTCCCTGGACTTTGTAGCAGTTGTAGCGCGACTTCGACCATGAGAACGGTAGAATGTGGCAAACGTCAGGGAAGGGCGCCCCGGTTACCACGCATGCATCGCCGTCGCGGCGTAGGACATTATTTTTTTCCATCTGGCTGCGGCTAGGGGCGTTGAGTGCGGCAGTCAATGCAGCCCCGATGCTTTGACGTGGTCGAGCAGACGGGTTGCCCCCGGGACCGCGTAGGACTATATAGTGATTTTATCAGTAAGGATTCAAGTTGTCTCTTGGTCTGAATGGGTAAAGATTTACTTACAGCTTGTCAAAAGAGCCCGAATATTTTCAAGGCTCACCATTCTCGCCATCGAAGGCCCTTCAGTGAACATTTGAAGGCAATGAAGTGGCGCCAGCATTAGGGCGGAGAACATAGCCAAGGTCAGCTCAAACGCGGGAGCTGTAGACCTGATATCGTCGACGATTCGACTTATCAGTTCGAGACGCGTCTCGTATTCTTCCCTTGGAACCATGTCCACAGGCGCCTGGTATTCAGGTCTCGCTTGGTGAAAACGGAGCGAGTTGCGAAGGAGAGTTAGAATATTCCCTCCGCTTGCGAGATACCCGTTCACGGCCTCCATCAAAGCTTGCACATGCTGTGACATCGTGACGAAGTTTTTAAAACTCGTTTAAATCGTTATCGTCACGGAAAGATGGAGGACTGGGGTATTGGATGCAAAAAGGGGGAAAAGATAAAAAAAAAGGGTATATTTGAAACGAAAAAAAAAAATGAAGGAGTCATATAAAATAATTTGACCGCTTTGGTGTGAGAAGGGGAAAAGAAGAGAAAAGAAGGAGGGAGAAAATATAAGATGTGAACAAAGCAAATCGTGACGGAAGAATATGAACTCAGGCATTTGGTGTAAAAGGAGCAAAGAAGAAAGAAGGGCAAGAGGGGAAAAGGGACAAAACACGGGTCGGCAGGCCATCAGACCAAAGAGGTTCCCAAAGCCTCGACCAAGAAAAAGAAGAGGGAGGCTCTAAAAGAAGCACTCTTGAGATAGTGCATTGTGTGTGTATGAGAGAGAGAGAGAGAGAGAGAGAGAGAGAGAGAGTGTGTGTGTGTGTGTGTGTGAGAGAGAGAGAGAGAGAGAGAGAGAGAGTGTGTGTGTGTGTGTGTGTGAGAGAGAGAGAGAGAGAGAGAGAGAGAGTGTGTGTGTGTGTGTGTGTGAGAGAGAGAGAGAGAGAGAGAGAGAGAGTGTGTGTGTGTGTGTGTGTGAGAGAGAGAGAGAGAGAGAGAGAGAGAGTGTGTGTGTGTGTGTGTGTGAGAGAGAGAGAGAGAGAGAGAGAGAGAGTGTGTGTGTGTGTGTGTGTGAGAGAGAGAGAGAGAGAGAGAGAGAGAGAGAGAGAGAGAGAGAGAGAGACAGAGAGAGAGGCCAAGCCCAACCCTCACTGCGCCTGACTAAGCCCTTTGGCAGGTGTCACCTGCCAGGCTGCCAGGCTGCCAGGCTGCCAGGCTGCCACGGTGCCACCACACCAGCTGTAACCTGCCGCAACTGGCGTCAAGTTCGATCATACAGGTCAAGTTGGATCACACATGAAGCAAGAGAGGCAACTTACTTACCTGCCTACCTACCTACCTACCTTTGTAGGCACCTACCTAGGTACCTACTGGCGGGCAGGGTTGGTGGGTGGCCTGACCTAGAACGCACGTTTGGCACGGCTTCCCTCCTTCTTCTCAGATTCCTACGGTTCGTCCCGTTGGCCTTTTTTCGGCCTACTTAGGTAGGCACCAAGCTACTCTATCACGAAAGTCAATACGAACTCATGAGCAGCTCTGAGCTCTAACTGAGTAGACATGCAATACTGCATTACAATGAACTTGGAAGAAGACGCCGCCCACGAAGGCGTAACTCACCTCGCCTAAGCGCACTCTTCTTTCCTTCGGTCCCTCTGCCTCTCTGTCTCTTTTGTCCTCTCGTGCGCTCCCTCCTTCCGATTTCTTGTTCCCGGCCTGACTTATGACACCCGCCCACTCATGCATGTAAATATGTAGGTACATATGTAGTCGTGAGGCGCGGCGCGGCGCCTTATGCCCCTGGAGCTAAGCCCCCTCTCTCTGGCGTAAAATACACCACATACACACACACACACAGAGAGAGAGAGGAGGGGGGGGGGGCTGCCGTAGCGCCCAACTCTAAGAGATCAAGGTTTCAAACTAAGCTTGCCGTGATACCTCTGTCCTCAAATGTACAACCAAACCCTGCGAGGTTTTTTATTTGAGTGCTTCCGGGGGTAAGGGTCATGGTTCTGAAGTTTTCTTTCTTTCTTCTTGTTTCTTAAGGAGAAACATCAACTATCTCACAGACAGCTCTGGCACTCAAAAGTGGAGGCACCTCCGCTAAGAGGCTCAGATAATAGGCCTTATAGGCCGCTGCCGTGCACAACATTAACGTACATACATACATAAGTAGAGAGAGAAGGGGCGTCGACATCCAGGGATATCAAGGATCCTCCATAGAAAGATGTCTGCGGTGAAGAGCCTATCCCTTCTAGGGAGAGCCACTCTCGCTGACCGAGAGACCTTCCATCAAAGAATCAAGCTCGACATCAGCCTCGCCGTCGTCTTCGTCTTTGTCGCCCTCGTCTTGCAAGGCTTCGGCGGCGGCGATCATCCCCGCCAACTGGCATTGCGCCCATTGGATATTGATCATGAGAAAAAACCTCTCCACGTCTTCGGTAGGAATTAAAGCTGTAAAAATATGCCCGGATAGTACCTGCTTCCCCGTAGTATTAAAGCATATTAATGTTGTAAGATTTTCATCATCCACGCCGTCTAAAAAGCGAGTGGTCCGACAGTTGGTAAAAGTACTTGGTGTATTTGGCGATGCCACCCGAAATTGCAGCTGCACAGGGACGGTTCCTCCTGGTAAGGCTGGTAATTTAAAGGCGAAAGTCGCCGTAGCCCAAAATCGATGTAATAATGGACTTAGGCATATCATATTCCATGCTTTATCTGTCACTCCTGGGTTTCCCCAGAGCTGCTTTCGAATATCGATCCCGCGACCGGAATTTATGCATTGTTACAGAGGCATCTAGCCCCGAAGCATGTCATACTGTACCCTTTTCATGGAAAGCATCACAGAATAATTGCTCCAAGGCATTGGTAGCGTTAGCTGACTCCCAAGCATTTTTATGGGACGAACATACGCTTTCCCGCGATATTCGAAAGCAGCTCTGGGGAAACCCAGGAGCGACAGATAAAGCATGGAATATGATATGCCTAAATTCCGGTCGCGGGATAAGGCTTTTGACCGTTCGCATCGGCTTCTTGTAATAATAGACGGGTTTCTTCCGCCACTGGTTCCAGGGCCGCGTAGAACTGTAAGGTATTTATTAGTAAAGATCCAAGTTGTGTCAAGTAAAGATTTACTTACAATAAATTAAGAGAGTCTTGATACTGTAAAGACTTGTCTTAACTGTATAATAATCCTCGCGCGCGAAGGCAAAGAACTGGTGCGACTATCATAGCAGAGAGAATAGCCAAGTTCAACTCAAACTCAGGAACCTCAATCTTGATATTCTCGACAACTTGTCTCGCTAGTTCTATTCGCTCGTCGTAGTGCGTCATTGTGAAAGAAAAGCTGGGTGTAATGGCGTCCGACGGTCGGACACAGGTAGAAAAAAGCGTTAGACAGAAAACAAAACAAAAAAACAGAACCTGCCACCATTTGGGGTTTTTAGGGCTGGCTTCGTTGTACCCCTCTATTAGGTCATCATCACTACCCGCTTACATACATACATACATACATACATACATACATACATTAGTCAGCGGCAATCTATAGTAATAACATGGACGACATGTTTGACGACGTCGACAGGGCATAATTCATAGGAGATTAAAGGGCTTTTTATTAGTCTGACGGTGATGGGAGAAAAGTCGTTGACTGTCTATCCGTATCCGTGACGCCGAGGATGTGCAAAGATAAGCATGTATATAAATGTATTTACGGATGGTTATGTCGTTTCCAGTCCGTATAAAGAAGGGAAACGCTCCGACGGTGGAAGTAATAGTGAATCAATAGCTACCTACCTAGCTGGCTGATCTTGATCAAAAGACCCGGGCTTAGACCTCGTCCAAGCTCTCTCTCACCAGTACCTAGGTAGCCAGTAAGACATTCAGCCGTGATCAAGTTCTCTTCATCATTCAACCAACTTCCGCCCATCAATACGGACCGTTATCCTCATTCTCTTGGATCAACTGGTGTTGGCATTCTTGTCTCATCTCATCACGTTGTCCTGTCCTCAGTCGTCTAAGACGCCACCTTGGCTACGACATTGTTTCTCACTTCTTTCTCTTGCGTGTGCTGAAGTGAGACCTGACGAGATGTGAGACAAGGCGCCTACAGCAACGGGCTTTTTCTTTCTTCCCGCCGGAACGTTGGTGAAAGGGAAATGTGAGACCTTGTTCTTTTTTTTCGCCTGTATACGGATCCGTAGAGGGAGTACGTATGTGTGGGGGGTAAATGCGCCCCTATCTCTTATAATGTCGTCAAAGGGGTAAACCGTAAACCTATCTATCCGTATCTTCGTTACACAAAGGTTATATAAGAAGGCTCTTCAATACTGTACACATATACACGCCTTAACCTCGAGTATACTACCTATATACCTACTACTGGGCAGAGACATCTCAACGTTGAACAAGTGATGGTGAGAGTATTGATTCAACGTGGGGGTTTCACAAAGACCAGACACGTGGCCCTCCTCATTCCATACTCTGACGTGTTGAAGAGGGGAATAAGCTTAAAGCCAGTTACTCTTCGCTGGAATGCTCACCCGTATCTACGGCATCGCAACACATAGGGGGTGGATGGCAACCTACGACTTACATACATACGTACACCAGGAGAAAGAACAGAAGGATATAGATCAAAAGTCCTATAGTGGCAACTAAACTGAAAGTGAATATATAAATACAGCCAAAGCCCTTCCTGCCTTCCACCCCCGCAAAAGTGACCGATATCCTCCGTTATTCCATTCAAGATGCGGGCCTGGCACCTCATCTCCTTCTATCTCGTCACCAGCCTCGACCCCGTCGCTGGATTCCCCCAATTCGTCAACGGGCAGTTCAGACTCCCCTTCTTGCCAGGACAGCTCTCACAACCTCCCTTCGGACCGGCGAACTCGCCGATTCTCACCCCACGAAACCCCGGCGATCCTTCCACCTGGCGGTGTCCGCCGGGGACACCAGGCGCCAGGCGGGATGCCAACGGCCATTACTTTCAGCCTCCGGGCCCGAACGACTGTAAATGCCGACCTACTCTCTCTCTCTCTCTCTCTCTCTCCCCTCTTACTGACTGCATATGTCATATATTTGCTAAGCCCGAGGTCCATGCCCTGGTCTAAACGCCCTGGCCAACCACGGATACTTCAGGCGCAGCGGCAAACAAGTCAACCTCCTCAACATCGTCTTCGACGCCCTCAGAGGCATAGGCGTCTCACCGGAGATAGGCCTCATCGTCGGAGCCCTAGGCTACATCTCGAAACTAGCGGACCTCAAGCGCGTGCTCTCTCTCGGCTTCGACCTCGACGAGCTGGCCGGCCACCTACCGACGTTCGCCATCGAGCACGACTGCAGCTTCTCACGCGAGGACTACGCGCTCGGCAACAACAACGACTTCAACCCCGACCTCTGGGCCGTCGCCCTCAAAGAGTTAGGCAATTCCAAAAACGTCAACGCCTTCTCCCTGGGAAGAGCCAAGGGCGCCCGGGTCATGGATGAGAAGAGGCGGCGCGGATTCAACTCGTACGAACCTCGGTCCATCGCCTTCGGCGCCGTCGAGGTCGGCCTCATCCTCACGACTTTGTCTCCCCTGAGCCTGGGTCTCGTTGTGGGTAACTCGCCGCTGGAATGGGTCCGGTCCTTGTTCGAACAGGAACGGCTTCCGTGCGAATGGGCCCCTTTCCCGTTGAAGACGAACACCATCACCGTTCTGGCACTCGGTGTCGAATCCTTGCTGGGGAACAAGAGACTCTTGGGCGATGTTCTTGAAGGCATCATCCTTTCTCCCAAGGGTATCCTCGACGCTCTCTTCCGCCACCGAAACGGCACCAGGCCGAGCAGCGAGGTCAGACAGCATCAGCTATCTCTCATGAGGTACGCCTTTTCAGAGGCGGGACACAACGCGTCTGGGGTGGATGAGCTCGAGAGGTTGTGGGGAGGCGAATGAATGACGGTTCGGTCTGATTGAGGGTAGCGGAGGGAGGAGTTTTGTTAGAAGGGAAAAAAAAGAAAGAAAGAAAGGAGAGACATGATGATGGAATGTGAGATGATGCCTCGTGACTGGATAAGAAGACATTCCTCATCCCCCCGTTCTTTGCAATTGCGTAGTAGCGTCACGTGATTGACATCTTCTCACCAAGTGCTGATTAATCCAGAAACGACAGCATATGTACATATGTATGTACTCACCTAGGTATGATGTAATAATAAAACAACCGGCTTCCTCCAAGCCGAACAAGCACAACAAGCAACAAGCAACAACCACAGCCAGCCAGCCATGACCCCCTCGCTCGAAGAACCCGAGCCCCTTCAAGAGGTGCTGGAGAACCCCGTGCCGCAAAAGCCCCGCCTCGTCGCCCCCGAGCCGGAACACTGTCCCGGCCCCGAATCGCAACAGGCCGGCAAGGCGGAATCCTGCGCCGGATGTCCGAACCAGGCCATCTGCGCGTCCGCCACGGCCAAGGGCCCGGACCCGGACGTGTCGCTGGTGACGGCCAGGCTGGAACAGGTACGGCACAAGATCCTGGTCCTCAGCGGAAAGGGGGGCGTGGGCAAGAGCACGTTTACGTCCCTGCTGGCGCGTGCCTTTGCCGCCAATGCGGACAGCGCAGTGGGCATCATGGATACGGACATCTGTGGGCCGAGCATGCCTCGGATGATGGGCGTGGAGGAGGAGACGATCCACGTCAGCGGTTCGGGCTGGTCGCCTGTTTGGGTCATGGACAACTTGGCCGTCATGAGCATTCAGTTTATGCTGCCGAATCGGGACGATGCCGTTATATGGCGCGGTCCCAAGAAGAACGGGCTCATCAAGAAGTTTCTCAAGGATGTCGAGTGGGGGGAGCTCGACTTTTTGCTCGTCGATACGCCGCCTGGTACGAGCGACGAACACCTCAGCGTCAACTCGTTGCTCAAGGAGAGCGGCGTCGACGGTGCCGTCGTCGTCACTACCCCTCAGGAGGTGTCGCTCCTCGACGTCCGCAAGGAGCTGGATTTCTGCCGCAAGGCTGGCATCAGGGTTCTGGGCCTGGCCGAGAACATGAGCGGCTTCGTCTGCCCCAACTGCAAGGGCGAGAGCCTCATCTTCCGACCCACCACCGGCGGCGGAAAGGCGCTGGCCCGAGAGATGGACGTGCCGTTTCTCGGCGCCGTGCCGCTGGATCCGCGCATAAGAATAGCCTGCGACTACGGCGAGAGCTACCTGGATTCCTTCCCGGACAGCCCGGCCTGTGTCGCCTTCAGACGGGTGGCGAGAGGCGTGGCGGAACAGTTGGGGCTCGACGCGGACAAGGTACTGCCAGAAGATGCAATCTGAAATTTCTCCCCACAAAGGGTGCTTTCCCCCTTTCGCCAATGACGCCGACGTGAAGCACGACCGAATCCAATAGGGGGTGTTGTTGTTTTTTTTTAAAAACACAAAAAACATACGCCGAATTCAACAACGCCAACATCAAGCCGCTTTCCATCGTACACGACGAACCCCCCTAAACCTACTCGGAGCCCAACTTGCCAGGTATCTGGTCTAGATCCTCGGCCGACTCGATGTCGATGACCTTGCCGACCTCGCTCGTATTCCGCATCAACTCCTTGGCGCCGGCGTACAGCATGCGGGTTTCGGCGTTGCAGGTGTTGGGCAGGTAGTAGAGCAGGACGTACGGGACCGACATGCGACCATCGGGCTGGGCGTCTCGCGTCAATGGGCGGCGCGAGAGCAGGGAGAGGGGGAGAGGAGAGGATCATACTGACCAGGGTGAGGGGATAGCTCAGGAGGATGTACCGGGGGGTATGGTCGGGCAGGTCGTCTGCGATTTCGTCGAGCGACTTGTACACGGTCTTGTCGTCATCCTGGCGGATCTCGTGCGAATTTTTATCGATCATATCTAGGATGTCTCTCATATCAGCGGGATCGATGGGCGAAGAGGAGGAGGAGGAAGGTAGACGCACAGATGACGGCTTGCGGCTCCTTGGATCGTGAGGTTGTCAGGCGAAACTTGCGCAGATGGTCTTTGGTTTCGCCGGAGAATTTGAAGAGCCTCGACTCGGATGCCTGACGGCGAGGCTTGTGTTAGCAAGGCCAGCGGCGGGTGGAGGATAGGGAGGGATGGGACATGCCATGTTTGAGGCGGAGTGAATATGAGTAAACAGTAAGTAGTATTTATTAGACGATAGGGGGGATTTAGACGGACGACGAAGGAGAAGCAACAGGAGAGGGATGGTTGATTGAGGTTTGGTGATGGTGGTTTATCTGTCTGTCGTATTCGGACCCGCGTGACCCCCCTCTCTCTCCCCCCACCCGTACATATTCCGCTGCCTCCGCCGAGTAATGTATGGATGTACATCCCCAGGGGGTTGCTGCTGATAGCGCGTTAGGCGAAACGCGGAGGGAAGACACGGGTGCGGACAAGGCTGACTTGACGTACGGTACCTCTCTCTCGGGTACCTCGTCTTTCTCAGACTCCTCTTTTCCCTCCTGCCCGCTGGGCGTCGAAGTAAATGGTGAGACGGCAAAACCGGATCCCTTTTTGTTCATGTCGTCTCGGCTCGTCGTCTCGGCTTGTTCCCTAGGTCGGATTCCGTCGGCGCTGAGGTTTGGGAGGGTGTCGATGATGGCGGCTTCTACGATTCATACGGCTGCTTGCTTGATTATTGGTGATGAGGTCCTTGGTGGGAAGGTAAGTGTGTTTTTTCGTTTGTTCGTTTCTTTCCTTTGCTTTCTGCGGCTGATTTTTTCTTAGACTGTTGATGTGAGATGATTCGATTTCCAGGCTGTCGATGGGAGACGAATTGAATGAGTTGACGGGTTAGACGAACTCGGCGTACGTGGCGAAATGGTGCTTCTCGCTTGGTATCGTGAGTTTTTTTTTTTCTCCTCTCTTGACGTTGAGGCCTCTTTCTTTGACGCTTGCTTTTTTTCTTTTCGGCGGCCAGCGCTTGAGGAGAATCGAGGTTGTCGAGGATGAGGAGGGGGAGATTGTCGAGGCTGTTCGTCGCATGAGTCGCTGTTACGACTTTGTCGTTACCAGGTTAGCTGAAGCCGATGTCGATGACGATGACGACGACTAACATACTACCAGCGGCGGGATAGGACCGACGTGAGGGCGCCCCCCCCATAAGCTTCACTTCTCCTTTTAGTAGCTGACCCCCATCTTCTTCTTCCTTCTTCTTCTTCTTCATTCTCCCTTGGGTCCTCAAATCAACAGACACGATGACATCACCTACCAATCCATCGCCAAGGCCTTCAACTTGCCCCTCAAGCTCCACCAGCAAGCGTTCGAGAAGATGAAGAGGCTTTCGAGGCCGCACCCTTCGCAGCCTGACTTTAGCTACGATCAGGACTCGCCCGAGCTGAGGGCCAAGCTGCGGATGGTGAAGCTGCCGACGGACGAGGGCAAGTCTGGCGAGTCGCAGGTTCTGTTCCCGCGTGAGGACCTGTGGGTTCCGGTTTGTGTCGTCAATGGGAATGTTCATGTCTTGCCTGGAGTGCCGAGGCTGTGACGTTTTTTTTTTTTTTGCCCTTTGGTGTTGCGGTAAGGACATTGATGTTGTCATGATGCTGATGAGAGAGAGAGAGAGAGAGAGAGAGAGCAAGTCGTTCGACTTCTTGATGGGCTCAAGGCTCATGTTTTGCCTAGGCTGGTGGATCCGGAGGGGAAAGGGTCGACTAGGGTTTTGATTGCTACGCCCTTGGCCGAGAGTTCCATTGCCGGCTACCTCGGCGAGCTGGCGGCGAGAGTCGAGGCTAGAGGCGTCAAGGTCGGGAGCTATCCGCGCTGGGGCAAGTCGCGCAACACGGTGACGCTTGTGGGCAGGTGAGAGCCGGTTTTCTTTTTTTTTTTTGCTTTTTTTTTCTTTTGGATAAAGAGCGAGCTGGACAACTGACGGGCGGGCGGGCTTCAGGGATGCAGCTTTTATCGAGAGCTTGGTTGCCGAGGTCGCGGATCGGGTGCAGGGGCAGAGGGTGGCGACGGAGACGGATGAGGAGGAGGCCGGTGGCGGAACGGACAAGGATCCGTAGTCGAGAAAAGGGGGAAGGGGGCACGGACCTGGGGCGACGGCGGTTCGGCGGAGGGCATTGAGCTGAGAAGGATTTACATATATCTATGTACATATGTATGCATATATGCATATATGTGTATGGGCCACGATGTTCTTTATACGATATTTTTATTCCTTTTTTTTTTTCTTCGGCAGTTCGTTATGTGAAGGTTCTGACACTCATGTACATACATTCGTTGGGACCGGGGAGAACCCTGCTTCTTTGGCTGTTTTCACCATGGTAGAATTTCGAGAGGCTTCGTATCGTTTAAGCATGCGGCTGTATGTAAGTATGTACATACGGATATAGTACTGACAAATCAACGTGGTCTGTACGACTACTACCTACAGGCTACGGGATATCCGCAGAGGCAACGTTAACGTTTGCTCGGCGCGTGGATGTCCCCAAGGTAGGTTGTAGGTAACCTATCTAGGGGGTGGTGGTGGATTGCACGAGATAGGAATCGGCATCACGGACCAGGGGATGGGAAAGGGGGGGGTGGTGGACAGGACAGGGAGAAGAGGAGAGCTAAGAGTTGTCGTTCTAGAAGCAAACAGGGGTGTGTGTGTGACTGTGTGTGTGTGTGTGAATGAGTGAGGGAGAGGAGAGAGAGGTGGGTGAGGATAGATGGATGAGAGTGTGATGAGTGATGACCCCCCGTCCCCCTTTTTGAGAGCTAGGATTAGGTGTGTTGTGCTGTGCATTACTAGGTGACTTGTCTGTCTGTGAGTGTGACTGTGGGTGTGAGTGAGCGAGTTGGTTGACTGTAGACGAGGTTCTGCCTTTCTTCCAAGTTCTACGGCAGGTTTCGGCGACGGCGTTCGTATACGGACGGACATGTGTACGGCTCCGTATGTATATACGGAGTATGTTATGTATGAGATTCAGCATCTTTGCTTCCTTTCTTCTTTTCGCCTTCTGCCGTTTTTTTTTTTTTTTTTAGCTTCTTATAGCGGAGGATTTGCTTGCATCACAGCCTCATCTATCCGTCCGTAAAGGGGTCGCGTATGCGTGTATATCCGTTTTGTATCCGTTGAAAGACACATGCATACATACATACATATTTGTCCATGTTCGGGGGACCCGTGGCGTCGGTAAGCAAGCGTGCAAAAGATCCCATCCTGTCCCCCCCCCCCCCCTT
Organism: Ophiocordyceps polyrhachis-furcata BCC 54312; assembly: GCA_001633055.2. Taxonomy (NCBI): domain Eukaryota; kingdom Fungi; phylum Ascomycota; class Sordariomycetes; order Hypocreales; family Ophiocordycipitaceae; genus Ophiocordyceps; species Ophiocordyceps polyrhachis-furcata. The sequence goes on along the minus strand of LKCN02000012.1, from coordinate 1,213,423 downwards.
TACGATGTTGGAGTAACGGGGAAGGGGGAGCTCTGTCTGTCTGTTCTGTCTCTTCTTTTTTCTTCTTTTAGTAGCGTGCATCTGCTTTCATGCA
>LKCN02000012.1:1181754-1201950 GCA_001633055.2 Ophiocordyceps polyrhachis-furcata BCC 54312 | reverse complement strand
GCGCCCTGTTGTTGTTTTTTTGTTGGATGAGATGCCTCCTTTTGATGATGAATCACGGACGTTGAGAGGAGGGTTTGAGAAGGGGAGAGAGAGAGAGAGAGAGAGAGGTTTCCTATCAACAAAGAGCCTTGAGGAAGAAGAAGAAGAAGAAGAATCTTACAGGGGGCGGGTTTGTTCTATACAAAGGGATGTTCACCACGACAAGGAGAGAGAGAGAGAAGACTGAGTAAGTGATGATCTTTTTCTAGAACGATGGCCTGTAACGCACGGCTCAGCACGTTCTCCTCCTTCTCCTCCTCCTTCTCCTCCTCCTCCTTCGTCGTCGTCACGTTCCCTTCTTTGTTTTCCTCTCAAACTACCGCAGAGCCTTCGTAAGGAAAAGCCCCGGCATGGCAGCCACCTCGGAGCCAGAGACGGGATCGAAGCGGCGGTAAAGCGCCTGATCGGCCCCGATGACGCGATATCCCATCCGCCGGAACCAGTCCTCGTTGGTGCGCATCTCCAGCGGTCGGGGGAGACCCCTTGCGTCGAAGGCGATCGACTGCACCTGTTCGCTGCGTTGGAAGTCGGCGGGGAGGGTGTCGAGGGCGATGTAGTCGCTGTTGAAGGGGGGGTTGGAGGCGATCCGTTCGAGTTGGGACATTGCTGCGCTTCCCAGGCCGCTGAATTGCAGGGGCCTTTTTTTTTGTTTCAAGGGAGGGAGTTCTTGCGTGTTGGTGTTTGTTTTTGTTTGTTCAGTGGTAGGGGGAGGGGGGGAAGAAGTCGTCTATGATGATGAAAGGGGGGATGGGAGTTTTTACGAGGTTGAAGGAGGAAAAAGGGGGTTATGAATAGAAGAAGAGGGAAGAGAAAGAGAGTCTCACCATGAGATATAAAGAGACTTCACCCAGTACGTCGCACAGGGCAAGTCGAAGCGAGCGTTTCGGTCGAAGAGTGCCTCGAGCGCGACGTGGCCGACGGGATGAAAGGCTCGGGCCGAGGGGGTCCGGGCGTTGGCTGCTATGGTGGGAGCGGTGTCGAAGAGGGGCTCGAGCTCCTTGTTTTTTGTTCACCATGTGGTTGGTTGTAAGTTGGTGGGAGTTGAGGGTTATAAAGGAGTTGAGTTGAGTTGGGTTAGGGTTAGGGTTATGGGGGTTGTTGTTGTTGTTGTTCCCTCCTCCTCCTCGTCCTAGGATCATATAAAGGAAAGATAACTCACTCACATTGGGAAACTCATGACAGTGCGTCCGAAGCATAACCTCTCTCATAGGAGAAGAATGATCATCATCATCATCATCATCATCCTCATCCTCCGCCAAGGCCTAACTAAGATATCAGTTACGACAAAGACGGACAAACAAAAGACAGAGAGGGAGACGAACAACCCAGAAAACAGTCTTGACCCCCTGGACCATCAACTCCCGCCACGCGAGAACCTCGTCCTGGGCCCACGTGCACGCCTCCCGCTGGGCCATCAGCCTCGAGACGTGTGCGCCGTCCGTGCCGTCCCAGGGGATGAGCTCCACCCTGCACCGCTGCCGGGAGGCCGTCTTGAGGGCTGGGGGGGCGGTGCTTGCTCTTCCCATTGCTGCGAGGGTTGTTGAGAAGGCTTGCATTCTTCTTGTTGTGTGTGCGTGGGTTGAGAGGCTGTGAGTGACCGCGTGTGTGTGTGTGTATGTAGAGCGTCAGCGGAGGAGGATGCTTTAATTAAGGCAAACTCTTATATATACGAATCTATATTGGTCTTTTGTACATTACATACAGTAGGTAGGTAGTAGACGACAACACGTGGGGAAGTCTATGTTATGTTGTATTACCTGCATGATATATCGTAGTACGAGGAATGCAATGTGCGACCCTGCAGACATCTCATACATCTACACCTATGCAACTCTCGTATACAACACATTGCACATACATACATGCATGTTGGCTTCCGAACCTTCCGATAGGCGGCGAGGTCAATTACGCTTCTCTACGCGCCACCAACCAACCCGCTGCTCGCTGCTGACGCCCCGAAGACCCTGCAGAACGATTTCCCAGCCGAGCTTAGAAGAGTGATGTGTACATTATATGTATATACACGTGTATATGTACAAGTAAAGGATAATGAAAAGGTATGTACATACATATGTATGCTCATGTAGGTTGGTAGTCCAGGATGAGGCTCTGCAACTTACTACTGGTACATCAAGGTCGCAGATGAATGTACATATGTATCTATAGCTAGAGCCACTTATAAGTTATAGGCTATAGGCTATAGCCTAGGATAGACACCACGCGCCTCGTCCACGTGACACCCCTTACGCCTTCGGACAACAAACTCAACAAAACTACTAGCTTAGAGAGGGCGGACACAAGGCAGCACTTTGTTAACTCCTACTTGCTACTACTACTCCTCCTGACTCTAGATATGTATGTATGTACAGATTATAGGCACACTGGCACAGGCAATAGTCATCGGTATAGGGTAGGTCTGCTATTTGTCTAAGGCTAAGGGGCAACAATCTCCATCTCACCACCACCACACGGACAACTACACAGATGATACGCAGAACCTCTACATCAGCATCTAGTACAAAGGAATTGTCCTTTCAATAAGCCATACATACATACATACATACATACATACATCTACGCACAGCAAAACGTTCATCACTGAAGCAATCAATCCCACCCGGGCGGACAACAATCTACATACATACATACTCTACCTCCTTCAAACGCTCCCCTTCCCTCCATCTATGGCCTTGCCATTACGATATGATCCCTCGCTTCCCACCCATAGCCATCATCGTCATCATCCAGCAAAAGGGGCAAAGAAACCCCCCCCCCCGTCCCGACATCCATCCATCCGTCTCCCATCTAACTAACTGCTACCTCCCATAAGTCCTAGCTACTACCTACCTAGCTACTACTGACTGACTGACTGACAACAAAGCCCCATCGAAAAGAAAGAAGAAAAAAAAAAAACAAAAACAAAGGGAGACTCACCCCGAAAACTGAAATCGCGCAGCCTCAAGTTGGCCCAGCCCGTCTCGCGGTGCCACGTTCCGCCGCCGGTACGTGTTGGTAAAGTCCTGCAGCAACCCCCTCACATTACGCACCCCCCCAGCGTCCCCCGACTGTAGCTTCTCCTTCATCTTGCACAGCAGCCGCTGCGCCTCCGACGGCGATACCGTCCCCCGCGGCAGCAGCTCGATCGTATGCGCCACCCACTCCGTCGTCTCCGCCGGAAGCTGTTGCAGCATCTCCAGCAGCACCCCGCTGCCGTCCGCGAAGCAGTCGCGAGGGAACGTTATCATCATCCCCGCCATCACCTGCTTGATCAGGCTCGCCCCGTGGCTCAGCAGCAAGCCCCTGATGATGCCGCGGATGCTGGTCGCCGCCTGGTCCGATAGGCTTTCACTCGTCGCCGGGTTGTTGCCTCCGTACGACAACAGATCGCGGAGAAAGTGAAGCGTCGACGACAGCGGGTCCCGCTGCTCCAGCGTCAGCGCGTAGATGGCCGCCTCCAGCACCGGCGCCAGCAGCGGCGACGGCACCAGCCTCTGCGGGTAGTACAGCAACGCGTCGATCAGCAGCCGGAAGAAGTCGTCAATCACGTCCGGGAGCTCCCTCGGCTGCAGCTCCGTCATGACCCGCAAAAACGTCGTCGTCTGCGCCTCGAAGAACGTGTAGATGTTGTCCGACGTCGCCTGGTCCACCTGCTCGCGCTCCTCCGAGAACTCGCGCAGGATGGCCGACGTGACCCAGAGGAAGCAGCCCTCGCGCGAGGCGCTGAAGCAGCTGGCCAGCTTGTTGGCCATGTCCGCCAGTAACGGCGCCGTCGCCGTGCGGTACGAGATGATCATGTTGCGCCAGCACCGGCAGATGCGCTCGCAGATCGGGCTGAAGTCGAGGAAGTTGTCCAGCACCGTGCAGAGGATGGGAAACACCTCCTGCCAGTACTTGACCGCCGGGTTCGCTACGCCGGGGCCGACGGCCGGCATCACGATTCGGACCATGATCGTCACCAGCTGAACGTCATCTGCGCACCAGGGCCCGCCCCCTCCCCCGTCAGCAAGTCCAGTCAAGAGGAAAGGAGGGGGGGAAAAAAAAAAACAGGGTTGCCAAACTCACCCGCAACCGCCAGTTTACCCTCCTCGTCCGTCGCTCTGTTGGCCTTTTCCATCAATCGCCGCACCAGAGGGTCGCAGTAGAGCTTGAGCAGCCGATACGTCTCCGTCGCCGGCTGCACCGTCACCACATTAGCCACGCCCTCCGTCATCTCCTCCTTGCTCTGCTCCGGCAGCTTGTCGAGAATCTGGTCGTAAAAGGTCTGCAGCTGTAGCACCTGGCCGCTCAGCAGATGCTTGCAGTCGGTGCAAAAGAACTTGATGGCCAGCGCCGCCGCCCGCATGATCTCGCGCGAGTCCGACTCGAACGAGTTGACAATGTAGTTGAACTGCGGCTCCAGGTACTCGGCGTGGGCCGCCGTCCACTCCGTGTAGCGGCCGAGGACCATGATGGTCGCGAACCGGAGCTTCTCGTGGCTGGGGATCTGCACAAGCAGCGGCATCAGCTGCGGCAGCACCACGCCCTCGTCCTTGTCCACCATCCGGCCGAGCGCACGCATGGCGAACAGGGGCGCTTCCAGCTCTTGCCAGTGCGGCACGTTGCTGCCCGACGCCTGGCCGGCGTAGTTCTGCATCCACACTTGGATCGCCCGGAGCACCTTGGTCAGGCACTCGGTGACGCCCATGACAACACACGCGTCCTTAAGCGTGTCGCCCATTTGATGGCGGAACTCGCGAAACTTCTCCTCCTGCTCGCGGTCTCCGTCGAATAGGTCGGCCTCGTTGCCAGACTCGGGTCGCGGGTATTCGAGCTGCTTCAGCAGAATGTCGACGAGCTTCGAGTAGACGTCGACCATCTCGAGTCGGCCCTGGATGTACCTTTCGAGCACAAGATACTGCTTCAGTTCATACCAGAAGCCAAAGGTGTGCTCGATGACGTCCCGGTCTACGTCCCGGGCTGCGCATTCGATGACGGCGTCGACAAGCGGCCTGAACTGCGTCGGCTGGCGCGCTATGGCGACGACCCAGCTCTCGGCCGAGGTTGCGAATACCTTGGTCAGCGACTTCAGCTTCTCCGTGTCCTCGTCCGCCGCCGCCTTTGCAACCTGTGGCTGAAGGGCAACGACGCGAGGAAACAGCGCATGAACAGCTTCCTGGCTCTCGTCCACCTCGGCCGTCTCTCTGAGCATCACGCAAAGACACTCAGACGCTTCTCCGCCACATTCGTCACTGGCGACGCCGGCGAAAATGATGTCGAGCAGCGGGGAGTTGATGATATCGGCGACCGGCACCTCTCTCAGCCACGAGGTGATGCATTCCATGAGCTGAGGGTTTCGAGACGCGGCAGCTGCATCCAAAGTCGTCGTCAGCTTTGAGGCAGATGGCGGGCGGCCTCCCGGGGGGGGGGGCGCTCGACTTACCCGACGACTGGGCGTAGTTGATGAGTAGGCGGACGACCTGTTGCGTGTTATCCCCCAACAAGGCTTGCGTCCGGGCGGCCAAGTCTTCTTCCTGTTGTCCATCAGTTGATTAGAATCTCATGTCTCTGACGGAACCCGTAACGGCCGAAGATGTGGTGCCGTAGGAGAAGACTGCTGTCCAAAGTCGGTATTGTTGGATCGACGTACAGACAAGGTGATTTTGCGACCCTCGGTCACCTCCTCGGGGAGGACACGAAGAAAGTCCAGGATGCACGCGTGACTCTCAGGGCTGTCGCCAAGCGCCTGGACGACGGACGGGAGCACATCGACCCAGTCTTTCATTTGTATGGCCAAGATGGCCAGGCAAACGCAGAGCTGGACTCGGATAGGCTTGGGGCCGGCGGCAAAGCGTTTGAGAAGTAACAGGATCTGGCTTCGAAGCCCCGGCAGCTCGCTAGGGGGAACTTGGGTCGAGAGGTCGTAGGTGAGCTGCGCCAACAGTTAGCCTCAATAGAGGTGGCGCCACAAGGCATGGGACAGAACAAACCTTGCCGCGGAGCGTGATGGCGGCGAAGAGGGAGGATTCGGCGTCGACTTCAGACTGGAGAATGCTCATGATTGTCGCCCAAGAATCCTGCTGCAAAGTTGACGACACGGTCAGAGATGAAGGCCAAGGGGCGAACAAGACACCCTTACGGATTTCTGGAACCGCTCAAGATAGTGATGAGCCTTGGTCTTGACATCGGCATCACCACTCCTCATCGTCATGACGGCCGTCAGGACGTCCGACGGAGCAAAGGCCTCTTGCACGCCGTTTGCAGCCATCGTGGACGGTGCCTCGGGGGCCAAACGTCGAGCGGACGAGGTCGAGGGCGAGACTCGGGCGCATGCGTCTGGAGCGAAGGAGTGGCGGACGTAGATCAGCGCGAAAGCAGAACTCGGCTGCAGATGGAGCGTATATAGATAGATAAAGAGTTGGGAGGATGGCAGTTGGTGGTTGTGGTGGTGATGCTGAATGGTCTTGACATTGTATTCGCTTGGCGGGGGCATGTGCAGACGGGAGACGGAAAATATGATATTCCGTTCCGCGCGACAATGAATTTTTCCCGACACGTGCGCTCTTACTCGTCCACTCAATGTGCGAGTAAGAAGCGCGTTTGCGACGTTTAACGGGCAGCACTCACGGATATTTCCGCGACCGTGGTCCGATGCCTTTTGACTTCTCGTGGCTATTCTTTCGCGAGACTTTGAACGTCACCTCGATTGTTACAGCTAGCAATTTCAAGCGTGGCCAAGTCAAAAGCTCCCTTCAGCTCGTCGACAGTCGGATCTGGCCCGTCCCCAGAATCAGGCCATGTAGCTGACAATCGTGCGAGGTTACCGGAACCTGCTCGCCCGATGAGGGGGAAAGGAGCTGCTCGTTGAGCGCGAGGCCTATGAGAAGCAGCGACGGATGGGTGGGAAGGTAGCGGCTGAGAAAGAAGTCGTAGAAGCCCCTGCCATGGCCGAGTCTGCGAACGCGACCGCTGTCGTCAAAGTCGAAGGCGACGCCGGGGAGGAGCATCAGATCGAGTACGGATCGCGCGTCAGGCAAGCCGGCGAGGGCGTGACGACGGCGGAGAGCGGTTGTCGGATCTACGGAGGGGATGCCCCAGCGATCGGGCTTGAGGCCTTCGTAGTCGTCGAGGTCGTCGAGGTCGACCATATCCATGACGCGGCGCGGCGCGTCGGGCACGTCGGGAGACGGCTTGTGAAGGTAAGGGACGGAGACGCGCTTACCGCATCCGAGGGCGTGTCGAACGATAGCATCCGTCTGTACCTCTGCGCCGGGCATGGATAGGAAGACGCTGATTCGTGCGGCATCTCGGTAAGGCGGGAAGTTCTGGAGGGCGTCTAAGATGTTGCGGCCTAGAGAAGGGAGAAGCACGTCAGCGGGACAGCGGGCGAGAGGCGACGACGTCCGGCAGTACCTACTCTGAGAGGCGAGAGACTCTTGGGATACAGCAGAGAGGCGCTGCTTCATGAGAGTGCGAAGTTGCTGCTTGGCAACGCCCAAGGACGCGGACATGACGCACACGCGTTCCGCCGCCACGTCGCGGGGTCGCGGTTGCTTCAAATTTCAGTGACGAGTCAGTGCATGAGAAAAGCAGGTGCATGAGAAATTCTAATTCGCGGTGACGCATTACAATATAAAAGCACGAGACACATGCATGGCCCGCTTGCCTTGGCGGCTTGCAGATGGAAAGGATGGGAGGAGTATCGAGGTGAGCGTGAGAACGATGACGTAAGCCACACGGACTTTAAACTCCCTCCCTACGAGTTCCATGGCGCAAGCGCTTTGCCTAAAACTAAAAGGCCCCCCCTCTGCTATAGCCGTTCTAGGGCAAAGAGCTTCCGCTACGGAAGCTGCCTAGAGGCCCACCAGCTACCTGTTCCATAGGTCATGATAGGTGTAAGGTACACGCTCCACAGCGCATCAACCACTGAGAGGCCGACCCGTTTCTCCCACCAGGCGACGGCCCGACGATAGCCTCACTCACACCAGTACGCCTGACGCAACTTCAGCCCTGGCAGGAGAGAGAAACAAGGCGGCCGCAACGGCTGCGAACGCCACGGTGGCACCGCCGCTACCGCCGCCACCCGTCCCCAGCAGCCACCGGGGGGCGCGCGCTCAAGCCAGTCGGAGCCATGCCCCGATCTGTCCCGTCTTACCCCGGAGCTGTGCCGCTACAGACCCTGACCCTGCCGGATGGTAATGTCTCGGGTGATTGCAGCCCCCGATCGAATCAGGCTCCTCCTCTTCGTCGTCCATTACAGTCCTCATCTCCGCCATCTGCGTCGCTGCCCAGCCCTCTATCCGAGTCATCCTCCTCCTCCTACCACTCCCACTCCCACTCCCCGTCAACAAATACGCCCTCCGCCCAGCCCGTCATACTAAACACCCGTTCCCCTCCCTCCCGCCATGACGGCGACTCTCAACCAGCCATGCCGCTACCTCGGAAGACGCCATCGTTTCTCCTCGCCGACGGCAACGGCCGAAACGCCTACGCCTACGGCTCCGTCAACTCGGCGCGTCGCAACTCGTCTCGTACCGAGAGAGAGGCCGAAGATGGCCAAGACTTTCAACCGCTTCGCAACAGCTTTCGAAGCCGTCGTAGCATGAGCTCTAGGCGCTCTCACCTTTCGCGACAATCCTCTTCCCGCCTTTCCGAGGATCTCGACGGCGCCGCCCTCACCTCCGGCCTTGAAGGTCGTTTCGGTCTGGTTGAGGCGCCTCTCCTCGGTGAGATACTCGATCACGACGACGACGACGACGACGACGACGACGACGACGTCTGCGAATCCGACGACGTTGACGACGACGATTCCTTCTCCTCTCACTCGGATGAGTCCCGCTTTGACTCCCCCCCGGAAGCCGTCCGCGCCTCCGTGCCCCCAACCGACGACACGACGCTCTCCATCAACACCCCGCGCATGTGGTGTCTCTCCGTCTTATTCTCCATCCTCGGCTCGTCCACCAACCTCTTCTTCTCCCTCCGATACCCCAGCGTCGCCATCACCCCCGTCATCGCCTTGCTCCTCGTCCACCCCCTAGGCCACCTTTGGGATCTAATCTTGAAACGACCGTACGATGCCCAGGACGAGTTCGTCGACGGCGTTCGCGTCGCCTCCTCCTCCTCCTCCTCCTCCTCCTCATCCTCCTCTCCTGCAGTACTGAACGGCGACTCTGCCGCCGCCGTCACCCCCCGTCCCAAGAAGAAGCTCAACTCCTGGCGCTTATGGTTGGCTCAAGGTCGTTGGAACGAAAAGGAGCACACGTGCGTCTACGTCAGTAGCAACGTCGCCTTCGGGTTCGCCTTCGCCACAGACGTCATCGTCGAGCAGACGCGCTTCTACAAACAAGAAGCGCCCATAGTCTACCAGCTTCTCCTGACGGTGTCGACGCAGATCCTCGGCTACGGCTTCGCCGGCATGGCTCGCCGCCTCCTCGTCCGACCCAGCGGCATGATCTGGCCCGGCACTCTCATGTCGGCCGCCATGTTCTCAACCCTCCACAGGCAGGACAACAAGCCGGCCAACGGCTGGACCATGAGCCGATGGAACTTCTTCTACATCGTCTGGGGCGCCTCCTTCGCCTTTTACTTCCTCCCCGGGCTCCTCTTCCCGGCGCTGAGCTACTTCAACGTCTTGACCTGGTTCGCGCCGGACAACGTCATCGTCGCCAACCTCTTCGGCGTCTCTTCCGGCTTGGGCCTCTTCCCCGTCACCTTCGACTGGGCCCAGATCACCTACGTCGGCTCTCCGCTGCTGGTGCCCTTCTGGGCCGCCATGAACGTCATCGGCGGCCTCGTCATCGTCATGTGGATCACCGCGCCGGTCCTCTACTACAGCAACGTCCTCTACTCGTCTTACATGCCGATGCTATCCTCCGCCGTCTTCGACAACACCGGTTCCGTCTACAACGTGACCAAGATCCTCACGCCCGACTTCCTCTTCGACCGTCAAGCCTACGCCCGCTACAGTCGCGTCTTCCTCCCCATCACCTACGTCCTCAGCTACGGCGTCCAGTTCGCCGGCCTAGCCGCCCTCCTAACGCACACCCTTTGCTGGCACGGTCACGATATCTGGCGCACCATCCGCAGGAGCCTCGCCGAGGCTCGTCGCGATGCCAATCCCGCCTATCGACCCGTTGAATCTTCCACCTCCCTCCCGGGCGAGGACGGCCTCCTCAGTCGCGAGGACGTCCACTGCCGGCTGATGAACCGTTACCGGGACGCGCCCCTGAGTTGGTACCTCCTGACTTTTGTCTCCATGGCCGCCATAGGCATGTTTGTCGTTGAGTAGTAAGTCGTTCAAACCCCCCCCCCCCCCCCTTTTTCCATAGTACTCCCACTATTCTCCATCCCATATTAGCTGACGATGCGGGAACGTTGAAAACAAAAAGCTATCCCGTCCACCTCCCATGGTACGGCCTCCTCCTAGCCCTAGCCATCGGCGCCATCTTCTTCATCCCAAACGGCATAATCATGGCCATCACAAACCAACACAGCAGCATCTACCTTATCTGCCAACTCATCTGCGGCGTCGTCTTCCCCGGCCGTCCCATAGCGAACATGGTCTTCGTCACCTACGGCTACATCTCTTCCGCCCAGGGCATCAAGTTCGCCGCCGATCTCAAGCTAGGGCATTACATGAAGATCCCGCCGCGCATCATGTTCCTCGTTCAGGTGGTAGCCACCCTCGTTTCCTCCGTCACCCAGATCGGCGTTCTTAACTGGATGTTCGCCAACGTCGCCGGCCTTTGTACGACAGAGGCCGTCAACGGCTTCACCTGTCCCATCGCCCGCGTTCACTTCAACGGCTCCATCCTCTGGGGCGTCGTCGGTCCCGCCGAGTTCTTCGGTGGGAAAGCCATCTACCGCGCCCTAGTATGGTGCTTCCCCCTCGGTGCCCTCCTCCCCTTACCACTCTGGCTCTACGCCCGACGTCGTCGCACGAGTCTCGTCCGCAAAGTCAACCTCCCCGTCCTCCTCGGCTCCATGTCCTGGATCCCTCCGGCCACGGGTCTCAACTTTTCCGTCTGGGCCCTCGTCTGCTTCATCTTCAACTTCCTCCTTCGCCGCCGCGCAAACGCCTGGTGGGCCAAGTACACCATGACCCTCAGCGCCGCCCTGGACTCCGGTCTCGCTTTCGGCATCCTCGTCGTCTTCTTCGCCTTCGTCTATCCTGGTTGGATGACTGGCTTTCACTGGTGGGGCACAGACGTCTACAAGCAGGGTTGCGACTGGAAGGCTTGCTCCTTTAAGACCGTAGCCGACGGGGAGACGTTTGGGCCGCATACCTGGTGATGGTGCTGCGTTTGAATTGCATATGGAAACGATTTATTCTGTCAAGATGGAAATGGGAAATAACACCTAAGAAACGAAGGGGGAGGGGGGGGGTAAGGAGAAAAGGGGCAAAAAAAAAGGGGGGGGGTAGAACTTTTCTTGTCTTTTCTCGGGTCTCATCTCACAGCCCAATTATACATAGACCGGGGTGTCGAGGAACATGGCGAGCGCAGCATAGGACGAAATCGCTTCTGTATTAACATTCGGGCCGGCGTTCCTGTTGCAGATGAAGAAATTCGACCGTCTTATCACTGCCTGGCTGTGACATACACACATCGCAGACCTACCAGACTGCGTCCAGTCATGTACCGTATGGCATCTCCCGCCTGTGATCATCAACCAACTCCCCGTCGTGTCTTGTCTTCATCGACCAACCTCCCACTCCGGGTTCTAGCCGTCCTGTCAGCCTCTGAGTCGTACGAGGTGAAAATGAAGAGAGAGACAGAGAGACAGAACAAACCTTGCGTAGAATGACCAAGCCTTCAAGTGTGCTGCTGAGACTGATATACTCCTCATCCTCAAGCTCAGCGCGTTCGCCGAACCCCAGCAGCACGGGCGTGCTCTGCGTCTGCCACCCGGTGATGGTCTTGGGCCGGCCGGCCTGACCGACCACGTCGACGGCCTGACCGACGCGCACGTTGACCTTGAGCGGCTTCAATTCCTCGTCCAGCGTTACGAGGAAGCGTGGGTGCATCGCAGTAACGAGGAAATAAAGCAGGTAGTGCGACGAGGACGTGATGAACTCCTTCGGGTCGATCATGGCCACCACGGTGGTGAGCAGGCCCGCGGCCGCCACGTGCGAGACCACCTGACGGTCCGTGTGGAACGGGTTGATGGACAGCGTGCCCTTGCCCATGTGCAGCAGGCCTTGAGCGATGCGCACCATAAATAGGGCGTCCTGGTCGCGGTGGTAGTAGCTGGCCAGCTGCCTCAACAACTGAGCCAGCCGGGCGTTGTTGGTCCCGGCGCCGAGCATGCCCATGGCGAAGATGGCGTTGATAGCCACCTCCGGGTCGTTATCGTGGCTGTATCGTGACAGAGTATCGTACACCTTCATCTGCGGGTTGCTCGGGCTGATGAGACCCATAGCCAGCGGCACTGCCCTGCGGATATTGGGCTCGCCGTAGTGCATCAGGTGTCCAAACTGCCGCAGCACCATCTCCTGGCCCACGTCTTCGCCCATGGCCACTAGCGCGATACCGATGACGGCGTAGGCCTGTAGGAGCTCATCGCCCCTCTTTTCGTCCGAGTCTTCCTTGTGTTCGTTGCATACATGAAGCAGCTCCTGGATCTTGAGGACGGCGCCGGTGCCGGCCCAGGCGCAAATCTCGGCCATGACGGCCGTCGGCTTCGCCATCGGATGATCTACCACCTTGAGTGTCTCCAAAATCACGTCCACCTCTTCCTGCCGACCAAAGAAGAGCAGGCCAAGCCCGAGAGCGAGGAAGCGAGTCCACCTGTCAGTGAACTGGCTCGCGCGTTGCTCGTCCATCAACGTGTTGACGATCGTCGTCGACACCTCGTCGTTGCAAGTCCCGACGGATATCAGACCACACGACAGTGCGGCCATGGCCGAGATCTGCATGGTCTGAGAAGAGTCTGTGATGAGAGGTAGCAGGATATCCAACACCTCGGTAATGTTGGTGCCCGCGTAAGCAAGTCCGAGTCCCATGATGCAGGCCGTCCTCACGAGCGGATTGGTGTTGGCCAACTTCTCCGGGTCGCCCAGCAGGGCAAGCGACGGCTCAGAATCTAACCGCACGCCCGAATTCATGATGCCAATAGCAAGCAAGGCTCCTGCGCAGATCTCCGGCTCGGCGGCGTATGTGTAACGGTCAATCTTGTCGAGGCCGTTCTCAATGTCCCACATCAGGAGAGTGCCCATGGATGCGACGGTAGACATCATCCCGTCGCCCTTGGTCTTCCACACCCAAGTATCCTTCTCGCCGTCCACCAGCATCATCTTGTCGTTGCCGAAGCCGGCGTTGACGAAGGCATTGACGAAAGCGGCCGCGAGATTGTGCCGGGCCGAGTCGAGGTTCGTCATGCCCGCCACTCGGCTACTCTCCAGGTGACTTTTGTATATGTCCTCGGTAGACTTGGGATCCAAAATGTTCAGCTCCTTGCCAAGTGATCTGAAATGTTCCGATAGTTTGATGTTGGAGAGACACTCGTCTACGACTTCCGCCTGTTCGATATGATCGGTATAGTCCACGTTTATCCTCTGGCGAGCAACAAGGAAGGCCAACTGCATCTTGACGGCGGGTTCCTCCGCCATCAGGAACACTCCTTCTATCAGGGCGGAATCGCGGAGCCTTATAGCGATGACCATGGCTTGGGTGAGCTGTTTGTAATCGATATAAATCTTGTGGGCCGTTCGAAGAAACGTGTCGTTGTCGGGGTAGGTGAGCAGGTTGACCATGCTGACCATGTAGCGGCACACCCTGGCGTACGTGTTCTCATCGACAAACTCGGGTATCTTTTCGATAATCTCCAGCTCACTCATGAGATCGACGGCATCGGCCTCGGCGTTGCTTTTGATGAAAAGCGGTACCAACACCAGGGCCAGATCGACTAGGTCGTCGGTAGGCTCATCCGCCGTGATGCGCTTGCCGTACACCTCGCCAATCTCAAGCGCCAGATGCCGGACGTATTCGTGACCCCAGGAGCTAATGTCTGACGGAGGCGCCAGCAGCCTGTACTTGAGCGTGTCTTGTCTGTCCTCGTCCGAGTAGGTCATACCGATGACGGACAGGACATCGGCGAGAGACGACTTGTGCTGGCCATCTGGCCACTCGTCATAGCGCTTGGTCAGGACTTCATAATGGGGTCTGAGAAACTTGAGCGGCTTCGGGACAGCCGTCATTGATGATGTCGACGTCTTGATGGCGGACTTGATGACCTCCAAGGCGTTATTGTAGAGGTCCGTGTCGGACTCCTGCAGGTTCAACCGTCAGTTTCGTGGCCGTGCTCGAGTTCGAGATGCTGCGTTACCGTCAATCGTTCGACCATCAGGTCGAGCTCGTTCTTGAGCTGTTGATCCTCTTCACTGAGCTCCTCTTCAGCCGCTGATTTTTTTTTTTGAGTTTTTTTTTTTTCCGTCAGCAGTGTGCATAGCTGGAGGACAGATTGAGGCCGCCTACCCTCTTTCTTGTCATCTTTCTTGCCGTTCAGCAGAGGCTTCTCGGCTTTAGGATCATCCACGGCCTTCCCTTTACCCTTGTCCACGGCCTTTGGAGCGTCGCCGTCATTTGCCATGATGACTGGTAGCTCCTGTTTGAGGGATGGGTGCGCGGAAAAGGGGAAGAGGGGACGGGCGGGCGGAAGAGACGAGCCGAGTCCGATTCAACGCGGAATTGAAAGAAAAGACGACCTCAAAAGCAGCTTTTAGGAGACGACGTGCGATAAGTGTTGCTTGTCACGATGGAGGCAGCAGGCAGGGGGGAATGGCGAGGTTGAATGGCAAGAAAGCTGTCGCGCTGTAGCTGCAGCCTGCACCGCTAGGCCCGTCTGTGATGGTCACGTGCTAGTGCACGACCCTCCTCCTCCGGACTCTGGTATCGATAAGCGAAGACGACCTTCTAAACTTGTTGACGCTCCCCCATCCGTCTCAGCCACCTCTTGATACCTAAGCACGTTACAACAACATGAAGCTGGATTCACGGGCCTTGCGCCATCTGGCGTCAGAGGATTGGCGAGTCTTGACGGCGGTAAGTGGAAAGCAAGAAAGGAAAGCCGCATCCCGCTCACAAGACTTGCGCCAGGTCGAAACGGGCAGCAGAAACCATGAGATCGTGCCGACGCCGCTGATAGAGAAAATCGCTCGCCTCCGCGGCGGCTCCAGCGGCGTCCGCAAGAGCATCTCCGTCCTCGCCAAGTTCGGCCTCATCGCTCGCGTCAAGGAAGCCAAGTATGACGGTTACCGGTTGACGTACGGCGGCCTCGACTACCTCGCTCTGCACACGCACGCCTCTCGGAAACAAGTCTATAGCGTCGGAGACCGCATAGGCGTCGGAAAGGAGAGCGATGTCATTGTCGTTGCGGACGATTCGGGCACGCAACGGATTCTCAAGATTCACCGCCTTGGCAGGATCTCTTTCCGGTCTGTCAAGTCGAACCGCGACTATCTCAGGAACCGCGCGTCGGGATCATGGATGTATCTTTCGAGGTTGGCAGCCACCAAGGAGTACGCCTTCATGCAGGCGCTCTACGATGAAGGCTTCCCCGTGCCTCAGCCGTTTGCCCAGTCTCGTCACACCGTCGTCATGAGCTTGATAGACGCCTTTCCCCTACGCCAAATCTCGTCCGTACCCGATCCGGCTTCCCTATACGCCGACCTCATCGCCCTCATCATGCGCCTTGCCAGCCACGGTCTCATCCACGGCGACTTTAACGAGTTCAACATCTTGGTCAAGGAGACCAAGACCACGGACGAAGACGGCCTCGAGACTGTCAAGCTGGAGCCCGTCGTCATCGACTTTCCTCAAATGATCTCCATGGAGCACCAAAACGCCGACATGTACTTTGACCGAGACGTCAACTGCATCAAGCGGTTCTTCGAGCGCCGCTTTCACTTCACCAGCACCGAGTCCGGTCCGTCCTTCAGAGAAGCCAAGAAAGTCTTGGCAAGGAGCCGCGCCACGAGGCTCGACGCCACTGTCGTGGCCTCCGGCTTCACCAAGAAGATGATGAAGGATTTGGAGGCTGCGATTAAGGAGCAGGCTGCGGCGCCGCCGCAAGACGACGACGACTTGTCAGACGAGACTGACGAGGATGGACTCGACGAGGACGATGCGGAGCAAGAAGTCGGCACGCATCAACAAATGATTGTGGTGTCGGGGATAGAGGGTGACGAGGCTCATTCTGCAGCTGTAGATGGGCAAAGTCAGAACATCGAGATGGAGTCCAGCATGTCGAGGATAGCAATCTGAGAATCTACTAGTACATACTAGGGTGGCACAGATTCGTCCTCCACATCCCGCCTTAGGCACGACAGGGAGAGTAATGATAACACGAGACCGCGCCTAGAGGTCCTGGGCCAGCCTGGCTACTGAAATGAAATAGACGTCAACCCTAGTGACCAAGGGAGGAAAATAAATACCCAGAGACAAAGCTCACGCCGGCCGTTCAACTCCCCAAGTTCAGCACGGAGCTCGTCGTGATGCATTACTATAAGTACTAGTATACTAGTCTATCAAAATCACCTACTCCAGAAGACCAGGCAGAGTCTGGCTCCAAAGAGCCAATCAAAATATCTACGAATATTGGCTTTCCTTACAAACACATCCTTCTTCTTCTTGGCCGAGACTTGAGACAAGGGGGGAACATGCCGGGCCGGGCCGGGCCGGGCCGAGCCAAGCCTACGGATGCATGATATCATGATATCATATGATATATGTATACATATTACATGCATACACACCTACTACCTACCTACCCAGCCACAGTCACAGTCACAGTCCACCAGTCATCAATGAATGGTTCGACGTCCTGTGAAAGAACCAAAGACATGACAAAGCGGGCTCGTCAGCTTTTCAAGCCTTCGTCCACATCACACCCACCAACTGCTTCGACACTCAAGCAATCTCCTCCTGCCTGCAACCTACAGCGAATTCGTAGTTCGTAAGGACATGCTCATCCCACCGCTGGCTGCGATTCCCTACGATGCTATGCTCGGCAAAACCTCTCTAAGAGTGCACACCCCCGGTGGCACAGTTCATGTATTACCCCCAGAATATAAAACCGCAACAGTCATGCTGTCACGGCTACCGCCTCCCCCTTCCCCCCCCTTGGTAACTAGAGTACAGAAGTGTGTAAAATGCCGAACTTTTTTTTTCGTCTTTCCCATCCCCTTTTCACAATCGTGCCCATCAATAACCCATCCGTACCACCTAACTATCGCCTTGCCCTGAACAAACAAGCATACTCCGTCCGCAACCAACTAAACACTAAAACGACGCCCTTACCCCCCCCCCCCCCCCTCTGCTTCTAGTAGATGGCCTTGAGGAAGAATGGTCAATCAAAAGCAGTCAAAGAGAGTGAACAGGGGAACAATGTGCATGATAAAGACGATAGGCAACGACACCGCTTCCTCCTCACTCCGTCTTGATCACCACCTCCTTGACCTGCGTCTCGTCAGCCGTGGTGGCGGCGCCGGACGCATCCAGGTGAATGGTAGCGCCGTCTTCACACTCTGACGAGTCAGGCGTCGACACAGCCGCATCATTGCTCGAGCTCGTCGCCGCCCTGATCACGACGTCAGTACGAGCTGAAGATGCTGTGGCATGGAACATACTCTGACATCCCACGACGACCTCCCGAGTGCTTTGCCGCGCTCCCATCGTCGTTGGAAGACGTCGAAACACTGCTGCATTCCGTCTCCCCTTAGCAAGGAACACTCCTGGTCGCCTGTTGGCTGGACTCACCTTCGAGAGAGCGGAAGCGTGCGTCGCCACTGGGACTGCTGGCCGTACAGCGTCGGGCTCAAGCCCACCAGCGGTGTTCCGTAGGCGCCAATGTTGTACTCGTTGGTGCGGAACTGGCGGCGCTCAGCCGTGACGCGCTTGAGCTCCTTCTGCGCCGGGGTGTCGGCGTAGCGAATGTTGATGAGCAAGCCTTCTTCGCCAATGCCCACGCCGTTGAACTTGCGGATGACCTCGTCGCAGACGTCGCGAGTCTCGAAACTGTCCTACCGTCAGCAACAAAGTCGATCTTTTGGCCGCGTGACCGCCTTACCGAGCGAAGCCAACACCGCGGCTGTTACCCATGCTATCTCGGAGAATCTTGCTCGACAAAATGGTGTATCCGAGGAAGATCGTGGCAAGTTCCTGCTGTGCGTCAGCATTTTGGTACGTCTCATCAATGCTGCTCGGTGCCCAACGACGTACCACCTCGGTCAAGCTCTTGGGGAGATTGGAAATGTACAGATTGGTTGAACCCTCATCGCCTTCGGCCTTGAGTCTCGAGTTGAAGGACTCCTGCTGTAGCGTTAGCCGTCGAACCGAGCCGGAGGCAATTTGGCCCGACAAACCCGTGCGAAGCCAACTTCGTAGCCGAGACGGTGAAAGCCGCGGATGCACAGCTCAGAGTCATGAACGTCGCAAAACTTGGCGAAGCCGAAGCTGCAGCATGTCAGACGTTGCAGAATTCAAGGTTCCAGCACGTCGGGCACATACCCTTTGCAAGCCCCCGTGTTGGTGTCAATGATGGCCTTGGAGGTCTCGACGGACCCAAACCGCGAGGCAAACTCATACAGGAGCCTGTCGTCGGTGGTCGGGTGAAGGCCACGAATGTAGACGTTGCGGTTGCCAGGGATGCGGTTCTCCAGACTCTGCTCCAGACTCTTCATCTGTCCCGGAGGCGTGAAGACGGCCGGTACGGCTCGGGGAATGGCCGGTTCCTTCTTCAAAAGGTCCTCGATGACTCGCTCAGATACGGCGGGAACAGACGACTTGGCAGGCTCCGAGTGAAGAGCGGCGAGGCCCATCTGCTGGGGAGATGGCGTCGTATAAGCAGAGCAGTCTAGGCTGGCAACGCGTGGGCCGCCATCTCGTTGGGACACGGTCCCGTAAAAAGGAGTTGCGGGCGTGGACTCAGTCGTCGAATAGGAGCCGCGACGGTTCTCAAGTCCCGGAACATCGTTGCTTCCGCGATCAAGACGGGGCTGGGCAGTGTTGGCTCGGCCAGGCGTGAAGGGCATCAGGGGCAAGGGCAGGCCGACGTAAGGAGCACCGTAGCCTCCAGCAGGCATGGCGAAGTTGTTGTAGGGGTGCTCTTGCGAGTGGCTCATGCCCATGGGCTGGGCAGCGGGCATGGGAGCGAGGACAAACTGGCCGTCAGAACCCATCATGAAATGGCCGGGTCCAAGGGGAAGCGGCCCGCTGTTGTTGGGCATGCCCATGCCTCCAAGCGTCAAGCCAGCAAAATGGCCCATCATGGGGCCAGGATCGGCGGCATGGGCAGGGATATGGCCGTGCATGTTGCGGCCCGCCGGGTTCGGATAAAAGGGAGCAGCGACACCGGTGCCTGCGTCCATGATGTGGTCGATTGGTCCTGATGTGGGTAGACTTGGGAAGTGCCTGTTGTAGAAAAGTTGGTTAGCTATGAGCGAGACTTGAAGATGGAAGAGTTGTGAGGCAAGCTGTGGGATATGGGCATGGAGGAGAATCGTCAGACTGAAGAGTCGGTGACAAATCCTGACTTGGGACAGTTGTGATGTGACCGCCTTGGAGGAAGGCAGGCCTCGACAGGGAGCAACTGTTGTCGAGTCCGTGTGGGGGAAGGGGAACAGGGCAAGTAGGGTGGCATGTCACTCACTCCAGGAGGCAGATTTGTTTCGGAGGATGATTGAAGATGGAAACACTCCGACCGGTAGGCGAAGATCTATCTCGGATTCGTTAGCAGCCAGATCTGCGTGAGGAGGACAGGAGCAGCATGTCCCAGAAAGACGACGGAAGCTCTGGGAAGAGAGGCCAACAAGGAAAGGAAATGGAGCAGGATCAACAGGAGAAGGGGGAGGAAACGCTCTCACCTGTCGTGATGGTGCAATCCGGCGAGAGGCCAAGACAAATGTTGGTACCAAGAGAGCTGAGATGAAGCGAGAGTAAGTGAGATAGAACAAGCTATCGAGCAAGATGGGGCTTGAAAAGAGATTGGCCGAGGAGCCTGACCAAAGGTTTGACGATGGTTCAAGCCTGGCTGATGCTATGAGGAAAAAGGAAGAGAAGAAGAGGAAGAGAAGAGAAGAAGAGCAGAGCACGGTTGATGAGAGGAGAGGAGAGGATAGGCGAAGCGACTTACCTAATGGCTAGAGAGAAAGGAGGGGGGGGGGGGGGGGGTCAGAAGGCCGTT
>LKCN02000012.1:1163626-1181368 GCA_001633055.2 Ophiocordyceps polyrhachis-furcata BCC 54312 | reverse complement strand
GGGGGGGGGGAACGGGAAGGAGATGCAGCAAAGCTCTGGATGGACGGCGCGAGGCTGAAGTTGCACGGAGACGACCGAGATGAGGCTGAAGATCGAAGACAGAGCGATGGAGTGCGTGAGAGAGCAAGCCGAAGCACGTGGCCTGGAAGGGGAGAAATTTTGCGTGTGCCGGAGTTGCTGCTGTTAGTGCCTGTATTTTTCAGTGGGCGGGCAGGCACCGGAGCCGAGGTCGGAGGAGGTGGTAGGTAGGATGAGTCTGGCCTCTTTTTTCCTCTCTTTGGTTTTCGTCCTTTACTTTCCTCAACGCTTCTGCAGTTGGAGGGGAGGCAAGCGTCCTGCTTTCTTCGACGATAGAAGCGTCCTGCCGTGTCGTCCAACCAACGAGATGGGGAGCTGCCTGCTACTCTGGCAGAGAGGGAGAGGGAGAGAAGGCGTCAAGAGAGAGGGTGAGAGTGAGTGGGTAGGTAAGTGAGTTTCAAGACAGAGCGAGAGGGGGATAGAGAGCTTGGTAAGTGCTGATTGATCTTGATAACAAAGCCTGGAGATGGGAAGACGATACTCCGTCAGCTCGACGATGACTGATTTCTTCCCACGCAGACAAGCAAAGCTGTTGTTGAAACAGACGTGCGTGTGTGGCTTGGAACACGACGCCCAACAGCCCCCCGTCGACGGCTTGTCTCTGCGCCCTGTTGCCAGACAAGACTTGGTAAAGAACGACAGTCGGCCGACGTATCGATGCTATGTCGACGACGACGACGACGACGACGACGACGATGATGATGACGATGACGACAATGACGATGACGACAGCAGCAACAACAATAACAACAACGAGCAGCGAGCCAGATTAAAGAATACTGGAAGAATATTGGGACACCTTGAGAGCACGGATAAGTTGGACGTGATAGACACAGGGGCGACCTGGGAGCTGCGCGGGATTCGAAGCACCTAAATAAGAGAGTGAACAAAAGGATGTTATGGCCTATCAGCTGCCATCCTCGACGTCTTTCCTTTTTTTCCCTCCGCCCCCCCCCCCCCTCTCCTCCCACTCCCACTCTCCCAGACACGACCATCCGAATGATTCACTTGCGACGTGCTAAGGGGTGAAAGCCGTGTTAGTGTTGTCGTCCACGTTCCGTGGCATCTCTACCGGACGCATAGGTCAAGCTTCGGACCCAGCTGGGAATTCGCCATCCGAGGCGTTTTCAGGGTTCCTCGCTTTCCGCAACAGCTGATGGAATGTATGGAGAAGACTTCCCCGGCTCATCACATCACGCAAGCCATCATGGGTCCTAAAAACGCCTTCCCCCTCCCCGTCCGTCGTTCCGACTGCCGACGCCTCTGTGTCCTTCTTCCGCCCCCTCCTCCTTTTCCTTACCGAATTCGACGGGGTGGCCCGCCCGCCGTTCATGTATCGTCGAAACCGAAGAAGACTGGTTGGCCCCTTGGCCGTGTCTGTTCTGGCCCCGTCCGTAGGCTCTCGGGGTCCGAGGCCCAAGCGAGATATGCGGATGCCTAGCGCTAGGCATTTCCTTCTATGAGACATGAACGGCAAGACTATCGGCCAGCACACGGGCGGCAGGGTTTCAAATACCCTTTGGAAAGCCCTCACAAAGACAACTCACATTCCCATCAGCTTCGACTCGCTGTCGTTCGCATCTGGGCCTTCGAAGGAGCCCCTCGGCTATGTTTTGCCCCTCAAGGCGACCTTTTTTTTTTCTTCCTCTCCATCCCCATCGCTATCCTTCCGGGGTCTTGGTAGACGCAAGGGAGAGATATGGGGGGGGGGGGGGGGGGGGAGGGTGTGACATGCGAGTGCAGCAGCAGGGGAAAGGCAGAAAATAAAAAGCAACGACGTCCCGCACCTTGAATCCCAAAAAAGGAGGAGGAGGACTGAACAAGACAAAAAACGCCACCCTCTGACTTGTGGTTGTTGATCAATGATATCAGCTCATGACGGAGGACGTCGTTCGCGAAACACCGCCTCCCATCCGTGGCAGCTCGCGTGCGTGCGATTATGCTTGCTACATCACATTACTTCGTGGGCGCGTCGACGCGGAAGAAAAGGATCGCGTGTGTTTCGATAAGCAGGGCGGACGTTTCCCCCAGATCGCGAGGGGTGCCAACTGAGTCGACTTGCTATTTGTTTCGTCTCATCGGGTAAGTAGCTCGCCTAGATAGGATTCGTCAAAGGCCTAGTCTGGACACTGGCAGCGAGGGAGCCGGCGTAATGTAATGTACGCATGCAAGTAGCTACGGACGCTATGTTAGGGCCCGCGCTGATGGCGTCTCGGCAAGGGTGTAGAAGCCAACGACGGGAGCTAAAAAGACGTTCTATTCATTTAACATGACATGACAGACAGATAAAAGGGAGGCTCATTGCGACTGAAGGAAAACAGGGGGTTGATGTTGAAAAAGGGGGCAGGCGGTAAAGGGGGGAACGACGAGAGAGGAGAGGGTCAGAACCCTTGAAATATAACCAAGCATGCCTTCCCATGCCAGTCCGGCCGGCCGGCGCGTCTCCAAATTAGAGGCCTTCGTCAGGACTGCGCGTCTATGTGATGTGTTTACCTACCAGTGCGGATTGATGCAGTAAACGCTCCCCCCAAAGACCAAAGACGGCATCACCACGCCAGCGAGTGGAAACGCCTCGCCCGGGAGAAAAGACCAGGACATACAACGCTCACCGTGTAAACAAATCCATACGCCCGCGAAAATGCGACAAAGTCAGGACCAGACGTCCTCCTGTAGGTTGAGAGACGAGTTAGAGGGGGGCAAAAGTGACCAAGACTTCTTGCCGACGGGGGCAAAGGCGAGATTCATACCTGATATTGGTTCGCGGCCCTCATGCTTTTGACAACCTCTTCGCCCTTTTGCTCGGATACGCTGCGGGCCTCGGCGATGATCTGGGCCAGGACGGTATTGACTTCGCGGGCCATGTTGGCCGCGTCGCCGCAGACGTAAAAGTAGGCCTTTTGCGAGAGGAGGTCGCTAACATCGCTCGCGCGCTCCTTGAGCCGATGCTGGACATAGACCTTCTTTTTGCCCTCGCGGGAGAAGGCGGTGATCATCTCGAATTTGTCGCCGAGTGACTTTTTACATTCCTGTGTTGTGGCGTCAGCGAGGTCGGAACCTCTCTTTCGCGTCTTCTTCTCAAGTGGCGCCAAATCTTGGAAGCGAGGGAACTGGAAACACATACTTCCCACTCCTCCTCGTACATGAAATCCTCAGTTCGCTTGCGGCAGCCAAAGAAGAGAAGCGTGCGGCCGACGGGGACGCCGTTCTCAGCCTGCTTGGCGCGTTCCTGGACGAAGCCGCGGAAGGGCGCGACGCCGGTACCTGGGCCTATCATGATGACGGGTTTGCTCGGGTCCGACGGAAGCTTGAAGTTGGAGTGGCGGATGTGGACAGGCATGTGTATACCGTCATACTTGTTGCGCGGGCCGTCGATCTCGTACGTCTGGCCAAAAGGCTCCGGGTCGGGGTCGCCATTCTGGCGCTGCTTCAGCGCAAGCAGATAATTCGTCGTGACACCGCGGAAAGCGTCGCCGCGTCCCGGAATCGCCTGCGACTCGACGACAGCAGTAACAGAGATGGTCTTTGGCGAGACGAGCGACGACGAAGAGATGGAGTAGTAGCGGGGCTGCAGCTTGTTGAGGCCCTCGATGAAGGCCGAAAAAGGAATCTTGGCCCAGCGCTCACCCTTGCCGACTGCGGCCAAGAGGCGGGCGATGTTATAGAACTGCGGGCCTGTCTTCTGGTGGAAGTAGTCCTTGTCGCTGCCGAGCCTAGTCATCTCGGCGCGGGCTTCTTCGGTGGGCGAGAAAGGGGCGAGCGTGGCGAGGAACTGACGCGACACGGGCGCGCAGATCTCGAGATGGTAGCGGATGATGGCGTCGTATGTTGTCGGCGTCGGGAACGGAACCTTGGCCGTTGGCTCCAGAGCCTTGACGCTGACGACTTTGTGCCTCGAGGCGGTCAGGCCGATGACGTCAAGGAAGCGATCGACCTCATCGCCCGGGTTGGTGGGCCAGACAGCGATGTGGTCGCCCGTCTGGTAGGTCAGGTTGGAGCCGCTGATGTCGATGTCCATGTGGATGCAGTTGCGATCCTTGGCGGAGAAGAGCTCACGCGAGGCGACGACGGGGGCAATGTAAGGGTTGTGCGCGTTGAAAGGGCCCTTGGCCGTACCTTCGAGATGCATCTTGTTAGGCTCGCCGAGATAGACTTCGCGGGATTCTCGGGTCAGCTCGGGACGGTCGATGATGTCGAAAGTAGGCTCGTAAATGGCCTCGCGCTCCTCAAGCCCCAGCTTAGAGGCCAGGGCAGCCCACATGGGATCCTTCCAGGCCAAAAAGTCCTCTTCCATGGTGCCAGCGCCATCATCGCCTTCGCCGGCGTCGCCGATGCGATGGGCGCCCAGTTTCGCGAGAGCCTTGTCGACGTTTCGGACCATGGAGTTGTAGTGCTCGTAGGTGTTGTTACCGAGGCCGAATGCGACATAGTTGAGGTTGTCGAGCGGTGGGTCGTTGCCCTCGGAAAGGGAGACGTCCTCGGCGGTGATGAACTCGTAAAAGTCGACGGCGTTATCAGTCGGCTCGCCCTCGCCGTACGTGGCCAGAACGAACATGCAGACCTTGTCAGAGGGAAAGGTGTCTAGGTTATCGTAGTCGTACTCTTCGAGGTCGGCGACCATGGTCTCGAGCCCGAAACGACTCTTGCCCTCCTTGGCGAGGCGAGAGGCATAGTCCTCGGCGGTGCCAGTCTGGGAGCCGTAGAAGACGACACAGTTCTTGCCGGACTCTTCCATCTTCTCGACGATGTTGCGGGTGCGGCCGGGGGCGACGCCATTAGCATTTGCGAAGGCATTGGCGAAGGGATCTTTGACGACGCCCCAGTAGGTGCCCTTTGTAAAGTAGGCGACGGTGCCGATGAGGATGGCGGTGAGGACGATGATGTCGAGGGTATCGAGCACAGCCATGGCGAAAGGGTCGAGGCGAGCAGGCTCTGTTGGATGTCTCGAAGGGGGACCAACGGCGACAGGCGGCACAAGGCCAGCGGTGCAAAAGAAAGGAAAGGGAGGATAAGATGGACGTCGGCGAGATTCCTGAAAGGGGAGCAGGGGGGGGGAGGGGGAGGGAGGGAAAAAAAGGATGTCCTGTGGGTTTAAACTGCCACGAGCTGCTGTGCTAAGCAGACGGTTAACCAGGGGCCGAAAGCGGTTAGTCCGGTCCGGGTTGCTGCAACGGCACGGTTAAAAAGTCTGGGGTCTGGAGTCGGACGGAACGGAGGCGGGCGGGCGGTTCACTAATAGAATAGTGATAGGGAGGGATTACGGAGCACTCCGTATTAACAGAAGAAAGACATGAGACAGGGATAATCTTGAAGGGTGAGTATCCGTTACGATGCCAATCTCACGCGCGCGTGACGGCTACTAGTATCGGAAATCGGCAGTACGATGTAGCCGCCTGTATGTATGTATGTATGTACTATGTATGTATGTATGTATGTAGGAACCTTCAGGTACCTACAGCTAATAAAAGGGACAGAGACATTTGCGTCGGCATTATCGCTATTATCGGTGTTGCGCCGAACGCCGGCGAGACGCAACCCACGTCATCCATCGCGTAGTGAGCATGCATGTGTGTGAATAACTAACTAACTACCTCTTTAATGTGAGAGTATCCGTACATACATACATATGTACATATATATGTATGATTTCGTGTACGATACAATACACATACATATGATGCTATCATGCTATCTTTGTTTACTATGTACATTATACAACAACAAGCTGATTCAACAAGCGCTTCCGCAGCTTCCGCCAAGGGTTCGGAACCTTCCGTCACCCCCCTCCCCCTTTTAGACTCTAGCTGGCTACCTGGGGTTACAACTTGTCGGGGCCCGAGAGCCGGCGGAACCTGGAGACAGGACAGGAGAATCACCACCACCAACCATCGGGAAGACGGACACGGACTTCGCACTGTTCCCGGAGCTAAAGCGGGTCAACCTCGGGCGGCTGCAAATAACCAATGGCGCGCCTTGCGTTGCACAGTATGAAAATACCTACCGTCGGCTGTACCGCCAGCATCACCGCGTCAGCCACGGCGCCAACCAGATGCCCGCTGGCAGAGGCTGCTGCAGCCCGCCGAATCGCCCGCGAACATCGTGGGACCCGACCTAGCAGGCGCGTGCTCAGCCCTGTTCCATTGGCATGGGTGAGATGAAACCGCGCCCCTCTGCCTCGCATAGCATCGCCTCTCCCTTCCCCCTTACTGCCCTTCGCTCGAAGCGGAGACTGACGACCTCTCTCTCCTCTCTACCCTCTCCAGCACCGCCTCAGCCTCCCGAAAGTCTCTCCGAAGCCATCTGGGACCGTCCGACCCGTCCTCGCTACAGTCCGCGCCGTTCGCGCGACTCCTCTGCCGACACGCTCGTCGCGCCCCGATCCGCACGCGCTGATTCGGCCGCCTACGGTCACCATCGCCAGACTTCCATCGTCCACGGCATCCAACATTCGCGAAATGGCAGCCTCAGTGCAACGTCCGGCCCTCTCAGTCCACAAGTGATAGCCGCCGTTGGCTCAGACAAGTCAGAGATGCAGTCGGCCGCTGCCCGATTGGAGGCCGAGCCGTCGCGCCCAAACACCGCCCTGGCCGCCCCAATCGCCAACAACCCAAACGGCCTCTACATGGAGAGGTCGGCTTCTGCCGCCGACACGTCGCCGCCCGGTGCCGGTCAGCGCAAGCACGAGAGAATGCAGAGCAAGTCCCGTCGCGATCCTCCTGCCCGCCATCATAGGGACGACCAGAAGACGGTGGGCGAGTATGCCCTACACGTCCTCTTCACTTCAGTCCGTCCTGTCCTCTGCTCACCTTGGAGAAACGGCCCAAGCACTGACCATTCGTCTCTACAAAGTTTATCGCCCAGGCTGAGGAAAAGCTCAACGAGTGTATCACCGTCCCCTTCGACCCTGAACCCCAGATCGAACGAATATGTGGTCCCGGCGTCGATCCCGCCTTCGACCAGCTCATTGTCGCCCTCGGCCACATAGCCAGCCCGAAGCCAAAAGCCCTCATTGACTCCATGATGCTTTGGAGGAAGAGCAAGAGCGACGCGGCCAGCGAAGCCCGCGGCCAGCTTCGCAATCACCACCCCGGAGGCCCGTTGCTGCGCAGGAACACGGAGCCGTCCCAGGGCGGTCTGGCCGGTTCGGACGGCGCGCCGCACACGACGACGACGTCCATAGCTTCCAAGCAGGAGCACGTTGCTCAGCAGGAACGCCGGTCTACCGTGTCCATCTACATTCTGTGTCGCGTTCTGCTCGAGGTCATCAAGGAGAGCAACTTGACGTCCATCGGCCCCGAGATGGAGGACAAGCTCGAAAGCATCATCTTCGGCCAGCTCAAGATCGCCGACTCGGAGCAGCTCTTCATCTCGCCCCTCAAGCTCGCCAACTGGAACTTGTTTGCCCAGCTCTTGGGCTACATGAGCAACATCAATTTTGCTGGCGTCACGAGACGCTTCATCGATGACCTCGAAACCTCGCTACAGGATCGCGTCGTCAGGAGCCCGACTGCCTCTGGAAGCCGCGATCTCGAGGGCAAGGTCGATCTCGTTCTTGGCGGCATGAAGCATCTGCGCATCAAGGTCTCTCCCGAGGGGGCCTGGGAGGAGTCGTGTGACTTCCTCGCATCCCTGGGCCGCCTGTTCGGCAAAGCCCGCGGCCCAAAGGTCAAGACGGCCTTTTGCCAGGTTATCGAGACGCTGCTACTGCCCATCGCCGCCAAGGCGAGCAACAGTCATCTCATGCATCCAAAGTGGTCTGAAGTAATCACCGCCATTGCACCTCGCTTGGACCAGATCTCTCAAAAGCAACGGCACTGGAATGCGGCTTTTCCCCTGACGGCCACCCTCTTGTGCGTCTCGTCCCCAGACCAGTTTGCATCTCAATGGCTTCACTTGGTCTCGTCGCATCAGACGAAAGCCAAGGACCGCCTTTCACGACCACTATGCCTCCAGGCCATCTCTCGCCTCATCTGGACCTATCTTTACCGCACCAACGACAATCCTCAAAGCGCAGCCCGGAAACTCGACGACGTTATGAGACTCGTTCTGCCGTCCTCGAAGCGAAGTGTCAGCTCGTCTGACCCGGCAGTGACGGAGCCATTGATCCAGATCATCCGCATCATCGGCTTCAAATTCCCCGATTATTGCTTCCGAACCATCATCTTCCCTCTCATCAACGCCGACCTCTTCATCAACAATAAGGAGTTGAGGGTCGAACAGCTTGACCCCGATAGGGTCGTCGTCGGCATCAGGGCCTTTCTGTGCATCATGTCGGATCTGGAGAGGGGCGAGCAAGGCCGCCCCCCCTTTCCGCGATGCCCCGAGGCTGCCTGGTCCGCCGATAGGCTGTCCTCACCGGCCATGTCCTCACCGTCCCGCCAAGCCCCCTTGACCGGCACTGCGTCTACCTCGGACGAGGAAGGCGTCTCGCGCCCCGTCCTGACGCATGTCTTGAGCGACGGAGTGCGCGAGTTTTATCTGCAGTTCTGCCAGATCCTCGGAAAGATCACGATAGCTTGCGACAACACGTTTGGCGGCCAGGCTGCTCTGGACGAAAAGTTCAACAGCCCTGGTCCCAAGACGCCAATCACGGAGACGTTCAACTTCTCGCGCCGTGACGAGCATCAAAGTGCCGCCGAGCAGAGACAGGCCTTTTACGAGTTGCTACACGTTGCTGTCCAGGCTCTTCCGCGATGCCTGTCCGTCGACATTCCCTTCAACTCTCTCATCAACCTTCTATGTACCGGCACGGCGCACGTGCAAAGCAACATTGCGGAATCCTCTTCTAATTCTCTAAAGGCCATTGCGAGACATTCTCACGCACAACAGGTCACCATGGGCTTCTCACGGTTCATATTCAATTTCGATGACCGCTACTCCACCATGTCTGACGGCGGCATGCTCGGCGCTGGCCACATAGAGAATACTCTCCGGCTCTATGTTGAACTGCTGCGGATTTGGATCGAAGAAATCAGGCAAAGGTCTCGGGATGCAGACGCCAGTGCCTCGGACAAAAGGGCTAAGAAGCTCGACCTCTCGAGTGTGTGGGCAGAGGTAGACCAGGCTGAAGCTCACGGTCTCTTCTTTCTCTGCTCACAGTCGCATCGAGTTCGTCGTTTCGCGATAACGGTCTTGCGCCTCATCACCGAGTTCGACAGAGCATTGGCCAAGGACGAAGCCGAGGATAAGGAGTCTCTCCGGCTAATCAATATTCTGGAGAACGACTCGTGCCAAGTCATGGACTTCAACGAGGAGCACCTGACTGTGGCGGAGCGAAGCCGGCTGCAGCGTGGGCTGCAAACTACTAACAGCAAGGGCGTCGTGGTAGAGCTGTGCACCAGCGACGTCAACTACGACACCACACTCTGGTTCAAGATATTCCCGAACCTGATACGGATCGCCTTCGACAAGTGCCCATTTGCCGTCGCCATGTGCCGAGATCTCATCTGCAACCGCATTGTCCAGATGTACACACCGATAACGCTGCTGTCGCAACCGTCCCGGGGCTTCTACTACGGGAGCGACCAGACGAACGGTCGGATGCCTGTGCGGTCACCCGCGACGCAGCCTGAGGTTTTAATCGAGCAGTGGAAGCTCTACCTCATCTTTGCTTGCTCGACCCTTGCGGATCCCGGAGTCCAAACGCCCAACTCGGCCAAGGAAGCGCAACACGCGCGCAAGACGTCGAAGCCCGTGCCGGTGGACGGCATCGTCAACGCGAGGACGTTGTTCAAGTACCTCATACTCTTACTCTCCTCGACCTCGGCATCGGTGCGCGACGCCGTCGTGGTCGCCATGGGGTCTATCAACATTCACATCTACCGAACGCTGCTGGAAGAGCTTCAGAGCCATGCGTCTCGGTGCAACGACGACGGCCGCGCCCGCATCCACCAGCGGACCAACAGCGCCCCCAGGAGGAACCGCAAGATGGACTTGCTCCGCACCGAAATCACGCATGTGTTCAAGCTCACGTCCCACTTTCTGCGCGAGCCCCAAGTGTATCAGTCCGAGTTCTTCCTCAGCAATCTGACGTCGTACGCCAAAGACTTGAAGTTGTTTCTGATGGACGGGGAGGTGCAGATGGACTGGGAGTTTCAGAAGCTGCGGCGCCATTATTGTGGGTTGATGGAAGCCCTCTTCGAAGGCATCAACAAGACCAAGGACCCTTCCCGTTGGATGACGTTTGAATCTCGAAAGTCTGCGTTTTCCCTCATGGAGGATTGGTGCGGTTTCTCTCCGAACCAGACCCAGATCCGGGCCAGAGAGAGCACGATGCGTCAGTCGCTCATCGACCAACAGGGTCTAGCGGAGCGCGGAGGCCTCTCGGCCGCCATGGAGATCGAGAAGCGCAACCTGAGAACGGCGGCTCTCAGTGCCATGGCTGCCCTCTGCGGAGGCCCCGTGAGCGTCACTACGGAGAGCGGGGTGACGCTGCAGTTCGACATGCGTCGGATGCTGCAATGGATAGATGCCATATTCAACAACGGCAGCGACAGGATGAACGTGACGGGCCGCCGGGCCTTGAAGAACCTGATCGTTCACAACCAGGAGTACCCTTATCTGCTGGAGCATTGCATAACGCGGTGCTATCTGGCAGAGCTACCCAAGGTGCTCGGCAGTTACTTTTCCGTGGCCGTGAGTGTGCTGCAGGAGCATAGTGGCTACCCCTGTCCGTTCTGGAAGCTCCTCGGCCTCGGGCTCTTCAGCCTCGGTAACGACCTGAGCGAGATCAGATCCAAGTCGTCGGCGTTGCTTCGTATCATGGAAGCGCGCCAGCAGCGCAACTCCAAGATTCAAGATTTTGACATTAGCATCTCGGACAAGACGCAGGCGGTCTACAAGCTTGCGCAGTTCGAAATCTCCAAGCGGCTCGCCAAGCAGCATGCGGAGCTTGCCTTTCACGTCGTATCCGAGTTTACTTCGTACTTCAAGGATCTCCAGCCGGCGGCGCAGAGGAACGTCATCGCCGTCGTGCTTCCCTGGATCCAGACGATCGAGCTGAGGCTGGATCCCAACGGGGGCCCGACGGCTCAGTCGTACAACCTGCTGGCGAACCTGTTGGAGCTGACGATCAAGTCGGGCGCGGCCCTCCACAACGAAGTCCAGGCTCTGTGGCAGGCGCTGGCCACGGGTCCGCACCCGGGCAACGTACGTCTGGTGCTTGACTTTATCATGCAGCTCTGCCTGGAAAGACGGGAGCAGAACTATGTCGAGTACGCCAAGCAAATCGTCGTCTTTCTGTCGACAACGACCAGCACGCCGGGCATCAAGGTTGTCGAGTTCCTCCTGATGCAAATCACGCCTCGAGCCATGGTCCCCAACGAGAAGAGGGAGGTGATGCCGCCGCCGCCGGCAGACGTCGACAACCTTCCATACTGCGCCGATCTGAACGAGGTCCTGCCGGTCGGCACGACGCAGGCCAGCTTCTCGCTCGGTCAGCTGTCGCTGATCCTACTCGTCGACCTGATGGTGTCCCCCGTGCAGCTGGCGGTGGAGAACATCCCGCTACTCCTTCAGGTCGTGACCGCTCTCTGGGATCATTACACGCCGCTGGTGCAGGAGCACGCCCGGGAGATGCTCGTCCACCTCATCCACGAGCTGGTCATCTTGCGCGTGGACGACAGCGCGCAGGACGCGCTCAAGGTGCCCATCGAGGATCTCGTCGACATGGTTCGACGCCACGATCGGTCCGTCGTCTGGGGCTACGAGGATAGCACCGGCAAGGTGGACAACGGGGAGAACAAAGTGCCGCCCGGCATGGAGGTTTTGACGGCCGAGGTGGTCAAGACTTTCGAACAGGCCTTTCCAGGCATCAAGGAGCAATGGGGTCGCCTGTCGCTGAGGTGGGCCACGTCCTGCCCCGTCCGACACCTGGCCTGCCGGTCCTTTCAGATCTTCAGGTGCGTTCTGGTCTCTCTGGATCAGTACATGCTGGCGGACATGCTCGTCAGGCTTTCCAACACCGTCGCCGACGAGGACCCGGAGATCCAATCCTTCTCCATGGAGATTCTGACGACGCTCAAGACGCTCATCGCCAAGCTCGACTCGGATAGGCTCCTCGCCTTCCCGCAGCTCTTCTGGACGGCGTGCGCCTGTCTCGAGTCGATCAACGAGCGCGAGTTCCTCGAGGCTCTCGAGATGCTCAAGGAGCTCCTCCGAAAGATGGACCTGAAGTCGTCTACCGTCCGCAGGCTCATCGCCGACGGCAAGCCGGAACGTTGGGAGGGTCAGTTCGAAGGCATCCAACCGCTGCTGTACAAGGGCTTCAGGTCCTCCGTCTGCTGGCAGCCTTCGCTCGACATGCTCGAAAGGCTGGTCAAGCTGCCGGGCGACGGCCTCGTGGGCGACGATAACCGGCTCTTCTTCGCCTTGCTGGCTAACTTCCCTCGCTTCCTGCGCGACCTCGACGGCGGCGGGGGGGGCGCAAGCGACGAGGCCTGCGTCAAGACGGCCAGGATCCTCCTCGGTGAGACGGACAGGCAGGGCCTCGCGGCCGTCAGCGTCGGGCTTGACAATTACGTCAACGGCAAGCTGAGGGACGGGGAAGAGTTCCTGGGCCAGCTCTTCAACGGCCTCAAGACTTGTTACCTCCCTCGGATGGAGTTCAGGATGGTGACTTTCCTCATGAGCCTGCTGACCAACTCCCTAAGCTGGGTCAAGGTGCACACGATGCGCATCCTCTGCCTCGTCATCCCCGCCGTCGACATGCGCAACCCCGAACTGTCAGGTCACGGGTCCGACCTGATCTCGCCGCTCCTACGACTCCTGCAAACGGATCTCTGCATGGAAGCCCTCACGGTCCTCGATAACATCATGACCATGTCCGGCAGCCACATGGACAAGCACCATCTCCGGATGAGCATGACGCGGTCCACCTCCAGGGCGGTGAGGAAGGAGTACGAGAGGACGCAGAGCCTGTTCGGCATACCAGAGGCTTCGGGCTGGTCCATCCCGGTGCCGGCTAAGAAGACGGAGGTGACGAGGACGAACATCCACGCTGCGTTTTACATGTGTAAGGTTGCTGGGGAGGGGTCGTCGGCCGAGGAGTCGACGACGACGACCGAGGTTGAGTTCCATACGGATGATTTCCCTTACGGCTACTACGACGCTCCGCCGCCGCCGGAGAGGACGGAGACGATGCTCTCGGACGAGGGTCGTGCTGAGGTTTTGGGGGGCGATTTGGTCACCAAGTTGGACAGCCTGGATGACTTCTTCGACGAGCCTTCGAGCCCGCACACCGATGACGACGGCCGCTCCTCTCGCACCATTACCGAGTTCTCGCCCTCGGAGTCGTACGAATCCGGCACGGAGTTGTACGACGAGCAGATTCTTCCCATCCTACACGAAGCATCCAACAACACGTCCTTCCAGAACGGCTTCGCCGACCGGCCCATCTTTACGCCGCGCGATGTCCCTCCCAACACGATGAATCCGGGCGCCTTTACAGCGGGCATGCCTCCGCGACCGGGGCTGCATTCTCGCTCCATCACGTCGCCGTCCACGTCCGGTCCGTTCCAGCCGCTGTCGGGTGCGGCAGAAATGGTTTCGGACGACGACTACCTGTCCGGGGGGTTTTCCGACGCGGATGACGAGCGGGCGGATCCACGCCACATGGACGGCGCGTTCTTTCTCGAGAGCATGATCAAGGGCACTCGTCAGGGGCCGCAGGCGGGCGCGAGGCGCTTCATCAGTAGATCCCGGGATGACGTATCGAGGGCGAAGGCGGGCACGCCCAGGATACCCAACAACAAGATGTTCTCTACTAAGGTGCCGGGTCCTGGGGATGGTGTATGATATTGCTTGCTATCTCGGGTTGGCCTGAACAAAAATCGACAACATCTGGAGGAGGAGCTAGAGATTCGCATGTTGGATTACGAAACAAAGACATTTATGCGCGCCATATAGCTCGAGGCGCAAAGATAGGAGTGCTGGTGGAGGAAGCTTGCAGCATGCCAACACACACGAACCTACTTGATCACGACGGTGGGAAAGAAGAGAAGGGTTCAGAATCCATGATTAGCTCGCCACGTTGATATTGTTCGATATGTCCAAGAATACTGACGGTTCCCATTTTCCATGTCTTCCAAAAACGTCCCGAGGCCGGGAGAGAAGAGCGAAGTGGTCGGCATCGAGGAACAGACGTAGTCCAAAGAAAGTATGAGGCTTCGTGTGTAGCCTTTCCTCGGTGGTTTTGAAGACGGAACTCCAATCTGACGGCGGGGCCGCTTAGTATCGGTGTCGGGTCGAATAGTCTGGGAGAGTCAGTGTCAAGGCTGACGAGAAGACGAAGGAAGGGGGGAAAAAGAACCATACCCTTTGGACTGACGACAAGGCCACGACCTTTCTTTGCCCCGCGGTAGATGGTCTCGATGATATCGATGAGTTCTTGTTTATCTTCAAGCACCCAGTTAAGCTTGTTGTTGTTCCCGGTTCCGAAGTCACACATGATGTGCTTATTGCGAAAAAAGAACATTATGGTGCACGGATCATAAAGCTCTGCCTCGGTTTTTGGTTTCAAAGAGAGAGCTTTCAGCAGCTTTCTCACGACGACGACGTTTTCTTTGAGGGAGAGAGAGAGAGAGAAACATACCGTACATCTGGTTGAAGTCGGGAACACGATCGATGTCGCAGACATAGATTACGGCAAAGCCCTTAACTTTGTCCGCGATCTTGTACAGGACCTCGTCTTGGCGCATGCAGTCTTTATCCCAGTCGCGGCCGAAGCGAATCACGACCAGGCGTTCTTCCTCGCTGAGAATAGCCTGGTCGACGTGCCATCCCGACTGGAGGTGTGGAACGACGACGGAGCCCATGGCTCCTGCTGACGGAGCAGCTTGGGGAAGGGGTGAAGAGTTGTTTGGAGGTTTATAGGGTAGGGTGCAGGAGTTGTTGGGGGCAGGGGGGGGCTTGGAGAGGGAGGTGAAGGTGAAGAAGGGTGAAGAAAGGAAACGAAGAGGAGAGGCGCTGCGCTTAACCCAGGTGTGAGTGTATGTAGGTATGTATGTAGGTGGTTGGCTTTGAAGATGGTGACAAGGTTGCACGTGATCCCGCTAACTCATTTTTGACGTCAGATGATGAGATGTCCGGGGGGGGGTGGTTACGTAAGAATCCCTTCCAGACTTCAAGACTTCACCTCGGGTCTTTTGCAACCCCAAAGAAGAAGCAAAACAAGCACGATGCTCACAATACGGCAGGGCTGCGCGCTGCTCAGACGGCGGCCCCCCACAGCGCCGCAGCCCGTCGCCTGCCGCTTGACGAGGTATTACATGCACAGCCAGTCGACCGACGACACGTGCAAGCTCCCAGACGCGTCGTCAGCACAGCACTCGGACCTGGCCAGTTTCGTCGACTACGCGCAGCGCTACGGTGTCAACTCGCAATCAACCGTCTACGTCGGAACGCACTACGAATACACAGTCGCGGAGTCTCTGGCAAGGCTGGGCTTTTCGCTACGACGCGTGGGCGGGGCCTCGGATCTCGGTACAGACCTCGTCGGCACCTGGGCCCTGCCGACGTTTCCGCGGCCGATGAGGGTTCTGCTGCAGTGCAAGGCTGGCGTGGCGCGCGTCGGCCCGCATTACGTGCGCGAGTTGGAGGGCGCCTATACCGGGGCGCCGGCCGGGTGGCGGGGAAACGACGTGCTGGCCGTCTTGGTCTGCGAGAGGCCTGCCACGAGGGGCATCAGAAACTCGCTGGGTAGAAGTCGTTGGCCGATGGCTTTTCTGTGCTGTTCGCGCCGGGGACACCTGAGCCAGTTGCTCTGGAATGGGAGGGCCGAGGACGAAGGGCTTGAGGGCTTGGGTGTTGCCGTGAGGCATGCTGACGACGCGACGACTCCTTCGCAGCTGATCTTGACTTGCAATGGCGTGACGCTGGGCCGGGTCGACGACGATGGCGATGTGCCGGCCGCAGTCGAGGGGGACTTTTCGCTTTCTATTTGACGAAGCCGAAGGGACGACCGACTATTATGACGATGAACAAAATTTGCATCATTCGGCCTCTTCCCCCCCTCTCTTCTTCAAACTTGAAGGCAGGCTCTGATGCAACTATATCGAAGCTATCCGACTGGCTCGACGCCTCTTTCTAAGACGTCATGGCAGGCTCTGACAAAACAATATATCGACAATACTCGGCTGGCCTGACGCCTCAATGCCCCCTCGACGTTGACATCGATACAAAGATGATCGATCGGAACCAATATCCGCTGCTGAATACAGAGTGTCGACGATGCAGCCCTCCTTCGAACACGACGCTGTCTATTGTGCGTATATGCAAGTAGAGTCACACCGGCTCCGACCCGTCTTTCGAAAGCTTGGTGAGGGTCGATAAGCCAAGCTTCAAGGGTTCTAGTCGCTTGTCCTCTTGCCCTCCGTCTCCTTCCGAAAGGCTTCCTTATTTCTCCCCTTGGTCTCGATCGGCCGTCATGGTACCGACTGGGAGAATCAGGAATTTGCACAACAGTGACACAGACTGGTCATGCAGTCTCCGGGGATGCTAATCGAGCCTTTGCAGTTGATCTCACATGTACCTCGGTTGTCCTGGCCGCAACGGATGATGGAGCCGATCCTGGTGGCCTTGCGCTTTATGTACATTGCCGCGTCACAGAGCTCTTCCCTGGATGCGCCCTGCATGACGGGCGCGCAGCCATCCTTGATACAAAGTTGGGTCTCTGACCGAATCGGCCTAAAGGGACGGGGGACGGGGGCAACGGGGGTAATGGGGTGAGCGGGATCGGGTGACTTGGCTGGCGTTTGAGCCGGTCGACCTAAAGGCGGTAAATTAGAGCCGGACATGGGCGCGACGACGGGGTTGGCCATGAAGAAGATGGCGAGGAGCTGGAGCATGGTGATATGATTGGAGGCGAGGCTTTCTTTTTTTTTTTTTTCTCTTCCGTCTTCGTCTTCTTCTTCTTCTTCTTCTTCTTCTTCTGCTTCCGGTTCGTGATGGTGTTGTATAGGAGGTGGTAGACTTCATCTGAGAAGGTTATGTACGACGAAGACGCGTGGCTAACAAGATGGGAAGCATGATTAACAAAGAAGACGTCGAGGGGATACGAGGAGAGGTGTTTGTTTTGCCTTTGTGAGGGCGAGGATAGATGCAAGATGTATGTATTGTATGTATGTATGTATGTATGTATGTATGTAGGTATGTGTTGGTTGTATTGAGAAGGGTAGTTTTGTCGATGGGCGGTGAAGCGGATACGGGGTTTCCTCGTATATATCGCCAGTTTAGAGTGCTATAACATGGTAGGCATGTACGTCCAGCAGCAGTCGTGATAGAAGCCTGATGAATAAGGGGTTTGTGAGATCCATCAAGAAGCGTTGGCGGACGGGACAATCGACAACCAAGAGCTGCATCACAGACCAGTTCATTGCATGCTCTCGCTGTAGGTTTTGATTACATGGCAGAGCCTCCTCTTGGTCGAAACACGGGAGCAAGGCGGTGGGCGTGACTGCATGATTCGCATTGACCAGTGAGGCTTGAGTGAGGATCATCATGACGCTCTCGGTGTTTCGTGCCTTGAAGTCAGTCAGCTGGAAGATGGACCTACCCTATACCTCGTCTCCTCTGACGTCACAGGCCAGTCAACAAAACAGCCTGCCACCTACTTACATAGGTATGTACATACATAGTCAGGGGGGGAAAGAGAGAGAGAGAGAGAGGGGG
>LKCN02000012.1:1137847-1150098 GCA_001633055.2 Ophiocordyceps polyrhachis-furcata BCC 54312 | reverse complement strand
AAAGAAAAGAAAAGAAAAGAAAAGAAAAGAAAGAAAAAAAGCAGGAGACGAGAAGAGAGAGAGAGAGAGAGAGAGAGAGAGAGTGGGAGACCGACCGGCGGAGGGAAGAGGAGGAAGAGGAGGAAGAGGGAAGGGGAAGAAGAAGAAGAAGAAGAAGCTCTTGTTTGTGGCCTGTAGGTTGATGAGAGGGATTGATTGGTAAGGGGAAGAGGAAAACAGCAAAGATGATAGGGAGGTAATAATGCCTGCTTCTGGGCAAGGTTCGCAGTGCAGTAGCAGCAACGGACGAATGTATGTAGGAGTATGTAGGAGTATGTATGTATGTATGTATGTATGTATGTATCTATCCGTATAAAACGGATAGCAGAGATGATGAACAGGAGAGAGGAAGAGACCAGAGCTGGGGGGGGGGGAAACGAAGATCAAGCCTCCTCCTCCCGAGAGGGTAAAAGCGAAGAAGAAAGAAGAGGAAGAGGAAGAAGTCGAGGTACAAGGCCGCCGAAGCGAAGACAAGTACCGTCTGCAGTGACGCATGGGCGGGAGGTACGCGGATCAGGGTGCGGAGGTGCGGTGAGGCTGAGGTTCCTTTGTGGAGCGGACACGTGAGACAGGGAGCTGTGAGGGTGGTACCTGTACATACTGGGGCTGTCAACCTTGAGAGGGAGGGGGGGGAGGAGAGGAGAGGAGGGGTTTTTTGCTATTGAGGTGGGAATTAAAAAAACAGGGGATTGATTTTGTGGGTTTCATCAGTCTGTTCCAGGTACTTGCTACTACGGCCCTACGGGGTGTAGCACTAGCCTGTAGGGGTACATACATATATACATACATATGTATCCGTACATAATATATCAACAGCCGCTTCTCAAAATCTCGTCTCCGTTCCTGCAGCCGTTAATCTTTTCCCCGTAGTGCCTACCTAGGTATACATACATACGTAGAGGGGTCCCAGTGGAAGAGAGAGAGAGAGAGAGGGGAGGGGGGGGGGGCAAGGGAATACCCCCGGTTGGCCCCAATCTCATTCAGCCAACTAACTACTACCCCTAACCCAACCCAACCCAACCGCATCCTTGCAAGCCAAGCCAAGCCCAGCCCACCATCATCACAACCCTCTACACGCCTCGACGCTCCCCACGCCGTTCAGCCTCAAATACACATCCGTCCCCCATCCAAACAAACTCTGCACCGCGACCCCCCCGCCAAAATACTCGGCATACGCCCGGCTCAGCGGAAGGCCGTAGCCGAGCCCGGCAATGGAGCTACCACCCGCCCCGGCCGAGCTAATGGCGGCCAGGCCGTCGACGCAGCCACCACCACCACCACCACCACCACCACCACCACCACTAACAATGGCACCCGGGAGGTCGTCGTGATCCTCGGAAAACGTAGTAAAGGAATACGACCAGATGTTGGGAAGTACCTCGGGCGGGATGCCGCCTCCGCGGTCGCGGATTCGGATCGTCACACCGGCCACTTCGCCTTCGTCGTCGCTGCGCAAGAAGCCACCGCCGCCAAGAGACTGCCGAGGCGCTTGATCCGCCATTTGCTGCAGCAGCGGCCGCTCCGGAGCGATGGTGACGACGACGGGTTCCGTCGATCTGGTCTCGACCGTGGCGCGAAAGGCGTTCTTCAGCAGCTCCGTCACCATGTATCCCAAGTGCGTCGGCACAAAGGCCAAGATGGCCTCGGACTCGCCGTCGATTCGAAGCAGAGGTCTGGAGCCGTAGCGGAGCTCGCAGATGTCGGCGACGAATCCGGCGCACGACTGGATGATTTGCGCCGGCCTCAGCTCCGTATCGATGACACCAATGTAAGACGGCTCCTCCGGACACGGCGTCGGGCTGGCCTCGGGCGCAAAGTGCGGCTGGCTGCTGAAGTGGAGGGCAATGTGCTGCTCGGCCACGAGCCTGGTCCCGATCCGGGCCCGCAGATGCTCGTCCAAGAAGCGCGTCACCTCGGCCGGCGATATGTACCGGCGACACTCGAGGAAGCCCTTGGCCAGGATGGGGATGGTGTCGGCGTGTGTGGCGACGAGCTCGGCAAGAGCGTTGGTGAAGCGGATCTCATCTTGCAGCTGAGAAATGGCTTGGCCTTTGGCGGCGGCATGCCAGTAGGGCAGCAAGATGGAAAGAGAATGGAGATAGTTGTTGTAAATGCGACAGATATTGGGGTTCGACACCACGATGTAAGGCAGGTTTCGGAGAGCCCGGATACGATGGGCAAGACGGATCGGCAACAGTGAGAGCGTGAAGTTGGCCGAAGCCAAGAGGGACTTTTCCGACAGTGGTGGCCGCCCGTATCTGTCGAAAGAAGAAAAGGTCAGCACGCGGAGTTTTCAAGGGAACAAGAAGAGACAACGGAACGCGCCTGACGAGGTCAGCGAGACCGAGTGAATGTTGTTTCTGATTTGTCAGAGCAGCAATCTCAGCGTCAGAAACGTCGTGAGAAGAAGAAGAAGAAGAAGAAGAGGAGGAGGAGGAGGAGGAGGAGGAGGAGGAAAAGGCACGACGACGAGGCCATAGTCGGATCGGCTTCAGTCTCGTAAAAGCCCTCATGTTGAAAAGAGTTGAGTACTATTCATGGAGACGGCATCTCGGACGTGACTTTTCTTTCTCTTTTTCTCTCTCTCTCTGCTCTCTCTCTCCTCGTTATCATATAGTATATGTAAGTTTTGTTTCTTTTTTTCCACCACCTTCAGATTCCCGGAGAAGAAGCCAAAGCTCTCGCGTGCCGGCACCATGTCTGCGACAGGCCTTGATACGCAGCCGAGGACGACCGAACCGTGGCGATGAGTCATCGAAGAGCAAGCCCACGCGCGCGCGGGGAACATTAAAGGGTAAAAAAGGGCTGGCTGGCACGTGCAGGCGGGGACAAGAAAGGACGTGCAAATAGTCTTTCAATCCGTACATACATCTGTATGTATGTACATATGACGTATGTACGTACATACATATGTATGTATCACGTGGAGAAGGGGTTTCGAAAACGCCCCTTTCTCATCAAATCCTCTCATCCTACGATAAATGATACTGATCCTGATCCTGATATTGCCGTCCGCAGGTAGTAGATACTTTCTACTGAATCGTCGCGACACCATCTGCCTCCACGGCTTTCACGTACGGCCCTGCCTCGAGGGTGGTGATGGCATCTTTCGGAAACGAGACTCTGTTTTACTCCGTCAGCAAGGAAAGAAGACGGATGGGAAAATTAAAAAAGAACCCACGAGAAGCCCTTGAAGAGGGTATATTCATGCTCGATTTTGCCTCCCTGGTCGCGAACGTGTTGCTTTGCTCTGAAGATAGCATCGTCATCAATCACCCCGTCAGCCTCACACCCATCATCCATCCCCTTCGAACCAGACAAACGAAAGGAAAGGAGGCCGTACTCGGATACCTGCTCCGGCGTCGCATCATCCTTGAGCGTAACCTATAAATCTCGCCCGTCAGGGAAATGGCCGTCCTTGCGCTAGGCTTGGCTCTGGTTTTGCGTACGATGTAGCTGGGCATCTTGTCGTCTTGCCTTGTCCGACTGTGATATGACGAGAACGCGCGTGAATGAAGATGAAGATGAAGATGAAGATGAAGACGATGACGCTGACGCTGTGCTGCTGCAGTGACAAGATCCAAGTCCAAGTTGAGACGCCGCATAACTAATTTTAATCCTCCTGCGCTTCCACTCTCACTCTCTCCACTTCTTCCCCCCCCTATCAAAGGCAATGTCGTCATCAGCGTCTCACTCGCGTCACTGTAAAGCGAAAAGCATCCAAATCCGGTCTAGGTATGTATGTATGTATGTATGTTATGTATGCAGTATGCACACATGCAAGCAAGACTTCCTTGGGATCCCTTTACGGTAACGTTGCTTCCCTATTTCCCCGACGATAGCCGTCATCTTGAACATACATACATACATACATGTCCGATAATCGACGGTACCAAGGACAACAACCATAAGCTGCTTGTCAGTGTCTCCGCGCCAACCAACAACCCCAAAATCACATGCATCAGAGCAAGCAGAGAGGAAAAAAGAACCGTATCGAATTAAAATAGAACGATCATAGGAGTCGTCCAGATCGAGTGACATCATCCTCAATCTCCAACCCTAGTATCCGTAGAAAAGAGAAAAGAAACCCATCACTTAAAGGCGTAAACCCCCTTCCCCGCCTCAACAGCGACAACAACCCCCAGATCAGTCATAACGCAAACACGTAACTTCTGTTTTTGGTCTTAAAAAAAAGGAGTCCCCTTATCACCGGATCCCAACCCCAATCATGGCTGAGAACCGTAGAAAAAAGCCAAGTAGAAAAAAAAGGACGGGCATAAGATATAAGAATCCAGACAGGGAAGAAGCACAAGAAAAATATACACATCTATCATCCCTCAAGTGAGAATATAAGGCTGCCGTTCGTCGTCGTGTTCGTTACATGTTCTCCAGTTCCCGATCGATTTGTCGGTCCATAAAAGTCCGTCGCTCGCCTATCAGCTCCGTTTGTAGCCGCTGCTCGACCAGCGCCCGCACCTGCTTCTTCGTCACCGTGTCCAGGTCAACCTCTCTCAGGACGCCTTGGATGGCTTCGATGATGGCAATGTCGTCCGCCACCACGGGGCCTCGTTGGAAGTCAAACGATGCTGTCGACTGCATCCCCTCATTGCCCAGCGGCGGCCGATGTCCACCCGCATAGCCGAGCGCCGAGACAGAACGGCTCCCGGGAAGACCCCCCCCTGCAACCGGACCGAGATTCGACATGCTGCGCCACGTCGGCATCCCCCCCGGTCGACCTGCTGGGAAGTCCTGGTACGGCGTCTGGCTTCTCATGTCATGCGCCACCGTTCCCAGCGACATGAAAGATTGGCGGCGCAGGGAAGCGCTCGCGTCTTGGTACGGCATGTTCACCGTCGGTGGCCGTTGCCCGTGCCCGGGAGCGGGAGACTGCGATGGCATGAGGCTGCCGCGTCCACCCATGCCCGTCATGATCGAGCCAGCCGGAGCGGCCGAGTACACAGACTTGATTTCGTCCATCTCGTACTGGTCGCCGTATCCGTAGTCTTGCTTCTCCTGATACCCGCCACGACGACCAGGCAGGCTGTTGGCGACGGCGTAGTCGTCCCACCGCTGCAGTGGGATCGACCGAGGGTCGAAGCCTTCGCCGTCCACCGCCACGACCTGCTTATTGCCCTTCTCGCCGATGACGACACGCGTGTTGCCCCAAGAAAAGTTGTCTTGGTTCCAGAAAGAGTAGACGGGCAATATAAAGGAGTAGATGGGAAAGGCAATGATGTAGATGACCATCCATCCGATGTGCTGCCACTGCCGCTTGAGGATAAACACCAGAGCCTGCAAGCCGTACACCGCTGCCAACATGACGATGGAGATGAGCGGGAACTGGCCCGTGTGCGACGCCACCCGGTAGATCAGGTAGCCGAGATACGCACAAGTTGCGGGGAGAATGATGGTGCCGAAGAGGTCGATGAAGACGACGAACCGCATGCTGAAACAGCAGAAGCCACACATCTCCTTGAGACGCATCAGCTCGACCAGGTTGTGAATGGTGGAATTAATCCAGCGTCGTCGTTGCGATACCAACACGCTCCAGGACTCGGGTGCCGCCGTTTTGCACTGAGCGTCAGGCACAAATTTGTATGCCATGAACGGGAAGTATTTCGTCATCAACGTCGTCAGATATCGATCCTCGCCGAGCGAAAGGAGATTTTTC
The DNA here is from genome assembly GCA_001633055.2 of Ophiocordyceps polyrhachis-furcata BCC 54312. Classification (NCBI taxonomy): domain Eukaryota; kingdom Fungi; phylum Ascomycota; class Sordariomycetes; order Hypocreales; family Ophiocordycipitaceae; genus Ophiocordyceps; species Ophiocordyceps polyrhachis-furcata. Next base: position 1,144,388 of record LKCN02000012.1, on the reverse strand, counting down.
TGGTGAAGAGTGTCGACGTCGCAAATGCTGTAATCTTTGATGACGGCGTCCGAGATGATGAGCGGCTTGCCCTTGTCGGCCGTCCGCAGCCGGTACATGGAGAAACTGTAGGTTGCCGTCATCAGCCCGGAAACCAGACAGGACTACTACTACAATCAAGACTTACCATCCTGGCAAGCAGGTGACGCTGCCGAACAGAGATTCGAAAGCCTTGGCGAGGTGATGAGAGATAAAGTACTCGTACACCTGAATCATCGTCGTCCAAGACTTCTCATCGTTTTCCAGGCTGGTCTCGCCGCAGATACCGGCGATCTTGGCATTGTGCGCGCAAGCAGAGACGAGTCGGTTGAGTGAGTCCTCTTCGACCGACGTATCGGCATCCACCATCAGGAGATATTCGTAGAGTTCCGGGTCGACTCCGATGATGTTGTTCACTTGATGGAACATTTCGAGTTCCAAAGGATTCATCGGCGCACGGTGGTGGACGCGGTTGAGGAAACTCATCAGGAGAATCTGAGAATCACGCTTCCCGCGGTTGCCGGGCTTCGCTCTGGTCTGTTCCGATTCCTTCCCGACCTTGACGACGACGAGATACGGCACGACGTTGCCTTCATACTCGTAGAGGCCGGAGTAGACTTTGCCGTAGTTAAGCTGTTCGCTGCCGGGGCCGACCGACTTGAACGGGAGGGCCGGAGGGTCGACCTTGGGATCCACCCCCAGAATGTCTAGCACGATCTTTGGAGTTGGACGATCGTTTCCTTGTCCGACGATGACGCCGTCGCAAATAACACAGATCAGCTTCCTCTTGTTATCGTACTGCAAGGCGGTGAGCGAGTCCAAGGCTTTCCGCAACGAGTCCTCGCCTTCCGTGTAGGCCGGGACTTGGCAGATGACGAACTTGTCCTGCGGCGACGGACGGCGCTTCGAAGTGAATCGCAGGGCGGAAACGAACTTGATCAAGACGACGGCGCAGACCATGATCGTAAAGGCGAGGAGAATCCAGTTGTTGACGGTGCACCGAGCCGTCTCCCGGAAATCGGTCATGCCCTTGTAGAAGACCCTCTGGATGCAGAGCCAGCTGTTCATGATCTTGGCGTGATCGGCCGGGTCTGAAATGGAATCCTTGATAACACCGTCTAGCATCTGCTTAAGGTCTTGGCCCGGGTTATTCCTCCAAAGATCGCTGACCTTGGGGTGCAGGAACTTGTAAATGTCCGTGTTGACAAAGATATCCTGCGTGTGGAAATAATCGGTCAAATCGTAGACTTTGTCGTCGTACCTGGCCCACATGCGTTGCAGGTCCTTTCCGGAGGACTCGACTAAGCTCTGGCTGAAGACGAGATCACCATTATAGAATTCCTTGATGGCCGGTTCGAAGTTTGTCCAATACCAGTCGTTCTTGTGCAGGGCGCTGTTGGGAACGGGCTGAAAGTAACCAGAAGTGTGGATCGCATTGGCGAATTCGGCCGTGTTGTTTGGCTGCAGACGGGTTGTCTCTTTGATCCCGAGGCCCTGGCATGCCAGGTTCAGGGGGATGGGAAAGTAATCGTCCATGTCGAGACCAGCCAGCGGCATCATGTTATCCGACGTCGTCTTGATGTTTGTATCGCTGTGCTGCCGCCGCCAAAAGTTGGAAATGTCGTAGACCCTGCCATGGATGCTGACCCAGAAATCGTCCTGACCTTGGTGGTAGCTGACTTCCTTTGAGCTCCAGGCCTTGTCGAAGTTGGGGCAAAGGAGTCGTCCAAAGGCGATGATCCAGAAGATGATGATGGCGTTGATGAGGAAAATCAGGAAACAGAGCACAACCTTCTCACGCCAGGCCATGCGGACGTCCGGACGACGCATCCTGCCGACGAAGCGTAGGAGTGGCGACGGGATCCAAAACGTCAAAGCCCAGACGATCCAAACCCAGACCCGACGGCCAAAGGTCACCTCCTTGGTTTGGATGTGCTTGTTCTTGGCGAGTTCGGGATCCATGGTGCCGGTGAATTCGCCTTCATCATTGTAGTAAACGTCTCCCTTGAACGTGTCGCCCTTGGTGCCCAGGCCATAGTCTCCATTGCTGGCGACTCGCGACGCCGTGTGGGCGATGGACGGCGCTGGGTTGGGGCTGTGGTTGAGCGTCATCTGACTGACGTTGCCCTGGCTGAAGTTGCGGCTGTGGAGAAGCTGATCGTTGCTGGCGCTGAAGTTGGGGTCCATCATCTGAGGGGCAAAATAGCCAGCACCGCCGGTAGAGTAGCCCGTGTCGAGTCCGGACCCGAAAGGATTGACGGGGGCACCGACTTGCATGGGTGTGTGGCCGGGTGCCGGCTTGAGATCGAGCATGCCTTCGGCTTCCCACCAAGCGCTCTCTCTCATCCAAACACGCTCCTTGCCGACGCGAACCTCACCGTTGCTCCAGCCACGCTCAAGCATCCAGTTTTCGATGCCGTCCTTGCCGTCCTTGCAGCCGAGAGCGGCGTACCGTTGTGCGAATTCGTCCAGGTCGAAGTCGGCAGTGAAGTCAAGATTCCTCTTCCTTCGATTGGCCCATTCAGGGAGCCTCCACGAACGTAGCTGTCGGGAAACGGTACCCGCAGACCAGGCTGAGGTTACGGATGGCAGAGTGGCGAGTTGTGCGGGCGAGTCATCCGTGGGATGGAGGCATAGATGATACCACAAGCGATTCGACGACAACATGGCAGGCAAATCGATCCTGCCGGCACGGCCGAGGTTGATGCCTTGACCATGAACGGGTAAGAGAAGCTTCTTAAGGAAGCCGTCCTCATCGGCAGCGAACGCAACCTTCTCGAGAACCTGCTCACGCTTCTCGAGTTCGAGCTGCCGCGCTCTACCCTGCGGACCCGTCATGACTCCGAGATCAGGAGCAACCTCGGATACGGCCTGTTGCATCTCACGCAGCACGGACGAGCCCGCAGGCGGTGCCTGCACGCCGTCCTCTATCATCTCGGCGTTGATGCCCTGAGAATCGTCGAAGATGGACCGCATGCACAGGGCCTTGCCGAGAGTTGTGCGCGGGATTTCGACAACTGTGATGGAGACGGTATCCCCGTTATCATGCTGAGCGACAGGGTTGGACGTGCCCCGTCCATCGAGTGACTCGTCTCCAGCAACGACGCGATCCATCTGAGAAGCGATGGCTGCGTTGGCTTTGGATATGACCCAATCAACGAGAGACTCGTACAAACCGCCGATCAAGGTCCAGCGATCATCGGTACTGCATTGGTGCAGGAGAACCTCGGGCTCAAGGCCGAGAAGGCCACTGACATCCTCGCAAATCTCCGCCAATTCATCCGATTCGACGGTATAGCCTAGCGTGTTTCCAAGCTTCAACAGGCCGGCGAGGACAGAAATGAAGTTGCGGTGGGCGGAGCCCTTGATACCGATGTCCTTGAGCGCCTGCCGGAAGTCGTCGGCCGAGGCGGCATCATCTGCCGTGGGAAGATAGGCGGGCGGGGTGAAAGTTTGGGACCTAGCCAAGATCTTATAGTTGGCAGGAGCCTCAAGCCCGAGGAACTCTCGCTCGGCAGGGGTGGAAGCAGAGGTGAGAAGGTAGTAGAAGACGTCGAATGCGCGGTAGCCAGCCTCTGCCGGGATCTTGAGCAAACCTTGGACGGTATCGATACCACCCTGGGACAAGGCGAGCGAAGCGGCGGTGAGATTTCCGTTGAGGTTCAGGGTGAGCGTCACGCCGAGAGCAGCCTGTCGCGGGGTCGATGGACTGTATGGGGTGACGCATCGAATGAAGGGCTGAATGGCGTCCAATGCTTGATTAAGAGAGGATGGCAGGGCGAAGGGAAAGCTAGAGAGAAAGGAGTTGATGACGGATGGAGTTGACTGGTGGAGTGAGCTGGATAAAAGGGTTAGGGATTGATTGAGATGGTGTCTGTAGATGGAAAACGAACCCCAGAAGGACACATCCGTCCTCGGCGCGGCGACGAGCATGCTCCCAGGCCCTCGCAGCCAAAGAGGCGTCAACGGTCGGGCCGTCCCTCGAGGCGGTCAGCCATGTGTTGACGACGAGGCTGGTGCTGGCGTCGAGCTGGTGAGAGTCGGACGACAGGTAGATGTTGTGAATGGCATTCAGGAGGGTCGTAGTGGAGACTTGGGCAGTCTGCGGCCCTCCGATGCGCGAACCAGCTGGAGAGTCGGACGAAGCCGAGAACATGGACATTCGATTCGCCATGGTTGAGGCCGGCGAGGGACAGTCCCTCGTGGCCAGCGACCGCTAAGTATCGCGAAGCCGTCGATGGTGTTGCGCGGGACGATGGGCCACAGGAGAGTGTTGAAGAAGGACGGCTCTCGAGCGAAGGCTAAGCTGGCCAACGACGGACGTTCTTCGGGGCGAAGCGAAGTTGTCACGGTGCTGGGGAAGCTTGATAGGGGGAGGGGGGGGGGGGGGGGGGGAGGAGCGACTGCGAGACGCAAGGAGTTGGTCGGACCAGGAGGACCAGAGGTGTAAAAGGGGATGTCTCAGGGTGTAGGCCGTATCAGACGAGATTATTCGTACGTTACGACAGTTTTTTTAGGCCTCTTCTTTTCACGGAATGGATCTGCCATGTTATTATGCTTTGTAAATATGTACATACATACGTACATATGTATGTATGCACGTATGTACATAGATGCATACAAACATACATACATATGTATGTACACTCGATGAGTTATGCGTTCCTCGATAACAAGATGACAGCTGTCACCAGGACCTACGGATTAGAGACGACACCGCATTGACAAATTAAGCGTCTTTGATCGGTTAAACAAACGTATCGTTGCATTGCTAGTGGTAACAAGCGGTAGACGTCTCTCTGTACGACGAACCTGCTTAGGCCTCCCCGTTGCATCGTGCCGTGCCGGGCTTACATGTATGTACCTACATGTGTGTGTGTGTTGTGTGTGTGTGTGTGTGTGTGTGTGTGTATTCATGTATATAGATAGGCATGTATGTATGTAGGTATGTACATATGTATGCCGTTCTCACAGGAAGCAAGGGATTAGGACCCTGGATCAGTTGTAAATATGTATATTTATACGGATACGGTTGAGGATATTTTTCTCCGTACTGTATGCCCCTAATTTTCCGCCTCTCGCTTCAAACAACAACATGCATTATACATACAAACATACAGATAGATCTCTATCCGTACGGATGTATGTATGTATGTACATACATACGCCCTTCATAAATCATAATATCCCGCTTCGTATCCGCCATGGCGCCAACTGGCGATCGGGGCGGCACTAAAACGGGCGCTGAGGTAATGCGGGGGAAACGGTCCAGCCGCACCTTTTTCCTACCGATTTACGGCACATACATACGTACATATGTACACGATACGATACGGCAGCCCGACAGAAGCACACATGAAAAGTTGATAAAGAAACTGTCTCGCCAGTAGAAAAGGCCTGGAGACGACGACAAGAAAAATTACTGTTATTGCTAACTTGTTGCTGTTGATGTCCGAGTTGTTGTTGTTATTGTTGTTGTTGTTGTTGTTGTTGTTGTTTTTTCGGCTGGTATCCTCGGCCGAGACCGCCATCGCAAAAGGGTCTAGCAGGACGATGACACCCTGCTAGACCTTTGGCCCAATGAAGTAGCTTTTTGATGATCCAGGAACAGAGTCGACATAACATTAATAGCAGCTGCATTAATACTTTATTATGCATACATATATGTACGACTTATGTACGCTACGGACGCCTAAGGCTATTTATGTGCGGAAGAGCTCGTATTCAGCGAGGCTGTGTGCGTGGAGCTGACTCTGCAGTGCAATGTAAACATCTCAGCTTGGGAGTGTTTGGAGTTGGTGGCTTACCCGACGACCACGTGTGATTCGGGCGCTCTCCACGAATTGGCTCCCCTCTTTCCCTGTTTTCCTTCTTCGTTCTGCTATCCGTTTCTCGTCCTCCTCGTCGTCCAGCCCCTGAACTCACTGACTGTTTTAGCTCCTCTAGGCACCCGCTAGATTATATGCACGAACTTGCCGAGCACCGTGTGAGCTACGGATAGTAGTAGGTCGTCTCCCTTTTTCCCCTTTCCAGCCGACATGCAGACGTTGTAATGTAAAAACAACAAGAAGAAAAGAGAGTCTGCATTAAAGCAAGCAGTAGTATCTGAACGGACATGGCTTCTCGCGACGGCTGTCTCAAGCTGCCGCTGTCTCAGAGACAACAGTTCAGGTCACACGGTCTGTCCCCCTTCTCGGCCCGCGGATACGGAGGGATACAATGCAATTTTATACGAAGGACAGACAGGGATAGGGGGGCAGAGAGAGGGCCCAAGAGCAGCGCTCGTCTTCGGCGTCTGGTCCGTCCCCCAGTAACACATTCGCCGCCTGCCCTTCGTCATAATTATATGTATGTGCTTGTGCATGTGTGTTGGTGTGTATACATTATACGTACATACATACACATGAGTGATTAGGTGTGTTTGTTGTGGCATCTCGTTCGGCATGTTTATGAATGTCTCCGCCGTCTCGCCCGCACTGTGTCTCCCCCCCCCCCCCCCCCCCCCCCCCCCCCCCCCCCCCCC
>LKCN02000012.1:1127207-1137529 GCA_001633055.2 Ophiocordyceps polyrhachis-furcata BCC 54312 | reverse complement strand
CCCCCCCCCCCCCCCCCCCGAAGCCCGCGCGCTTCTTCTCGTCCGCCAGACCAGCAGACCAAAGATCCTACCAGACCAGGGGTGTCCCCCCCTTCCAAAGCAAACATTGACTTCCCATCTTCCTCTCCGGGCGCGTCAAACCGTCTTCGCCTCGCTTCACTCGCTTTGATGCCCGCGCATCCTCCTCCGCCGCCGGCCTCGAATCTGAGTCGTCTTCGCCTGTCGAGTGTCACGACTCATCCCCTCAACTCGCCTTCTCGACCATGGCCACGCTTCCTCCTCTGGGCGCTGGCAGCGGAGGGCCTCACACTCAACAATCGTTACCCTCCTTGCCGGCTCACCTTCAGTCCGACACCCACATCACCGGCCATCTAGCCAGCCGTTTTCATGTGTCCCATCCTACCGCTACCTTGTCCTCCCACGGCCTCGTCTGTCTAAACACCTTCACCTCGTCTACCAAGGGACCTGATGGCGGCAAGGCTGGCAGCGCCATGGCCGGCGCCGAGGACATGGCCCATCACGCCTGGCTCCGCCTCGGCAATCGGTCAGAGAGTCAGGCTGTCGTCTTCCTGTAAGTTGCTGGCTCTGAACCTTCCCCCCCCCCCCCCCAATGCCACGCGCCTGACTCACTCGTGCTTCAGTGGTGAGTCGGGATCAGGCAAATCCACTGTCCGGAATCACTTGCTCTCGGCCCTGCTCGACAAGTCGCCCTCACCTCTGTCGACAAAGCTCTCCTTGGCTGCATATGTCTTCGACACTCTCACCACGACCAAGACGGCTACCACACCCACCGCCTCCAAATCTGGCCTCTTCTACGAACTGCAATACGATACCGCGAGCACCACACACCCCATCCTCATTGGTGGCAAGGTCTTGGATCACAGGCTGGAGAGAAGCCGGATAACCGACGTGCCCACGGGCGAGCGCAACTTCCACATTCTCTACTACCTCCTGGCCGGCACAAGCGAGGCTGAAAAGACCCATCTGGGCATCGATGGTGCCAAGAGATGGAAATACCTCGGCCATCCGACTCAGCTCAAGGTGGGCATCAACGATGCCGAAGGCTTTCAGCTCTTTAAGAGCGCACTCAAGAAGCTCGAGTTCCCAAGAGGCGACATCGCCGAGGTTTGCCAGGTCTTGGCCACCATCCTTCACATCGGACAGCTCGAGTTCGAGTCGACTAGCAACACCAGCGCAACTGGCGATGAGAGCGGCGGTTTCTCACATGACGGTGGTGTCACATCCACCACGGTGAAGAACAAGGATAGTCTAGGCATAATTGCCGCTTTCCTAGGCGTCAGCACTGGAGATCTTCAAAGCACTCTCGGCTACAAGACCAAGACGATACAAAAGGAGCGCGTGACCGTTATGCTCGATCCCAACGGCGCTCGCGCCCACGCCAATGAACTCGCCCGCACTCTCTATGCCCTCTTGGTCGCCTGGATCATCGAAAACGCCAATCAGAGGATCTGTGCTCTGGACGAGGGCGTTGCCAACACAATTTCCCTCGTCGATTTTCCGGGCTTTGCTCAGCAGCCTTCCACGCGGTCTACCATGGATCAGCTTCTGAACAACGCTGCTACCGAAGCCATCTACAACCTGGCCTTGCACAACTTCTTTGATCGCAAGGCGGATATGCTCGAGTCCGAGGAGGTCAGCGTCGCACCCACCAGCTATTTCGACAACTCAGATGCCGTCAAGGGCCTGCTTAAGCCTGGAAACGGCCTCCTGAGCATTCTCGATGATCAGACGAGGCGATGCAGGACCGACATGCAACTCCTCGAGAGTCTCCGGAAGCGCTTTGAGGGCAAGAATCCGGCCATTGAAGTCAGCTCGTCCACCGCCAAGCTCCCAGGCAGCAATTTCTTGACGGAGAATACGGCGGCGTCCTTCACTGTCAAGCACTTCGCCGGAGAGGTAGACTACCCCGTCAGGGGCTTGGTCGAGGAGAACAGTGAGGTCATCTCGGTCGACCTCCTCAACATGTTCAATTCGACCAAGAGCGAGTTCATTGGGCGACTCTTTGGCCAAGACGCCCTGCAGACCATCTCCCATCCTGGCGAGAAGAACGCTGTCCTCCAGGCCTCTGTCAGTTCGAAGCCCATGCGGGCCCCGAGCGTCATGACACCATCGGGCACCCGTCCCAAGGCCAATCGACGTCAACAGGACACCCTGGATCCGATGGATCAAAAGGGCGATGGTTCCAAGAAGCAAGGCGGTGCAAAAGCTCCGACGGAACAGGGCGCCTCGGGCCAGTTCCTGTCTTCCCTCGACAACGTGCAAAAGGCCGTGACGGACCCGGGCACCAATGCTTACTTCGTCTTCTGTCTGAAGCCAAACGATCGGCGCATCGCCAATCAGTTCGACAGCAAATGTGTGCGCACGCAGGTACAGACGTTTGGCATAGCCGAGATCAGCCAGAGGCTACGATCAGCCGACTTCAGTCTCTTCCTGCCTTTCGGCGAGTTCCTCGGAATGGCCGATGCCGAGACGATCCTCGTCGGTAGCGAGCGCGAGCGGGTCGAGATGGTCATCGACGAGAAGCGCTGGCCCAGCAACGAGGTCCAAGTCGGCTCCACTGGTGTCTTTCTGAGCGAGAGATGCTGGATGGATGTCGCCCGCTTGACCGACGACAAGGGGCCAGGGCGGTTCGGTGCCGGCGCTGACGAAAGCGGCGAGACGCTGGGCGGCGGCGAAGGGCTCGCCTATGCTGCCTCCAAGGAGCAGCTTTTGTCGTCGGGGAACACGCCTCTGATGTACGGAGAGAAGGCCAAGGCCGGCTACTTCACCGGCTCCGATGACACACGGTCTGAAGCGGGCGCCTCGGCCCTCGGTGCCGGCGACATGTTCAAGAACCTCGACACGCGGGAACAGATGGCCGAGCGTGGCAACGAGAAGTCGCTCGAAGAGGTGGAGGAGTTCAAGGATAGTCCGAGCCGTAAGCGATGGGTCTTTACTGTCTACTTCTTGACCTGGTTCGTCCCGGACTTCCTCATCCGCTGGATGGGACGGATGCCGCGCAAGGACGTCCGCATGGCATGGCGAGAAAAGGTGGCCATCAACATGCTCATCTGGTTCCTGTGTCTGGTCGCCGCCTTCTTCATCGTCGTCTTTCCCGTGCTCATCTGCCCGAAGCAGAACGTCTTCAGCGCCGAGGAGTTGTCTGCCTACGACGGGAAGGAGAACAGCAGAGGCGCGTATGCCTCCATTCGCGGCTACGTCATCGATCTCGGCGCCTACACGCCCCATCATTACCCGTCCTACCTGGGCAGTAAGAGCCTTCTGAACTACGCAGGCAAGGACATCAGCTCCCTCTTCCCGGTTCAGGTCTCGGCTCTGTGTCAAGGAGCTAGCGGTTCCGTCAACGATGAGGTCACACTGGACTACAAGAACACCAACATGACGGGTTCCCCGAGTCTGATCAACTTGCAGGACGTCAACGCAAAGTACCACGACTTCCGGTACTTTACCAATGATTCCAGGCCGGACTGGTATCTGGAGTCGTTGTTGACGCTTCGGGGGAATTGGGGCAAGGGCAACATCGGCTACTCGCCGGAATACGTGAAAAAGCTGTCCCAGAAGCAGCAGAGGATCGCCATCATCGGAAGCAAGGTCTACGACCTGACGACGTACGTCAATGGGGGGCGTAAGATGCGAGCCAAGCCTGGAGACAAGCCGCCAAACGACCCTTCGTTGACGGATTTCCTGGATCCTGCCGTGGTGCAGTTGTTCCAGCTGAAGGCCGGCGCCGACATCACAAAGTATTGGGACTCGTTGGCTATCGCACCAGACGTAAAGTCAAGGATGCAGACCTGCCTCGACTACCTTTTCTACGTCGGTGACGTCGACACGAGAAACTCGACGCGTTGCCAGTTTGCCGAATATCTCGTCTTGGCTGTTTCCTGTCTTTTGGCGTCGGTGATTGCGTTCAAGTTCTTCGCCGCGCTGCAGTTTGGCGGTAAGAACATACCGGAGAACTTGGATAAATTCGTGCTGTGCCAGATCCCGGCCTACACCGAGGACGAGGACTCCCTCCGCCGCGCCATCGATTCTGCGGCCAGGATGCGTTACGACGATAAGCGGAAGCTCCTCGTCGTTGTGTGTGACGGCATGATCATCGGTCAAGGAAACGACAGGCCGACGCCTCGGATCGTGCTCGATATTCTCGGCGTCTCCGAGTCGGTCGATCCCGAACCGCTGAGTTTCGAGTCGCTGGGAGAAGGCCAGAAGCAACACAACATGGGCAGGGTCTACTCGGGCTTATACGAGGTGCAGGGTCATATCGTCCCGTTCATGGTCATCGTCAAGGTCGGCAAGCCGTCCGAGGTCGCGCGTCCCGGCAACCGCGGCAAGCGAGACTCCCAGATGGTCATCATGCGCTTCCTCAACCGCGTGCACTACAATCTGCCCATGAGCCCGTTGGAGCTCGAGATGTACCATCAGATCCGCAACATCATCGGCGTCAACCCGACCTTTTACGAGTTCATGCTGCAGATCGACGCCGACACCGTCGTCGCGCCGGACTCCGCCACCCGCATGGTTTCCGCCTTCCTCGACGACACGCGCCTCATCGCCGTCTGTGGCGAGACGGCTCTGACCAACGCCAAGTCGTCGTTCATCACCATGATCCAGGTTTACGAGTACTACATTTCCCACAACCTGTCCAAGGCCTTCGAGAGTCTCTTTGGCTCCGTCACCTGTCTGCCCGGCTGCTTCTCCATGTACCGCATCCGCGCGGCCGAGACGGGCAAGCCGCTCTTCGTCAGCCGCGAGGTGGTCGAGTCGTATGCCACCATCCGTGTTGACACGCTCCACATGAAGAACCTGCTGCACCTCGGAGAAGATCGTTACCTGACGACGCTGCTGCTCAAGTATCACTCCAAGTACAAGACCAAGTACATCTTCACGGCACACGCCTGGACCATCGCTCCCGACTCGTGGCAGGTCTTCCTCTCGCAGCGTCGACGTTGGATCAACTCCACCGTGCACAATTTGATCGAGCTCATCCCCATGAACCAGCTTTGCGGCTTCTGCTGCTTCAGCATGCGCTTCATCGTCTTCATCGACCTGCTCAGCACCGTCGTCCAGCCGGTGACGATTGCATACATTGCCTACCTCGTGACGCTCGTCGCCACGAGGTCGACGGTCGTGCCCATCACCGCCTTCGTTTTGCTCGGTGCCATCTACGGTCTCCAGGCCATCATCTTCATCCTGCGCCGCAAGTGGGAGATGGTCGGCTGGATGATCCTCTACGTCCTCGCCATCCCTGTCTTCAGCTTCGGCCTCCCCCTCTATGCCTTTTGGCACATGGACGACTTCAACTGGGGCAACACGCGTGTCGTGGCCGGCGAAAAGGGCAAGAAGGTCGTCATCTCGGACGAGGGCAAATTCGACCCCAGCTCCATCCCGCGTAAGAAGTGGGAAGAGTACCAAGCAGAGCTGTGGGAGACGCAGACGTCCCGCGAAGACACCCGGTCCGAGATCTCGGGCTTCAGCTACGGCACCAAGGCCCAGGCTCTGGTCTCGGAATACGCCTTCCCCAGCCGACCGGCGTCGACGACGGGCTTCACCGGCCACCCGTCGACGGCTCACCTCCCGTACGACTCCCGCAACGTGTCGAGGATGTCGCTCGCCGCGTCGGAGGTCCCGGGCAACCGGATGAGCCACTTCAGCGGGTCGCAGTACTTTAACCCGGACGACATGGTCGGCCTGCCCAGCGACGACGCCCTCTTGGCTGAGATTCGCGAGATTCTCCGCACGGCCGACTTGATGACGGTGACGAAGAAGGGTGTCAAGCAGGAGCTGGAGCGTCGGTTTGACGTGCCGCTCGATGCGAAGCGAGCCTATATCAACAGCGGTATGTGTTTCTCTCCTTCCTCGGTCGCTTTCTTCGAATTCCCCAGAGCTGACTCCTTTTTTTTTTCTTTCCTCACAGCGACGGAGGCCATCCTATCCGGCCAGCTTTAGGGACACCAGCCGGCCAGCACATGTCGTATGTCACCGATATTTGACTGCATATTTCAAATTCACCTCGCCTTTCCCCCACCCCCCCCCCCCTTTTTATTTCCCACATCTTCTCGGGTCAAGAAGGCGAAGAAGAGAGACGAGGGGAACGAGGATGAGATCCGTCAACCTTGCCCCCTTTTTTTCTCTCCTTTTTTTTTTTCTTATATATATATTGTATAACTTTCTTCTTTGATTTTCACTTTTGAGATGTTGATGGACTCAGTTGGGGGTCCAAATGCCTTACGACAGCAGAGAAAGGAGACTCGGAGAGCGAAGACAGAAGAGAAGGCGGAAGAAACCTTGGAAATGAAGCGTCTGCTTGCTTGGGAGGGTGTTTTATTTTTTTCTCCATCTCTTTTTTTCTTCTTTGGATCTAGACGGATGATGTTGGCCTGTGAATCAAGGATATCTCGATAATGGAATGCCGAGTTCGAGACGGCGAGCTCACTCTATTGGGCCTGACGCGTTTCGCCCCCCCCCCCCCTGACATTCGTGTTAAGCACGTACGGTCGTGTCATGCCGATTGGACCAACTTCCTCGCTCCATCATGACTCCAGACGGCGACGCGTTGCTGATCACAGGTTTCCCAGACTCGACGCATCAGTCGCCGGCACACACCGGCCTCGACGGCCGTATCCGAACCTACCCTCTGGCCATCTAGCCAGGCGAGGACGCCGAAGCGGGTGACGAGGGTCGTGCTACCGCCGTGGATGCAGGTGGCGCGGTAGACGATGGCGAGGAGCCTGTTGCGCAGACCGGCTCTAAGATGGGGGTTTGAAGCCAGGGCGAGCATCTTCTCGAACCACTTCTTCGCGCGGAAGACGTCCAGGTCGCGACTTGTTCGGAGGCATTCGACGAGGTAGGTGAGGAGCCAGGCTATTTCGGCATAGTACCTATCGTCCTCTGAAGGTTCGCCGTGCAGGATGTCGTGCGCGAGCGGAATCTTATCCGGCGACCAGACGGGGCTGCGCGTGAGGTAGCGGTTCACCTTTGCGTAGAGGGGATGGAGCGGACTCTGGAGGACGTCCATTGCGTGCGCGGCGAAGGCGACCAAGGCCGAAGGGACCGGTCCGGACTCAAGCAGCGGCCTGGACGACTCGGCCAGTTCGGAGAGGAGAAGCCAGATCTGGGGGCCGTCTTGGTAGGAGGACGACTCTTTCATCCGGGCTGTTACTTTGAGGATGCCGGTGAGGGCTTCTTTGCGAATGTGTGTGTGCTCTGATAGGAGGAGCCGGATCAGCTTCGTGGCCCAGCCGTCTTCGATGACGTCTTCGACGCTTTTCGACATGCATTTTGTGAGGGCCGTCGGGTCCGCTTCTTCCAGCGGGGGGACTTGCAGCGCATGCTGTAAATTCACCTCGCCTGAGACGGCTTTCTGTCCTCCAGCGGCGCGGGAAGACCCTTCGTCTCGTTCGTCGGCCGAGTCTTGCGCCTTCAGCGCTGCGGTGTCACTCTCGTCTCCCAGATCGGTCATCTTCGCTTTGCCAGACGAAAGATGACGGTTGAGTTGCTGATGGAGCGCCCGCAGCAGGCCATCATCACCTTCCCGTAGGTAACAGGCGTTGAAGTAAAGTGAGAGGAAGCGGGCGTGAGGCTTCAACGCCCTCTTCTCACCCGAGTTCGCGGCGTACGGCAGCTGCTCTACCAAGGCCAAGTTGAGTAGGGATGACGAGTTGTCCTCCTGCAGCGATGCATCGCTCATCAGTGTTTCCATGGCATCAATGTATTTGATCGGAGAGGCGACGCAGCGGCTTATGCAGTTGTCCAGGAAGCTCCAAACCACGTCCATTTCCTCGGCATTGACCTGATCGGTGGTAAGTTGCAGAGCTGCGAGAAGTGGATTCAGTCCCGCGGCCCGGGAGACAAGTTGGCTTTCGACGGCAACGTTCGCGAGCGCTTCTTTGATATGACAGACGAGGGCATCGCCTTGGCCGCCACAGAGAAGCTGAAGCAACGCGACGAATGCCGAGGTAGAAGAACCATGGCTTGAACTGTCCGTTCTGGAGAACCATCTCATGCCAGGTGAGTAGCTGGCTATCGTCACAAGACTTTCCAACTCGATCAGACTGAGTTGTCTGGCATCGGACGCCAACTCTGTCTTTCGCAGGCCTTCCAGCACAGCCGAGAGTAGAGGCGAGACGTCGAAATTGGCAGTCAGAGCCACTCGGGGGATCACTCTGTAGTAGAGAAGCAAGAGACGGCTGGCCAGCGTCTTGTGCATCGAATTGTCAGCAGGTATGGCCCTGTAACACTGAACAATCTCCTTCATGTCGGGCACCCGCTGGCAAAAAGTATCCTCAAGCCGCCTGGCGGCTTCCATCCATTTGACCTTTGCGCGACCCTGGGTGAAAGTATGCATCCTGAGCGCCACCGCAAGCTTTTCGAGAGCAGCAACGAGGATCTTGGTGGCGAAGAGAGACGTTACGTCGGACTTGAGCGAGAAACATCGGACAAGGACCTTGTGAGTCACTGCGGGGGGCAGGATGTTGTCCAGTAGAACAGACGTAGGAGGGGGGCCCTCGGCATAGCGCGAAGGATTGCCAAACGAAGGAGGAAGCGGAATGCTGATGATGTCGAAAAGAAAGGCGGCGTATCCGACCCAGGTCATGGAGTCCTTGGGCTCAAAGGTGAAGAACCGGTTGTCGTGCAAGTATTTGGCTATCAGCTCAGGGGCAGCCGTAAACATGGCCACCAGAAGCTGGCTCTGTTTCGTGCAGGCCCAGGGACGAAGCTTGTTGGCGAATTCGGCCAGGGCAAAGTTGTAGACGGGGACGTCTGTATCAAATTGGCCGGTCTGCTTATCGTCAAGGCGAGTTTCGGCTTGCCTGGAGGCTGCATGGTCCGATTGTTCGTCTTCCAACTCCTTCGGATACAGACCCTTATAGGGGTAGAGGACGCCAGCAGCGGGCGTCGTGCAAACACACATGAGGAATTCGTGAGCCCTTTCGCTCACCGGATTTTCCTTGTCTGCATCGCCGCCAGGCAAGCTGTAAAGGGCCAGTATTCTCAGGAGTGTCCGGGTGTTGAAGTTTCGAAACTTGGCTTCCCGGGGGATCTTGGAGTCCATGAGCACACAGCATCGAAGCACGTCTAATATCTCCAATGCTACATCTGGTGGGTCAGACTTGATGCTGTAAGTGAGGCGAGAAAAGAGATGTCTCTGCGAGAGGAGCTCCTTTCGGCCTTGGGAGTTGAGATGTTTGACACAGGTCAGGAAGAAGCGGACAGCATTTGTCCTGATTGACGACTTTCCCGGATCCTCGGGGCCCGGGCCTGCGTGTCCCAGCTCCAAGTTTCGGGAAAGAGACGTGAAGGTGTAGTCGCTGGCTCGAACAATGCTCTTGGCGTAGGCGCCGCCGTCGAGACAAGCGGCCGCTCGCAGGAGACGCAGGGTGGGAGAGATGATGAAGGCTTTCCTATTTTCGGAGGCCAAGTTTTTTGACAGACACTTGAGATGTCGCTCCTGGAGAATTGTCTGACAGACGCCGAGGCCGTGCGACACCAGCTTCAACGAGTCGGAAGCGACGCGGAGAAGTAGGGCCAGGACGACAGCAACGGAGGACATGACTCCATCGTCGTTGACCTGAGCGGCGAATGACCACATGTCCATGATGTCCTGGAGATGGACGGCATCTTGACTGTCGTCCTTGGGCTTGGTGGCATCGAGGTATTGCTGCAGAATGGCGAGGTTATCCTCCCGGTTGCCTTGATCGGATATGATGTCGTCGAGAAGCTTCTTGAAGGACTGTAGACCTAGGAAACAGAGTTGGCAAGGAGAAAGGCGGCGGCAAGGGGTAAGTAGGCTTTACCGTGTCGAGCCTTGCGCAGGTCCTGGTCGAAGACTAGGAGGTTGCGCAACTGGACGCTGGATGTGACATGTTCACCAGCCGGGGGGTCAACGGCAGCGGCTGTCCTCTGGCGCTTTCGAGGAGCAGAAGGACCTTGGGGGCCGGCGGATGGTCTCTTTCCCATGAGGAAGAAGAGCAGGAGTCTAGATAGTATCTTCTAGACCACTCAGAGTGCCGTCTAAGCTCGCTTCTGATCCCAAAGAGTCGCGCAAAAAAAAAAAAATGAGGTATGGGATGAATACTGCCGCTGGTCACCGCTCACCTGAAGCGGACAAATACCTAGGTAGGTAGACGATGTGTGTGACTCAGCCTCGCCACAGATTAATTGATTACTAACTCACCTCAGAGCCTCACCGAGTTCACCACCATACACACACACACACACACACACACACACACACACACACACAGCCCGGTCTCTAAGGCCGGAAAAGTGAATACCCAAAGAGTCTAGAGGAAGGCAGGCAG
>LKCN02000012.1:1108699-1126966 GCA_001633055.2 Ophiocordyceps polyrhachis-furcata BCC 54312 | reverse complement strand
CACACACACACACACACACACACACACACACACACACACACACACACACACACACACACACACACACACACACACACACACACAGCCCGGTCTCTAAGGCCGGAAAAGTGAATACCCAAAGAGTCTAGAGGAAGGCAGGCAGCCGAGACTCCTCTCCTCTCATGTGCCATTACAGACTCTCTTTGTCCTCGTTGGACCACGAGGAGAGACACGGAATTGGCGTCGCATATTCGCACACACATACAGAAAATGGACACCTCCACGACGGCATCATGTGGCTCTTCCCACCAACCAGAGCCCGAATGCGCGGCTGAGGGTGTCACGCCGATAGAGCAACTGGCCCACGCGCCCCTCGAATCGTTCGCGTCCAAATGCGTGACATCGACTTGCTGCCAGTCCTTATGTCTTATTGGTCGACGAAGTAGGGGGGGGTAGGCAAGAGGGGGGTGGCTGTCCTCGATCCGGATTCCATCCTTTAAGCGCCTTTCACCGACGTCTGGACCTATCATGAGCGCTTCCTCTCGTGGGAGCGTCAAGTGGAGTGGTGATTCTCTTGGGGCCTCTTATCTGCCTCGCCGCCTCGCCGCTTCTTTGGGTTGTTATTCCTCTCCCCCTCTCCTCCCCTTCTCCATTTCATTGCTCCAGCATGAAAGCTCCAACTTTGCCGCCGAGCCATGCAGTACTCGACAGGTGCCGCGGCCGAACCGCCGACCTCGTGGTTATCTCTCTGCTGCTACACACCCTTTACGCCTCGCTTCCATATTAAAAAGACCCGCGTCATCGGCTCTCTCCGCGGCCGATCGGAGCCGAATCAACCCTCAGCCGTCGTCGACAAGCAACCTTTTGGTCAGCAGATGCTTTCGGGAGTCTCAAATGGCAGACCCTCTCCAGACGCACCATCGCGCCGGCCGTTGATCTCTGCACCGAGTAACTTCCGTCATCTCAGGTCCTTTGGCAGTCTATCACCGGACCATTTCGCCATGCCTCTCGAGTCGGACTCGCACACGCCCCTTTCGGCCCAATTCGCTCACTCAGACAGCAGCACCATCTCACCTCCGCCCGCCCGCTTCTCCTGCCGCGCCGGCGATGAGCATCTTCTGCAGCTGTACCAAGGCAATGAGCCATCTCTGTCCTTTCACATTCCACGTCGCCAGGTCAACAGCGTCTCGCCCGCTCAGGACGGGTTGCCTCCCCGGATTCCGCCCAAGGCCCAAGGCCGCAACCGCGTCTCTACCGCCCCCGAGGTGGCTGCGCTCAGGGAGCGCGTAGCCGATGCCATGATGGAGGTGGAGAGGTTGCAGAGACAGATTGACGAGGTGGTTGAGCGCCAAAGCCTCTACACCAACAGCCGGCCGTCGACCTCTCACTCGACGGGGCGCATCTTACCTGGTACGTGTCCCTCGTCCCCGTGGTCGAAACATGCCATTTGAATGACGCTCCATGGTCAGCGCTGCAACCGATGCCTTCCGTCCCCGCCTTGCCACCCGTCGCACCGTCATTCGCCCAGCGCGTCTACTCGGACGGGGAGCTATCGCCGACCTGCGCGCCAAAGACATGGGGAGACGGCTCTCCTACCTCTCCCACGCAGTCACGTCTGCGCCAAGACGGTGGTCAAATAGGCCGCTTGACGCCTCGGCCCCCCCTGCGCAAGAAGAAGTCCTTCACCCACGTTTCCGATTGGCTGTTCCCTCAGCACAACTCGGGCACCGACAACAGATATACGGCCGCAAACAGGCGGCAAAGCTTTGATTCCGCGTCGACTTGGGACACTGAGGAGGAGGCGGGGCGGGCGACGCCGACGACGACGACGATTCCATCTGCCCAGGTGCTGGCGAGTCGGATGGAGCGGACCGCGACGTTTGGCAAAAACGACATGACGGAAGCCGACAAGGAGGCCTGACGGATAATATTAAAAAAAAAAGGAGGCCCCGGAAGGAATATGAGCGGCTCACAAGGATGGCCCATGCGAGGCGTTGCGTCTCTGCTATTTTCTTTCTGTTTCTTTGTTACTCACCACCTTTGATAACCAGGTGAAGAAGTTAATGTCCTGTCGAGAATTCGCCGCCTCCCTCTGCTTCCGTCCATTTCGATCTCCCGGCATCCTGGCCATTCCCACATTCCATCTCGGATAAAAGGAGGAAGGGCGAGTCTAGGCCTCGGCAAAGCACGCCCTCCACCGGCCTCCGTTCCGTGCAAAGGCGAGGCTGTCCACAAAGGCGGCCAAAGAACAGCGTCCCAGCTGGTCTGCGCCACAGCCCTGCAGCGGGATAACGCGGTCGTTGACGAGGATCCTGACCAGCTCGTCGCCGCCGCCGCCGCCGCTCCCGCAACTCATCTTCTCGACGTACATGCGGCCGGCAAAGGGAACGGCCCAGGCGGTAGAGTAGCCGTGTGCATCGTCGGGCGACAGCCTGCGCGTGAGCGGCAGCTCCCCGGTTGCGTTGTACAGGCCGAGCGCGGCGTAGACGGACATCATGGTGTTGTCGTGGCTGAAGTCGGCGTAGAGCGCTCGGTCGAGGGGGAAGGTCTTGGGATCGGAGTCGAGCGTGGAATTGGTCGTCGTATGGTCTCGGACGGGCCGTCCTGTCAGGCGGGCGACGAGCTCGTTGACGTAGCCCACGCCCTGCGTCGGGCCCAGGGGGTTCCCGTTGCCGTAACCGTACCACTTGCCCAGCGACTGGTAGTAGCCGTAGCCGTGCCATTCTTCAGGCGAGAAGAGGCTGCAGAACTCAGAAGGTGGCGCGTCTGGATCGATGACGCTGTTGAAGGGGCACTGATCCATAAAGTAGACGGTCTCGATGAGCGACAGGTTCGCGCCGCGTAGGTTACGATTGAGCCTCTCTCTGATGGGCGCAGCCCAAATCTCCAGCCACGGCATCCGCATAGAAGAGCCCAGATCAGCGGCAGGACCTTGTTCAAAAGCGGTACAACCCTGGTGATCGAGCGTGTTATTGAAGCCCTCCCGTTCAGGGATGACGAGAAAATCATCATCCCCCTCTGCAATCTTCATCATCGACTTGCCGAAAAAGCCCGAGGTGAAGTTCCGAGCAGACATAACGACCCTCTCCGAACCCGAAGCGCGAACGAAAAGGCCCGAACCAAGACGACGATAACGACGAAAGAAAGCCCTCCCCGAATCCACCATTTCCCTCTGTCCCAACACCGTAAGCCGATCCGTTTGCAAAGCAGGTTCATACTCGCGCAGAAACTCGAAGCCACGACCGAATTCCGAAACCGAGCTTCGTATCTTCCCGAAGAGAGGCTGGTATTCTCCCTCCGCCATCCCCCTCGTCGCGTAACGTGCTCCGTGGCGCGACAGGACGAGACCGAACGTTAACTTGCACCCCCTTGGCGTGGAGGCGGAGATTTCGGACGGGATGGACGTGAAGGGTGTGTATTGGCCCCAGTCTGGCTTCTGCGTTGGTGCTGATGATGATGTCGGTCCGAGGAGCTTCTGCCTGCGGACCGTCGTCGCCCCTTGTTAGCGAGCGTCGACCCGGGGGGGGGGGGGGAGGGAGAGCTTTACCCAAGGACGGCGACCAGTGCCATGAGGGTGACGAGCATCCTGGGCTTAGGGAAAGTGAAGTTCTTGTCTCAGGAACGTCGTTGATGGTTGGTGCTAGACCTAGTTCACATAGGGAGGGCCCGGAGGGGTCAAGGATGGATGAGCTACCCTATACCTTCATTACACATCAGTGACATCACACACTCTTCGACGCTTATGAGTGCAAGACGACACAAGACTCAATGTCGATGGGAGTTCGTCCGTATTGTAGGCGAGGTCAATCCGAGCCTAGGACCTACGGGTACTATTCGTTGAGACATACTTCTAGAGGCGTGTGTTTTGCTTCTGTGAAGAGCACAAAGTTGAACAAGCCCGTGACAATCAGGGGGAGTTTGATAATCTCAGCGCGTTACAGAGACGACCAACGCTGCTGTTATGACTCTCCGTGCGTGTCGGCAGGTAGGTGCCGTAGTATGCACAGCTATGACTAACCACCGTCTAGTCGTCTTGCATACCAGGTCCGTCATCGGCCCACGACGGCCGCACGCCCCTGCAGACGGCCTCGTAGTCTTGAAGAACAGGACTGCGAATGTCAAGACCTATCGTCGTCCAGAACATGGTCCAGTTGGAGCCTGAAAGCTTGCACGTGCCTGTCGATCGCTCGAAATACCACCGGTTGACCGGGTTCGTCTTTCGACTTCGCCAGCACACCCCGCCGGGAAAGCAGTCTCGAACCATGGCGTTGAAGACGACGTCGGCCACGCCACCGCTTCCCTGCAGGTTTCTGAGGACGGCAAACTTGTCGAGATAGGGAACCAGTCGCGCCGGTGGATATGCCTCCCTCTCGTCCACCGTGTCAGGTCGCTCCCACGTGAAGATGGCACCGCCCTCGTATTCTCCCGCGATGATGATGCCGGCCAGTTTGTCGTTGATGCGGTCCATGTAGCCCTTGACGTCGAGTTTGCGACCAAATGAATCCTCTATGAGGTGGATCAGGCGTGGCAGGTCGATGCAGTTATCCGTCAGCCGAAGCCGCGGCGAGTCTGGCCCAGGGGGACGCCAAGGGCTGACGCTGGGATCGGGATATATCGTCACCGGCAAGCCACGTTTGACAAGCGTCGCATCGCTCAGGCCTGCTGTCTGGCTGTCGCCAGCTGGCTCGCCTTGGATCCTCTGCAACGGAAGTGAAGGTGACGTGACGGGCTTGTCGGTAAGGAGGTTATGTAGCAGCGGATTTCGCTTTCGTCTCGTCTTGACCATTTCGGCGAAGCCAAATGAGGCGGCGGCTGGTATGGTGGGGCTCGAGTTGGCCGCCGCCAGCGGTGTGGTGATGAGAACCGACGACGACGGCGGTAGCATAGAAAGGCTGTCCCTGGCGAGACGGAGATTTGCCGCGTGCATGTCTTGCGATGCCGACATCTGATCGTCCTTGTTGGATGTCTTGAAATAATGCATCAACGCGCCGTACTCCTGCTCGAGGTTGACGAACCGATGACAAAGGTCTACCCGGCCCGGCAAGGGAATCCCCCCCAGAGGATCCAGAATGATCAGCCTCTCTACCGAGGCAATCTTTCTAGGCCGCCAATCGCCGGTGCCATGATCAACTGGCCCGTCAAATTGCATGCCACTGAGAAACTTGGTCAGGGAGAGGACCGTCTCATGCGCCTCGGCCGGCCGAGGAGCAGACATGTCATCGCTGCGAGCGACAGACGGAGCTATCGTTATAATCCCATGCTGCAAGGCTCGTTCGAGTAGACCGCCATCGTCAACGCGCATCCGCTGGGAGAAGATGGAAGCCGGAACGAGGGACTTGACGGGGGAAGAGGTGGCGAACACGTTATCGACCAGCTTGGCCCCTGGCTGGTCGAGGGAGGCATCGACAGCCTCACAGAGGCGCCAGGCGTCGTCTTGCAGTTCCTGGCGGCTCGCGCCAACATGGCTATCGACGACGACGACGGCAATGAGACCCAGCATGCGCAGCTGAGAGAGGGTCCGAGCGATGCCGTTGAGAATGTCTTGAGGCAGCTGCTGCGGCATCCGCAGCTTGACGACGGCTACGTGGGGGAGCGTCTTGTCCGGACCCCTTTTCTCCTGCGGCTGCCGAGGGTCCTGGAGAAAGGATGACGGCTTGGGCATGGGAGAGGCATATTTCTGAAGGTATCCCTTGGCTTCGCGTCTCGTGGCCGAAGATTCTAGCACGGAGACGATGACGTCCTAGCAGAGAGGTCAGGGAATCCGATGAGAACAGATCAAAAAAAGGCTGGAACACGACGATACTCTATCCAGCGCCACCTTTTTCGCACGCGAGACGAAAGCGCCGCTCAAGGGCCGGACAGAGTGTTTCGGACGAAGGGCATCGTCGACCAGACGCCGTTCAAGCGCTGCGGTCCCTCGAAAGGTCCACATCGTCGACGGTTTTTTTGTCTCTCTCTCCTCTCTGATGATGACATTGAAAGACGAGTCATCGTGAGGAGGGGAGGCCGGAGATCGGCCTTTTATACATACCTGCCTGCTCTTATGTATGTATGTATGTATGTACAGTATGCCTGTCCGCTGAAGACTCTCTGCACGATGCAAGCGGCAAGTCCAAAAACCCCGCCCACCAAGGTTTATTTTCTTAGTCATGATGCAAATCCTGGAGCAGCATCATGAACGAATACGAGGCGCGACTCATCCCCCCCCAATCCATGCCCCGGGCCATGTTCTCATCCATCTTCTTCTCTCTCTCTCTCCCCTCCTCTCTCTCTACCCCCCTCTTCTCCCTGTCACTTCTCTCTCTTCTTCTTCTCCTTCTTCTTCATCGTCCTCAGAAAGAAAATACGTACATAGTACACATACATAGGTACCTACCTACCTACTAACTCACACACCCCCCTCTCGGTCTCGTCACTCAGTTGCAGCATCATGGTCTCCGTGATTGGCGGACTCATCATCGCTCTCTTGGTGATTCTCTCCCTCTCGGCCGTCGGCTGGTTCGTCTTTGCCCAGCTACGCGCCCGCAGACTCGGCGTAAGTGTCACCCAAAGAAACAAACCACAGTTCCAAAAAAAAAAAAACAAAAACGCTCGCTGACCCTCCTCTCGTCTACGAATCCAGCTCCCTCCTCCCGGTCTCTCGTCATATCTTCCTTGGCGACACAACGACGATCACTACGGCCCTCCTCGACCTGCTCCCGGCGGTGTCGTCGGCTGGTTCAACGACCAGGTTCGCCGCTTCAAAGATCGCAACAACCGCTCCGCTGCCGGTGCCTATGAGCAGAGCCTGCGCGATGGTGGTGGCGGTGGCGTCCGTGGTCGTCGCGGCTTCGGCCCTCTCGACCCCGACGAAGCTTGGGATGCGCGCGTCGGCCACGAGGCCGATGGCTATGGCGGCTACTACGAAGAACAGGAGCTGAGCGCCCCTGTCCGCGGTCGTTCCACAAGCGACTACAGAGGGGGCGGCTACTCCGCCAACCTCGGTTCCGCCCCGTCTGCTGGTTACGACGACGGACAACACAGAGGTCGTCAGCCGACCCGCAGCCCCGTCGGGTCGCGAAATCCTTTCGACGACGAGGCCGGCTCCAGTCTTCGAGGCTTGAGCCCCCGACCCATGGACGCCTCAACGCCTAAAAAGCACAGATCCAAGGCCGATAGCCCCGACAGACCGTCTGTCTTCAAGGAAAACGTGTGATCAAGGGCGGAAGATAAGAAAACTGGCCTGCCCCCCCCCGACGGACAGGCTAAGTAAAGCTAAGAAGTACATATACTCTGGCCCGCGTCTGCACAAGTTGCTACACCACCGCCCATCGCCCTGCATCTGTACCCCCTACAACAGCTGGGGGCACTTGCCAGGAAATTCTCGCACAACTTCCATCACAGGGGACTCGAGGCGTGCGGCATCTCTTACCAACCCACATGACCCGCCAACAACAGCTCGGTCGATGATGACGATGGTTGCCCGCGCAAGCACATACATGTTGGTATCCGCCGCACGTTTGCTGCTCTACACTGGCTCGCTACTTAGACGAGGCTTTTAACGCCCATCCATGTACCTATGTATGCACGCAACTACATACATACCAGTCCCATATGGTGGGCAAAGGTGACAGGGAGGGAAGGGGCTTGGAGCGAGGCGTTGTGGGCATAAATCATACTCGTTACAATGCAATTTTGCACAGCCATGCCCTTGTTCCTCCTCCACCTACGGGTCGTAAACGAGGCATCAAGTCTTCAATCAAATGTTTTGCGTTCGACATTGTATATCATGAAGCACCAGCCCCCAGTAACAAGTTTTCTGCACGAGACTTTGCAAAGGCCCGGGACGAGGCAAATCATCCATCATAAGACAGAAGTAGAAGAAGTCGGAGGGCACAAAAAGGCACGTCACCCCAGCCCATGAGATCGTCTCTCCCTTTCACCAAATCCACTCGCCCAGGAGCCGACAACGTCCGTCACCTTTCCCCATCGCCTACGACGTCTGCTCGACCTTGATATCCTCCTTGACGTCGACCTTCTTCGCCGGCGGCACATCAGTAGGAACACCGTCGTCTTCATCGCGGGGTCGCTTGATGCCGGCAGTGACCGGTGCGGCGGTGGCCTCGCCTGTCGTCGACTGGATCCGTGGCTTGGCACTGCGAGAAAAATGTCAGCGACGCGGTCATCATCATCATCATCATCATCATCATCATCATCCACGGCCTGGGCCCTGTCATACTCGTTGGTGTTGTCGTCGCGGCGATCGCCCTCCTCCCGGCGACTGTCTCGGCTCTTGCCCGCCCCATCGCGGCCCCCACGACCTGCGCCCCGACCACGACCCCGACCACGACCTCGATCCCGGTCGCGTGGGCCACGACCCCGGCCGCCGTCGCGTCGATCCTGGAAGCCGTTCTTCTGATCCTCTTCGCGTCGTTTCTTCCAATCGCCGCCGCCGTCATGTCCGCCGTGTCGATTGCCTCGCATGCCTCCTCTCCTTGTGCTGCTTCCGCCTTCGAAGAACTTTTTGCGCGGATTTCCGTTAGGTTCGATCTTGCCCTGGCGGATAAGCTCGCTCTTCTCGTCGCAATAGTCCCGCTTCAACATGATCTTCAGTTCGTGCCCCTTGTAGGTCGGTGCCGGTTCCAGTTGGATAAACTTCTTGGCCGCCTCCTCGTCGGGAAAGGTTACGAAGACGGATCCCTTGAAGAGCCCCTCGTTAGTGCGGCGCAACTTGAGACCCTTGATCTCGCTGTACTTGGCGAAGAAACTCTCGAGGTCGAACTGGGTGTCGGGATTCTCATCGCCAAAGCCTTTGACGTAAACCGTGGCGGCCTCGGCCTTGGCCCGCGCTTCGGCCATGGGTTTGTAGGCGACCTTGCGTTTGACCGATTCCTTCCCCTCGTCGCCGGTCACCTCGAGAAAGCTGCTTTCGCGCAAGGCGGCTACAACGGCGCTGTAGGGCTGGAAGGTGCGCATGCGTTTGAAAGAGTGAATCTTGGAGATGGGCATGGGTTTGTTTGCCGTGCCCTCGCAAGTTTCCCACATGAACCTGTCCTGGGGGAAGTTCCAGTCTCCAAAGTAGAACTCGACCTGTCATGAAGAAAGCTGTCAGCCGTCGAAGGGCTTTTATTCTGGCCAGAATCGCATTACCTGCTTGCGGATGGCCACGGGATCATCAGTGACGTCGCGAACACTAGGATCGAATTTACGGTTGTTGCGAAAATTTTCGCGATCTATCTTGGCCTTGGTCTTGATCATTTTTGTATCGGCCTCGGGTGTACGAGATGCAGACTCCCGTACAGGCTTCGTCTCCGCATCCTCTGACTTGGGTTCAGCTTGGACAAGTTGCGGATCTTTTTCTTCAGAGTCGGGCTTCGGTTCGATGACCTGTGGTTTCTTCTCGTCGGGTTCAGGCTCAGTTTTGATGAGGGGTCCCTTGTCCTCTGACTCTGGCTCGGCCTTGATGGGCTGCGGCCCCTTCTCCTCGAAACCGGGCTCAGCTTTGATGGGCTGATGCTCCTCCTCGAGCTGCGGCTTTTCTTCCACAGGTTGGGGCTTTTCGTCGGCAGAGATCCGCGGTACCTGCTCTGCCTCTACAGGCTTTTCTGGGGTCTCGGACTCGTTCATGTTGGCTCGAGCCGGTAGCCTTGTCGACGGGGATTTATGAAGGATTCGGATCTTGTTCTCTTTTTTCTTTCTTGCCTGCGAAGGAACTTGGTAGGAGAGGGCGGCAGTGGCGACGACGATAGTGGAAGAGAAAGGTGGAGGAGGGTAGAAGGAAAGAGGGATAATGGTGGAAGATCAAGGCCTATGGAGGAAAAAATGGGAGAGGTAGGTTTAAGGTGCAGGCAGTACTTTGCGGAAAATCTGATGCACCCGGGCCGTAGGTCCTAGGCTATAAGCCTATAATCACTGTCAGGCACAGCAGCTTCACCGCCCGGCAGCCCCGCTCTTAGGTCTCCGCTCTCCGCTGCCGATGCCGATGCCGATACTGGCCTCAAGGGTCAGGGTCAGGGCTCAGGGAGGGAGGGATGTGATCCGACTTATAGGGGAGGAAAGGCGATCAAACAGATTCTCAGATCCACGTGTGAGTTCTTCTGCCTGCCTGCCTACATACATACATACATACATACATGCCTACCGGACCCCCAACTGATCACCTACCTGGTTAGAAAGGGAACAATGGCTTCGGTCGCTTTTGACTGAGGCGTTTTTCCTTCCTACATGCATACAGACCTCCTCAATTTCGGCGCCAAAAGCTCTAGCTCTACCGTCAAAGCCCACCTTCAAGGACATACAGATACTCTATAATGAAAGGCGACGAACGACGTCATCAATAGAAAATAATAAAAGAGGCCGAAGAGTAATGAACTCTCCAGGAACCTCCTCGCTGACTCATCTGCACTCCTTGATTTGGCCTCGCTGGGAGGGGCAGGGCAAGCCGCAAGCAGGCGACATTCGCTTCTCAACGATTCCTCCCTCTCCGGCTTCAGAGAAACGAAACCCAAGCTGTTCTGTCCTTTCTCCCGCTCGTGACGACCAGAGACCGAAGCTTCGAGGTCCGCCTTCCCGGCCACCGCCTCGCGATGGACACGGCGCCTTCGAGACTCGGTTGACTTGGCATACCCTTGCTCATCATGCGTCGCTTCGCAGACTTCGCAGCCACCTGGGCGACTCGCATTTCGGCATTACGTGCTGCCACTCGAACCAGGCTGCAGGTGGCGCACTCTAGACGGACCGTCTTTTCTCGTCGTCTAGTTTCAACCGCCCCCCTGGCCGTGGCTGCAGGCGGCCTGTTCGTCTGGTGGCTCTACCCATCCGACGACTTCGCACGCCTCTCCACCACCAGCGACGGCACCACCACCGCAGAAAACACTCGAGATGACGAGCTTTTATCCTCGGCCACTGACGAGACCGTGCGCGATCAGTCTGCCTGGGCAAGCTTTGCTCGTAGGTTCGAGTCCCTATCTCTGGCCATGGACGTCGAGTGGTCCGACTTGTCCGAAAGAGTCTTCGGCTCTATTCTGCCCGAGTGGTCCAAGTTGATCCCGAGCTACGTGAAGAAGCTCCAGCGTGAGCTGTCAATGTCGCCTGGCTCGCTGGCCGATGAGATCTGGCAGGAGGCGCACGACCCTCATATCAACCCCGAGATCCAATACTCGGCCCGTGTTCGAGTTTCCAATGATTTGTGTGACGAGGAAAAGGAGTATCTCGCCAGACGACGCGTCGTTGTTCGGCCTGCCTTGGCCAAGTACTTGGGCTTGAAAGAAGCCGACATTCATCCCAGTGATGTTCCAACAATCGCCACGTGCGGCTCCGGCGGCGGCCTGCGAGCGCTCATCGCCGGCACCGGATCCCTGCTGGCAGCCGATGAGGACGGGCTCTTTGACTGCGTGACATACACCTCCGGCGTAAGCGGCTCTTGCTGGCTGCAAGCACTCTATCTGTCGTCCATTGCAAAGGGGAGCATCAGCGCCCTCCTGAGCCATGTCAAGGCTCGCGCCGCTACCCACATCGCCTATCCACCCGTGGCTTTCCATTCCCTCATCTCGTTGCCGACTAGCAAGTATCTCCTGGCCGGCTTGGTGGAAAAGCTGATTGGTGACGATGGGGCCGACTTTGGCCTCGTCGACATGTACGGTCTGCTGTTGGGTGCCCGATACTTGGTGCCTCGCGGAGAGCTTGGCGTCAACGACCGAGACTTTAAGCTATCAAACCAGCGAAGATTCGTCGAGCTCGGACAGCGGCCGTTGCCTATTTACACCGCTGTGCGGCACGAGATTCCGGAGCTCGAGGATGGTGACGTGACGGCGTCGGACGCCGAGAAGGCAAAGGACAGGGCTCGACGAGAATCTTGGTTCCAGTGGTACGAGTTCACGCCGTACGAATTCTTCTGTGAAGAGTTTGGCGCAGGCATTCCGACTTGGGCCGTCGGCAGAAGATTCAGCGATGGCCAAGACGTGCCGCTCGATCATGGCTTTCACATGCCGGAAATCAGGATGCCGCTGTTGATGGGCATATTTGGGAGTGCCTTTTGCGCAACACTCAGCCATTACTACCGGGAAATCAGGCCCATCGTTCTCAGCTTGTCGGGCTTCGGCGCCGTCGACGAGATGGTGACGGGAAAGAATGCCGACCTGAGCAAAGTCCATCCCATCGACCCCGCCAGGATTCCGAACTTCGCCTTCAAGATGCAGGGGAAGCTGCCCAAGACGACGCCCAAGAACATCTACGAGAAAGAATACATTCAGCTGATGGATGCGGGAATGTCCAACAACCTGGCCATATATCCCCTCTTACGTCCGGGGCGCGATGTCGATATCCTCATTGCATTTGACGCCTCGGCCGATATCAAGACGGATAACTGGCTATCCGTCGCCGACGGCTACGCTCGCCAACGGGGTGTCAAGGGGTGGCCAGTCGGCATCGGATGGCCTCAGGCTGGGGATCCGGTGGAGCAGACGACGGCAGAGCTCGCAGACGCCCAGGCCAGCACGGCGCGTGAGGCCCAACAGAAGGTGCGGGAGGCTGAAGCCAAGCAAGCGACTCTCCAAGAGGAGACCAAGTCGGGCAAAGCCGAAGCCGGCGACCTGGGCTATTGCACCGTCTGGGTCGGCACGACGCAAGAACGGTCCTCGGAGCCGCCGCCGCCGCCGCCCAAGGCTGTCGCAGACTCGGACTCGTGGAGGTTAATGGATCCGCAGGCCGGCATCGCCGTCGTCTATCTCCCCTTTCTCGGCAACGAAAGGGCGCCCGACGTCTCGCCGGGCTCATCCGAGTTTCTCAGCACGTGGAACTTCGTCTACACACCCGAGCAGATCGACGGTGTCGTGCGGCTGGCGAGGGCCAACTATGACGAGGGAAAAGGGCAAATTAAGTCGACGATTCGCGCCGTCTACGAGCGCAAGAAGCAGCTTCGCCAGCAGGCGGAGAAAAAGGTGCGAGACGACATGCTGCGTAAGATGGCCAGCCTCAGAGAGGCCGCTCTTCTTGGAGATGGAGACCAGTTCAGCTAGGCAAGAGAGGGAGGGGGGGGAGAGGGAGGCGCGCTCTTTGGCGGCAACAGAAGGGGAATATCATTTCCGGGGTCATCACATCCCTTTTCCCCTGCTTTCCTTGAGCGTACTTCGAAGCAGGACGCATGTGCCTGGTGAGACAGCATGCTTGATGTACATTGCCTCTTTCAACAAAAAGGGGCGGAGGGGGATGGTTGCGCCTCGGACCCAATGCATCCAACACCGTTTCCACCCATCAGATGATCTCGCCTATGTCAATGTGCGGTGGCGTCCAGGGCTTCGCCTCTTCTTCGAGCATGTCGCTCGGCACGCGCACCTTGTTACCGGGGCTGTAGAGATACCAGGCCTTGAGGGATACCATGCAAGCCTTGCGGCGAGCAATGTCGAGGTTCGGGCCGGCGCCTTCACCCAGCTTCTCTTGGCCGCTGTAAATGGCAACGACGTAGACTGGGGTACGTGAAAGCCGGCCCGTTTCGCTCTCGAGGCGTGCAACGGGCGGCTGGAAGCCCTCGCGTGCGCAGAGCATGCTGATCTCACGGGTCGGCAACTTGAAGGCGAAGAGGACTGAAGGGTCGAAGCTGCGTGACAGAATGTGTGAGATGATGAAGGACTTGGCGGCCTCGCGACCGCAATGGGAGTAGATGGCGCCGACGGTGGCTTGGACGACGGAGGCATGGGCCAGGCTATACAGGCGGTCAAATTCCCGATCGACGTCGGCGCCGGGCTTGTCGATCAAGTCGCCAAAGTCGTCGTCGAGAACGATACGGCTGCTGAGACCACGACGAAAGGACGCGGCCCGTTCGGCGTCGGGACGAACATAACCCCACCAAGCTTCCGACGGCTTCGTAGGTTCCGGTTTCCACTGCAGCAGGCCGGGATCGACCTCTTCACCGGGGGCGGCAGCAGCCTCGACGCCCCATCGTTTGCAAACCTCGTGAAGCGACTCGTCGCCGGCATAAGCTCTCAGCGTCTCGTACAAGATGGCGATGGGCAATCGAGGCCATTTGCAGACGAGGTATTCGAGGACGTGGTAGTTGATGATGCAGCTTCCCAAGTAGGAGAGGGTAGAGTTGTTAAAGGCCGGGTTGGGGTCGGCCGTCGGGCTGATCAGTACCCTTGCCAGCGTCTGTATCGGCACCTTTTGCGGAAGCGACAGTCTGGCGTGTAGGGCGGCCAGCTTGGCGGAAGAACTGGCCCGGGACGGTGGCGGGGATGGTAGTAGCGGCTGTTGTTGTTGTTGTTGTTGTTGACGAGGCGGAGGCTGAGGCCCATCGACGGCGGGGGCTGCAGCAGCCTCGTGCTGGCAGCGTTTCGTCTCGAGGAATGGTGATCTTCGTCTGGCCAGGGGACGAGCTTGGAGCGCTGGTCCGCTCCATCTTGCCAACCGTAATCTCTTCATAGAGCAACTGGTTACAAGATGGAAGAGGGCCAATTGGTTGATTGTTTTTTTTTTCCGAGACCCCCTGACGAGGCCAGCGCCCTGCCGTGCGGGGAGATCGCAAAATAGGGTCTCCGACAGGTGGCGATGTCGTCAAAACGTCTCAATGAGCGACGCTTTTTCCTTACACAGGCGGCGAGACGGGAAAAGTTCTCGTCACTTTAGGCGAGTAGGTACATATGTACATACATACGCGCGGGGGGGGGGGGGGATTGCGGTCGGAACGGATCATCAGTGGGCCGATGCTAGGTCATATATCCTTATAGGTACGGTGCTATGGCTTAGCTCTCCAGACCTCATCAAGATTCTGTCGGAGAAGAGGATTATATCCTCGATAGCACCAACCAATTGCACGAATCTGCACACTCCGACGAGACTATCAAGATGGTATGTGACACTTACAGCTTCTGAATCTCGCTCTGCTGATGGAAATGCTCAGGGCGGCGGCGGAAGAAAAGTCCCGTGAGTTATCTTACGGGTCAGAACGAATCTTCAACCCACTGGATCGCCTCCTTTCTCGTTTCTCATCTCTGCAAAGGTACCCCAAGCACGTATGGTCACCAGCAGGTGGCTGGTACGCACAGCCTCCGAACTGGAAACGAAACACGGCCATCGCGACGTTTGTCGTCTTCGGAATCTGCGCCGTCGCCTGGAGATGGGCTGCTCAACATGAGGAGTGGGCTCATAGGCCGAAGCCGGGGGAATGGTACCCGAGCAGATAGTACGTGCTCGATTTTTTGATCTTTCAAGGGACAGGAGTATACATGCATGTTACTGACGAGGCGACGTAGTTGGTCGAAGCAGTTGATAGAGTGGGATAAGGAGGATAAGCTCAAGGCTGAACAGGAGAAGGCCAAGGCGGATGCATCGAATGCAACAAAGAATGGTTGAGAAAAAGCGTGTTCAGTGTAGTGGCTATGTTAATGTATATGCTTTGCCTGGGTTAAGAAGGCATTGATTGAAGGCTCCTTGTCATCTCTGTTTCCTTGAACGACGGCCCTACGATGGGACGGTCAAAAGCGCTGATTGTCTCATACCTACTACTCCGAGGTAAATACTTACCTACCTAGGTAGGCATGTACATTTACATACAATCACCGTCCGCCGATTTACTTCATCTCCATCGTAAATCCGGAGAAACAGACTGATATCAGCGTGCTGACGGGCTGACGCCTTCGTGGTAATGCCTCGGCAGAAATGACTAATATTTCCACCTACCCTGCACAGCTCGCGAGGTGGGCTACCTCGTGGTACTTTGAGAGCAAATTGTCGATTCGTGGAAACGCAACAACTGCCAAGTCGTACGCCGAGGTGCCGATGTTTGGGAGAACTTCTGCGTCCGGGCTTAATCTCGTGTAGAGTCAGGTTCTCAATAGCGGGGTCTACGTTCAGACTTTAACCGACAATTAACCGCAGCTCGCGTCTCACCACGGCGATTGTTGGTGACGGCTGCCGGTGAATCATCCTCATTGAGGTATCCCCTTGGTAGCTTTAGCTTACATACACCCTTACACCTACAAACTCCATCCATCATCATCCTTCTCATCGCCCCCAGATTCGCTGCCCTTCTTCCATCTGCCCTCCTCGCGCACGCCATCGACTTTGGCATCGTCATCTCCATCTTGCCCCTCAGCCGTCGCTCCTCAGCATCTTCTTCTAGTTGTTTACCCCTCCTTTCCCCCGCCCCGACCGCCCCGACCTCGGCCTGGCTCGTTTCTTACGTCCTCCAGGCGACGCTTTCTGCCTCAGAACAGCACGCATCAGGCGTTTACTGTCCGTCGTATCTTCATTTTCGTCGGTCTTTTTTTATTTTTTTTTGACTGACTTGATATCAGCGACCCCGACCTCTCACCGTATCGGTGTGTCACAAGCGAGACGCTGCGGCTGTCTTATTGCCTTTCTTTTTTTTTCTCGCTTCTTTCTACGCCACGCCCGCGTCGATCCGGCTTTGTCGTCATACATCCGTCCTTGATTTTTTCCCCTTCTTCCGCAGCCAAGTTGAAGGTCGCCCACGCTGGCGTTTCGTGCGATTCGCGCTGCTGGCCTCGCCATAGGCCTCGGACTTACCGCTTTCAACGTCTATCAGCGCAGACAGGAACAAATGGCTTCGGTAGGCCGCGGACGTCTCGACGCCACCAGCGATCGCGCTGTCGTGTATTGCCACGCTTGTTCCAACGAGTGGTATCGTGATGACCATGGTCTGATGTGTCCGAGTTGCGGTAGCGATATCACCGAAGTCGTACGCAGAACCGCCTTCAGCCTTCTCGATGCGTGCCCGCTGACTTTGTCTTGTCCCGCAGGTCGACCTCAACAGCGATCCTCGCCCGCCGCGTAGCCCCCCGACGTCGTACTCTCCGCCCATGAGACCGGCCCACTACGATGATGATTCAGATCCCGACATGGCGGATATAGAAGAGTTTGCCGGACCGCATGGCTTCATTCATCGTCGGAGCGTTCGCCCCGGTCGCGATGATACCGAACATCACGATCCTGGTGTCGAGCCCGTCATTCATCGATTCTACGAAATGT
Source organism: Ophiocordyceps polyrhachis-furcata BCC 54312 (assembly GCA_001633055.2). NCBI lineage: Eukaryota > Fungi > Ascomycota > Sordariomycetes > Hypocreales > Ophiocordycipitaceae > Ophiocordyceps > Ophiocordyceps polyrhachis-furcata. Next base: position 1,110,025 of record LKCN02000012.1, on the reverse strand, counting down.
TGCAAACCTTCAGCACCGCTCGCACGGCACCCGGACGCGGGGATCCCGATCGAGGCGAGGAAGGGCCTCATGTGTGGCCTCGAATCCAGCGTACCACGTTTACGTCTGGGCCGTTTGGTGGCGGCACTGCCTCTGTCACCATCTTCTCCGGCCCACCGCCATCTCGCCAGCCGCCTATGGCAGATGCTCAAGATGTCTTCCCGCCGGACCCATTTCAAGCGTTAGTCTTACGCAACTACTTCGTCGCGGCTACTGAAGCTCACAGATCAAACAGTGTTCTCAGCCACGTCTTGAGAGACTTGTCAGTTCCGCCGCAGGGTGACCAACAGGGAGAGCATCCTCCACAGTTCGCTCGCGGCTTGCAGGAAATATTGAGTCTTTTCAACCCGGCGAATGCCATGGCAGGTGATGCCGTCTACTCTCAGGAGGCGCTCGATCGCATCATCACGCAGTTGATGGAGGCCAACCCGCAGTCGAACGCGGCCCCCCCTGCTTCGGAAGAGGCACTGAGGAACCTGGAGCGGAAGCCGGTCGATCAGGAGATGCTCAAGGGCGAAAGCAAGACGGAGTGCACCATCTGCATCGAGGACATGACGACGGGCGACCGGGCTGTCGTCCTACCGTGCAAGCACTGGTTCCACGAGGAGTGCGTCGTCTTATGGCTCAAGGAGCACAACACGTGCCCGATTTGCAGGACGGCGATAGAGACGGCCGGCGCCAACAATGGCAGTGGCCACGACGGTGGAGGCGGCGGCGGCGGCAGTCACGTCACGATGCGAACCATGCCGAGGACAAGGTCGGGGGGGCAGCAGGGTCCTGGCCCGTCGCGAGGTCTACGAAGCTTTAGGGGTGGGTTGGGGAGATCGGGGGCCCCCTGCGACGGACGGGACGGGTGGTCACGGGGGCAGGGTCGATGGGAAGCTACCGTCCTGTACGATTCGAGCGAGCCGGGTCGCACTTGATGTCGGATAGGAGCGAGCGGGAACGCGGGCGAGAGACGCCGTCGCAGCGCGTCTACCATTTGGCGGCGGCATGGCCGAGACCGACGTCGACGTCCCATGAAGGTGTCGATGTGGGCACGTCGTCGGCGGGAGATGTGCTACTACAGAGGAGCCCGTCGGAGGGTAGTCGGCGCGGACAGGGGGGAGGCGGAGGCGGAGGCGGAGGCGGAGGCGGAGGCCGGCTTGTGGGACCCATTAACTGGCTGCGGGAACGGTTTGCAGGTGGCGGCAGCGGAGGCGGTAGCGCGAACGGTGCGACGCGGGACGAGAGACGGTATTAGAAGGAAAGCGTTTGGAGACGACGGCGACGACAGCTGAGGGGGGG
>LKCN02000012.1:1077816-1095258 GCA_001633055.2 Ophiocordyceps polyrhachis-furcata BCC 54312 | reverse complement strand
CCCCCCCCGGAAACCCTCTTGTCCCGTACGCCTGCCTGCTTTGCCCGCCATGTCGAGTTCCCAAGACGATCAGAGCGGTAGCTTCTCCTCTTTCGTCGGCGATCTTAGGGACAAGCTTCATGACAGCAAGCTTCATGACGCCAAAGTCCATCTCATCCACAAAAAGTCAGTGTTTACCCCGTTTCCCGCCCTGGTCCTGGTCCTTGTTTCCGCTGACGTTCTCCCTCCCCCTCCCCCCCTCCTTGAAATAGGCACCAGATTGGGAAGTTGGGTAACCCTGGTGAGCGGCGCCCTCCCCTCATGTCGGCCGCTCTTGACGTTGTTGTTAATCGAAGAACACGACAGTTCAACAGAGACCATCGCCACGATGAAGAACACGAGCAGAGATGTGACGAAAAGAGGACCAAAACCTGCGAGACCAACCGTTACCAATCCTTCTTCCCCGAGCGAGACGGTAATCTTGTCAAGTGGTACGTTGACGGCCGAGACTACTTCTGGGCCGTTTCCGTGGCCCTGGAGGAGGCCCAGGAGTCCATCTACATCGCCGATTGGTGGCTCTCTCCCGAACTTTTCCTCCGCCGTCCTCCCTACCACTCGCAGAAGCACCGTCTCGACCAGATTCTCAAGCGGCGAGCAGAAGCCGGCGTCAAAATCTACATCATTGTCTACAAAGAGGTCGAGGCTGCCTTGACCTGCAACTCTCGCCACACCAAAAATGCCCTGCAGGCCATGTGTCCTGAAGGCTCCCCCGGTTACGGTAATATTCGCGTGGTACGCCATCCGGATCACAACGTCTTCGAGAACGCCGCCGATATGACCATGTATTGGGCGCATCACGAAAAGTTCATCGTCATCGACTACTACTTGGCCTTTATCGGCGGGCTCGACCTCTGCTTCGGTCGCTGGGATGCTCGGCAGCACCCCCTGTCTGACGTCCATCCCGAGGGCGTTTCGGAGGAGATATGGCCAGGCCAGGACTTCAACAATAATCGCATCATGGATTTCAAAAAGGTCGAGGACTGGCAGCAAAATGAGCTGAGCAAGGCCGAATATGGTCGCATGCCGTGGCACGATGTCGCCATGGCCCTCATCGGGCCCTGCGTCTATGACATCGCCGAGCACTTCGTCTTGCGCTGGAACTTCGTCAAGCGGGACAAGCACAAGCGCGACGAGCGTCACGACTGGCTTGTCCTCGAGGGCCGTGAGGGGGAAGACGAGGACCTCGTAGGCGTTCAGCGGCCGAAGCACCCCGTCGGAGAATACGTCAAGCATCCCCTGACACCGCTCGAAACCAAGAAGCTTGAGGGCCGCGGAACGGTTCATGCGCAGATAGTCCGCTCCAGCGCTGACTGGTCTAGCGGAATTCTCACCGACCATTCCATCCAAAACGCCTACTGCGAGGTCATCCGCAAGGCACAGCACTACGTGTACATCGAAAATCAGTTCTTCATCACTGCGACGGGCGACCAGCAGTCTCCCATCCACAACACCATCGGCGCGGCCATGGTAGAGGCCGTGGTCCGGGCGGCCAAGGAGGGGCGCAAATTCCGCATCATCGTCATCATCCCGGCGATCCCGGGCTTTGCCGGCGACCTGCGAGAGAATGCGGCTTCCGGCACTCGGGCCATCATGGACTACCAGTACAAGTCGATATGCCGTGGAGAGCACTCCATATTCGAGCGCATCAAGGCCGAAGGCGTCGACCCGAGCCAGCACATCTTCTTCTTCAACCTTCGGTCCTACGACCGCCTCAACAAGACACATGCCATTACCGAAGCGGAGAAGAAGTCGGGAATCAGCTATCAACAGGTGCAGCGAGCCGAGGCTGAAGAGATCATGGCCGAGGGCGTCTACGGATACGAAGATGACAGCTCCGACGACGACAGGCGGCCGGGTAACAAGTCCGGGGCTCAGAGGGGACCATCGGAAAACGTCATTCGAGCGAGGCAGGTGTTTGAGGAGGCAAAGCCCGACGAGGAGGTGACGTCGGCCGCGTCCGTGGCCCACCATGCCCTGCTCGGCACCGGTTCCCTCAAGGACGAGCCGTGGGATGACCACGAGGACCCAACGTCGGAAATTCGAAACTGGATCCAGGAAGAGCTTTACGTCCACGCCAAGCTTCTCATTGCCGACGACCGCGTCGTCATCTGCGGGTCGAGCAACATCAACGACCGAAGTCAGGTCGGAGACCACGACAGCGAGCTGAGCATCGTCATGGAGGACACGAGGATGATTCCCAGCACCATGGATGGCCAACCGTTTGAGGCCGGCTACCACGCCGCTACCTTGCGTCGCTTCCTCTGGCGTGAGCACATGGGTCTGCTGCCGCCGCAGGACCTGAATGCCGCTGGGGACATTAACGCCGAGCCTCCCACGGTGAACCCGGAAAACAACATATACGCCGATGACGACAGCTACAAGTTTGTCGAAGACCCTATGAGCGACGACCTCTGGTCCAAGTGGACCGGCCAGGCTGACAGGAATACTCTTCTGTTCCGGCATCTGTTCCACGCTGACCCGGACGACAATAGTAAGTCTCTCAACTCTAGAGTCCGATTAGCCGGCGCTCACCAAGATTGCACAGTCAAAACGTTTGAGGACTATGACCGCTATCTCCCGCCAAAGGGCGTCAAATCGGGCCACATCTACGATCAGTTCATGCCTCCCGAAGACGCGCGGGAGAAGCTGGACCAGATAGAAGGACATCTGGTTTGGATGCCGATGGCGTTCCTAAAAGATGCCGAAATGGCTGAACGGGGACTGCAGGTCAACGCCTGGACGGAGAGTGTGTATACCTGAGCCGGAGCCTTGGCGATGCATCGGGAAAAAATTGCCATGTGGTTGTCTTTTTTTTTTGGGGGGGGGCCGCAGATGTGGCCGCAGCTGCGGAGGGCGGCATGAGCAACCTCCCCCTTGCCCCCCCCCGTCACTACTGGGGAGCCTCTGTGTGTGTCTTCTCTTTCTTGGTTATTTCGATATTCATCGGTTCCTGATCTGCTTTTCGCCCTTTCGAACGGGTAGAGCGCAACGAGCCGTTCCGCCCGGGCAGGTGAAGCGGCGTCGCAAGCGCCGGGAATCGGCCAATCGGGAGGGAAAGCTGAGGAGGGCGTGCTGCAGGCGGCACTGGATTCGTTATGAGCTGTATCGTATAGTGTATGTATGTATGTATGTATGTATGTATGTAAAGGCGCCTAACGTGGTTTTTGTCAGGATGGAGGCGGCCAATGATGTGAAGGTTAGATCATCAGCGACGTTGTCTAGGGTAGCCTGCCCTTCTTGGTGGCTCGCCGTTGGCCGCTCGGTCAGGCGGTGCGCAAAGTGCATGACATGACAGAACCTCACCTTACTTAGGACGGATACATCCAGACATTACCTAGTACATACATGCCGTGCAGTCCAAAGCAACCGTTCCTTTCCCGTACTCCGCTCCGGTTTACGACGGGATACCAACTGCGTGGCCTACTCCAGGTATCCGACGAGGCTGCTGACATATCTCAAGCCACACCAGCACTCAGCAGCAGCAGCAGCAGCAGCAGCAGCAGCAGCAGCAGAGCTCCGGTTCTTCGAGGTAACCTCGTACGTTTACCGTCATTCTTCCTCTGCACCCATGCCCCCTCCCTCCCATCCTTCCATGCGTCACAACTCTGATGCCGAACCGCAGAGCGAAGGCTTTGGACCCCCCCCATCCCCCCCCCTTTCAACGCATCTCGTCCACAGAGAAAAGCAGGAGCCACTCCCAACTCTTCCCTACGCCTGCCGTCGGCCGCCTCGGATATCACCATAGGGCCGCATAAGAGGCCGCCGACGAATCGGTCTGCCGTCGCTTCGCCGTGGACGGGAGTCGCCCGAGGCGCGGCTTCAGCTGCGTGCGACGACGACTTTGCTGTCGTGATCGCCAGCTTGGCCATCTCCCGTCACGGTCGCACAAGACAACACCATGACGCAGTCGCCCATGATCTCGGCGCCAATCAAGGCCACCAACGAGATCGACTGGGTCGCGCCGCTCAAGGCATACATTCGCGAGACCTACGGCGACGATCCCGAACGCTATGCCGAGGAGTGTGCCACGCTTAACCGCCTGAGGCAGAACATGCGCGGTGCTGGCAAGGATAGCATTCCCGGCCGCGATATTCTCTACCGCTACTATGGGCAATTGGAGCTTCTCGACTTGCGCTTCCCTGTCGATGAGCAGCATATCAAGATATCCTTCACATGGTACGGGAACGGGCCCCCGAATTTGTCGTGCTTGACAGTAAAGCTAAACACAAAGCTGCTGCTAACTAGGTTCGACGCATTCACCCATAAGCCTACTTCTCAATACTCCCTCGCCTTCGAAAAGGCCTCCGTCATCTTCAACATCGCCGCCGTCCTCTCCTGCCACGGCGCCCTTCAGAATCGCGCCGAAGACTCTGCCCTCAAGAACGCCTACCACTCGTTCCAGGCCTCTGCTGGCATGTTCACCTACATCAACGACAACTTCCTTCACGCCCCGTCTTTTGATCTGAGCCGGGAGTGTGTCAAGGCTCTGATCCAGGTCACGCTTGCTCAGGCCCAGGAGATTTTTCTGGAGAAGCAAGTGGCTGATCAGAAGAAGATCGGCTTGTTGGCCAAGCTGGCCTCTCAGACTGCCTACCTCTATGCCCAGGCCGCCGAGGGCGTACAGGAAAACGTCAGCAAGGCCATCTTTGAAAAGGCGTGGTTGACGTTGGTTCAGGTACGTTCAGTCCGTTCTATCCTTCGTCTTGTCCTCGCTAAAATTCATCATCAAGATCAAAGCAAATCTGTTCAACTCCAAGGCACAGTACTTTCAAGCGCTAAGCGACGCCGAAGCGGGAGATCATGGAACAGCTGTGTCGCGCCTCAGGGTCGCCGAGGGCGTGGCCAAGGAAGCCGATCGTATGTCGAGAAGTTTCCCGACATCTGTGCCCGCCGGATGCAATCTTGGCGCCGAGACAAGCGGGATCCTACAGGAGCTCAGCAAACGACAGCTCGCAACCGTGCAGGAGAGGCTGGCTGAGGAGGTCAAGGACAACGACTTCGTCTACCACCAGACCGTTCCGCCCGAGGCCGGCCTGGCGCCCATCCCTAAGCTGGCCGCGGCCAAGCCCATACCGGTCAGCGAACTGTATGCCGGCCAGGACATTTCGCGCATCACGGGGCCCGACCTGTTCGCCAAAATCGTGCCCATGGCCGTGACAGAGTCGGCGAGCCTCTACGACGAGGAAAAAGCGAAGCTGGTGAGGGCCGAGACCGAGAAGGCGGATACGGCCAACGGGGAGATGGCGGCCGCTCTCGACTACCTCAGACTTCCCGGGGCGTTGCAGGTCCTCAAAGGGGGATTCGACCAAGACCCGGAACCGGATGAGGACTTTAGGCAATGGTGTGACGACGTCGCCGACCACGAGAACCCAAGCGCCATCCTGGACTGGTTGAGGTCGGAGAAGGAGTCGATCGTTTCCATACTCGACCGGAGCGCGAAGCAGCTCGACATGGAGGAGAGCGTGTGTGAGAAGATGCGGTCCAAGTATGAGAGCGAATGGAGCCAGCAGCCGAGCGCCCGACTGACGACGACGCTACGAGGAGACATTCGAGATTACCGGGTGGCACTGGAAGAGGCCATGGCGAGCGACAGCCAGTTGGACGCGAAGCTGCGTCAAAACGCGGGCGAATTTGACGACATGCGACGCGCGGCGCAGAACGGCGAGGTGGACCAGCTCTATCAGAGGGCCGTGGCTGCAGCAAGGGGCAAGGGCGGCAGCGTCTCGACGACATCGTCCGCCCCCGAGCCGAACCTGCTGGACGCCGACTTTGACGACGGAGAGTTCAGCGTGGCGGACCAGGTGGCAAAGGTCGAGGATTTGGTCAAGAAACTCAACTTGGTGAAGAGGGAGCGGAACCAAGTGCTCAAGGACCTCAAGGAAAAGGTAGCCCCATCTCTCAGCCTGGCAAGTAAAGACGCTGATTATCTTTTTCTTCCCATAGGTTCACAACGATGACATTTCTCAAGTCCTCATCCTCAACAAGAAATCCATCTCCAATTACGAGGCCCAGCTATTCGAGCAGGAGCTTGGAAAGTTTAGACCGCACCAGAACCGACTGCTGCAGGCCAATCACAAGCAATCGGCTTTGATGAAGGAGCTGATGACGATCTACAACGCGCTGCTGCAGGACAAGCGAGTACGTTCCGAGCGAAGCAAGTACGAAGCCATTCAGCGGCAGACGTCGACGGTGGTCAACAGATACAAGCGCGCGTACCAGGAGTTCCTAGACCTCGAGGCCGGGCTTCAGAGCGCCAAGAACTGGTACGGGGAGATGAGGGAGACGGCGGAGAGCCTGGAGAAGAACGTGGAGACGTTTGTCAACAACCGGAGGTCCGAGGGCGCGCAGCTTCTTAACCAGATCGAGCAGGACCGGTCGGTCAGTAAGAGTAACCAGGCGGAGCTGGAGCGGGAGCGGCTGCGGGGGCTCATGGAGCGCATGTCGATGGAGCCGGCCAAGTCGCCGCCGCGGCCGGCTTCCGGACCGTCGCCGTTGCTACTGTCGTCGCAGCCGGGCAGCATGGGATCGGCGGCGCGGTATCCGCAAGTCAACTTTCAGGGTCATTATCAAGTGCCGACCTCGCCGCCGCCGCCGCCGCACCAAGCTGGAAACATGCAGCAGCAGCAGCAGCAGCAACAACAACAACAGCAACTACAACAAGCTCTTCATATGCAACAGCACCAGCACCCCTATCCCGCTTACGGCGGCTACAGCAGCCCGGCCGCGGCGTCCGGCAGCTTCTCGCCGCCGACGTACAACCCGAGCCAGTACGGACCGACGGCGGGTCCTCGGTCGCCGCCCGCGACGCAGACGTCGTTTGGGCAGCAGGCGGCGCGGCCTTACCAGGCCTACGGCGGCGGACCACCGCAGCAGCCTCAGGGGGCGGGGGGAGGAGGTCCGGTGCCGCATGGGTTCGTGCCGCCGCCGCCGCCGGGTCCCCCTCCGCTGGGACCGCAGCAGACGATTCATTATGGGAAGCATAAGTTTGAGGTTCCCTCGAGCGCGCAGGCGGGGCAACAGCCTCAGGATCCGTGGACTGAGCTTGATGCGTGGAAATAGGGGGGGGCGTAATGTTGGAAAAGGGGGGAGGGGGAGAGGAAGCGAGCTCATGTTTCTTTCATGTCTACGGAGTGCTCTAGGCTGTTTCCCAACCCCCCCTATTTATATATTTCTTGTCTGTCGGCGCCGTGATGTTTTCTGGTAACTACCTTTTCTACCGAGTAGCTGAGTAAGGGGTGCGTGCGTGTGATGTTGTCGAGTGACAGAGATGTTTTCTGTTTATATGTTAGAAGGTGTGTAAGATACGATTTCGAGTGAGAACGTACGATATGGTCTTGAAGGGCGATATAGGAGTGTAGGTGTAGGTACGGTCGTTCGTTGTAAGGGCTGAGGGTAATGCCGGGAAGAACCCTAACCCTAACCCTATACTATGCTGCCCTGTGCTCGTTACGAAGCGGGCTCGTACATACATACATACATGTTTGTTAAGTTGCTAATAAGCTTATACGTTATATCCCATTGCATTGATGCAGTTATTGTTAGTTGAGAGTCCTACATACATACATACCTACCTACATACATACATATACGTATGTACAGCCTCATCTGAGTAGGTTAGGTAGGTAGGTAGGTAGGTAGGTAGTACGTCATACAGGATACGATACTCGCCAGTTAATAAGCGGCGCCCGAATTCAACAACATCAACTGAATACAGCCAGCCAAACTCAAGGCCTTCCTTAGGCAGATAATGAACACTAAAATGCTACGGATGGAAAAACATGTGACGCAAACAAAAAATGAAGCTTCCTCGGTCCATCCTAACGATCGGAGCTGACTAAGAAACTCTCGATAACCTCACAGGCCGACTTCGGTGCCTCGACTTCGACCTCACACCCTCCCCGCCACCACTCTTCTACTCCTCTCCGTTGGCCCAGTAGGTGTCTCAAGTCTGCTCGCAGATGGCGTTGAAAGGCCAAGATATCGCCAAGCACAACAGTGCGGAATCGTGCTGGGTCATCATCCACGTACGAGACCGTCTTCATGTGGAAGTAAGTCAAGTCAGTGGCTGACGCCTCGTGCAGGGAAGAGCCTACGATGTGACCGACTTTCTGCCAGGTTGACCGAGCCCTCCCTCCGTCATCTCTTCCTTTGTTAACGCCAGTTAGACCACCCTGGCGGCCCAAACGTCATCCTCCGGCATGCGGTATGGCAACCCTTTGGGCCTCTGTCCCTCCCTCTCTCTGACTCCGAGTTTCCCAAAGGGCAAAGATGCCACGGACGAGTTCGATCCGATACATCCGCCGGACACGCTTGAGAAATACCTTGACCGGTCCATGCATCTCGGCCCTGTCGACATGGACACTGTCGCTGTCGAGGCCGATGAAGAGGCCGACCCGGACGAGATGGATCGGCGGGAGCGCGCTGCGCTGAAGCCCTTGCTCTCGCAGTGCTATAACCTTTTCGACTTTGAGGCTGTGGCTCGGAGAGTCATGAAGCGTACCGCCTGGGCCTACTATTCCAGTGCTGCCGACGACGAGATCGTGAGGCTCCCTCCGCAATTTCTCCCCTACCGTCTGGACCAGGAGGTTGACAGTTGGTTCAGACGATGCGCGAGAATCATCTGGCTCTTCACCGCATTTGGTTCCGGCCGCAGGTCCTCGTCGACGTCGAAGAGGTCAAACTTGAAACCACGATGCTGGGCACTAGATGCGCCGCGCCCTTCTACGTCACCGCCACCGCCCTGGGCAAGCTCGGCAACCCAGAAGGCGAAGTGGTCTTGACGCGTGCCGCTCACACGCACCAGGTCATTCAGATGATACCCACGCTGGCTTCGTGCTCCTTCGACGACATCGTCGATGCCAGGCAGGGAGACCAGGTCCAATGGCTGCAGCTCTATGTCAACAAGGACCGTGACATCACGCGCACCATTGTCCGCCACGCAGAGGAGCGGGGTTGCAAGGGCCTCTTCATCACCGTCGACGCTCCTCAGCTCGGTCGTCGAGAAAAGGACATGCGCACCAAGTTCACGGACCCGGGCAGTGACGTTCAGGCCGGCCACGAGACGGACAACAGTCAGGGCGCCGCCCGCGCCATCTCCAGCTTCATCGACCCGTCGCTCAGCTGGAAGGACATCGCCTGGTTCCGGTCCGTCACAGGAATGCCCATCGTTCTCAAGGGCATCCAGCGTGTCGAGGACGTGATACGCGCCGTCGACGCCGGCGTCCAGGGCGTCGTCCTATCCAACCACGGCGGCCGCCAACTCGACTTTGCCCGGCCCGGCATCGAGATACTGGCCGAAGTGATGCCGGTGCTGCGCGAGCGCGGGCTCGATGACCGGCTTGAGGTCTTCGTCGACGGCGGCTTCAGACGTGCTACCGATATCCTAAAGGCCCTGTGCCTCGGCGCAAAGGGCGTGGGCATCGGTCGTCCCTTTCTCTACGCCATGAGCGCCTACGGTCAGCAGGGTGTCGAGCGGGCCATGCAGTTGCTCAAGGACGAGATGGAGATGAATATGCGCCTGATTGGATGTCCTACCGTCGCTCATCTTCATCCGGGTCTGGTCGATGCGAGGGGCGTGTTTGTTCACTCTAATGCCACGCCTTCTGATGCCTTGGCCTCTACCGTCTACGATCCTTTGGTCGTGCCGCAGCAGAGGCCGAAGCCGAAGCTATAGGTGTGAACATCTCCTGTCTTTTATATAGCATGGCAGGATATGTAATGCCCACTTTGCGTTTGACAGCTTATACGATGCAAACGTTGACAGCAAAAAGCAAGGGCTATTCTCGCTTTCCTTCGCCATAGAAGATATTATGATGCTCTAGGTATGGATCATCCCCCGATAAAGACCAACTCACAGCCCGCGCACCAACTCTTCGACAGAGATGGGCTTCCGCACCGCGTTGTTCAAGCCTTCATGGTAGGTAACCCATACCTTGGGGCCAACCGCATTGCTGCTCCGAACAGCGGCTCCTCCGTCTCCATTGCCGACGACGACGACGACGCGGCCGAAGAAGTCTCTCTTCACCGTCGGAGCCGCCTTGTTCGTCGGCCGAGAGGAGGAGGAGGAGGAGGAGGAGGCGCATGATGATGTCGACGGCGGTGGTTGAAGGAGAGTAACAGATGATGGGTTTTGACCGCTGCCGGCTTGGAAACGGGCCTGGCGAGCGGCTGCTTCTCGTTCGGCTAGCGTCCTTTGGAGCTCTTGGTCGAGGACTTGGCGGATGGCGAAGCGGGTTGGGGGTTGGGGCTGTGAGGAGCTTGTTTCGAAGGATGAGAGGGCGTCTATGTCTCTGTGTGTGAGGGAGATGGGGAGTTAGCCCTGATCTTCTCCTTCTTCTTCCTTCTCCCGCAGTAGGAGTTGAAACAAAGGGGGAAGGGAAAGGGGAGGGAGGGAGACGTACGGATCCATGCGATAGACGTATTGCGGCACTCGGCCTTCGCTTTCGACCTTGCCTCTTTGTAACGCGATGCCCGTCTCAGCCAGGACTTGGGAAGCCCTCTTCACCTTGAGCTTCTCGACATCTCGCCGCACACTGGCCATGGACCCTCCCTGGCTGCCGCCGACGACGACGGGCTTCACGTCCGGAGATAGGATCCGAGCTAGGTAGGGGATGAAGTCGGAGGCCAGGTCGTCTGCGCTGCGGAAGGCGCGCATCAAATATGGGTTAAGCTGGCCGTGGAGCGTCTGGAGCTGAGCCCTGTTGTGGCGTTCTGCCTCGCGGGCTTGGTGGTCTGCTCGTGGGCCGGAGAATGGCGGCGGTGGTGGTGGTGGTGCTGGGCTGGAAGGCGACCCGGCGGTTTCTGCTTCCTTTCTGGAGAAAGAGGACGACAGGGAGAAGAAGAAGCCGTCTTCTGCTTGGTGATGATGATGATGATGATGATGATGATGATGATGATGATGATGGCGCTTGGGCGAGGCGAAGAGGTGGTGGCATGCTAGGATCGGTTGGCAGAGGTATGGGGCCAGTTCCCATTCCTGGCTGGAGTAGAGCCTTGCTTGGCAGACGTCGTGGAAGTGAAGCCAGTCGTAGGCCTTGTTCGGCTTCGTGAGGTAGCAGTCGTCGTTGAAGTCTCGGGTTGGATATTCTGCGAACAGGTCGGTTATGATACTGTTGATTTCTCCGCTTGTGTTGATCATCTGGCTCAGGCGCTCGGTTGATTGCCGCTTGAGCTGTTCGCCTATCCCATGTTCTATCCGTGGATTCTCGTGTCTCGTCTTGGACCAGGACTTGCTGCTGTTGTTTGCTTCGAGCGCTTGCTTGGGGAAGCCGGCGCCTTCTTGGAAGAGGCGGGCGACGATGTCTCTGACGTTTCCGTGGCCTAGACCGCGCGCTCCGCTGGCGCCGTTGGCCACGTCTTGAAGAACCTTGGTCTCTACCCAGTGTTTCGTCATCACCTGTTGCTGTCGATGATGATGGCGGTCATGTTCTCTGGTCCGAGACGACGACCGGAACCGGCCGGCTACCCATTCGCCCACCACCATCACACCACGGAGGTCGCCCTCGACGGCGCTCTGGGCGCCTCCTCGTCTCGCATCTGCGCCGCCGGGCACGCCCCAGGCGGCTTCGCAGAGCTTTCTGACGGCGTCTTTCTCGCATGGGATGCCCTCCTTTTCGAACACGGTCTTGAGCCGAAGGACAACCGCTTCCATTGACGGCCGGCCGACGTGGATGACTTCCGCCAGGTTGGAATGCCTCAGCGGCCGGAGGGACGGGTGGTAGACGTCGTTGCAGATGAGAATCAGAGGTCGCATCTGTCGGAAGTCGTCTCCCTTCTTCTTCTTCTTCCTCCTCCTCTGACCACCTTCTTCAGCTTGGCCTGTAATCGCCGACGCGTTCTTCTCGTCGACGTGAATCAGGTCGATCAAGGCCTTGATGAAGCCTCCTTCGCCCGACGTTCCGGAACCCGACGTCACGCCGTCGACCTCGTCCACGATGACGCACAGCGGTTTGACCGGCCTTTGCCTGGTCTTTGTTGTTGTTGTTGTTGTTGTAGCAGCAGCAGCAGCAGCAGCAGCAGCAGCAGCAGTAGTAGTAGTAGCGTTGGAGACTGTCTTGACGCTCTGCGTGCCTAGGCTTGTGCGGATGCGATCCTTGACTACGTCTCGACTGCGATCGTCGCTTGCGTTGATCTCCATGACTTCGTAGCCTGCCTGCCTCGCGCAGACATGAGCCAGCGTCGTCTTGCCCAGACCTGGCGGACCCGTGAGCAGGAGTATCTTCCGATGCGGCTTTTCCTCTTCTGCTGTCTTGAATTTGCTCCCTGGTGGTCTTCGGGAGGCCGAGGATAGGGGCTTCGCGGCGCGGGAGAAGACGAGCGGATCCCATCTCTTCAGCCAACGCAATACCAGTCGATTTGTGCCGTCATCACCGCACAGGTCCATGAAGCTGCGAGCGCGGTACTTTTCCGTCCAGAGTAGCGTCCGCTGCGGCTTCTTTCCCGAGGCCAATACCGTAGCATCTTTTGTTGCCGTCGTCACGGGCTCATCTGAGGTGATCGCTTGAGGCTGCTCCCTCTGATTGGGCTCTGCAGAGGCTTGGGAAACCAGATCGTGAATGTCGATGCCGTAGTAACTTCGTATCGCCCTGCCCTCTTTCGTTCTGGATCTCGCAGCGGCCATGGACTCATAGGTAGGGGCGACGGTGGCGCGCCGTTCCTTGATAGAGATTGCTTGGCCGCTGCAGGTTCTTGTCTTGTAGTATGAGGGCAAGAAGATGGAACGATTGGACCAGACTGTGAGCTGAGGCGGGGATTCGGGGGCTTCCGTACGACTAGACTGCGACTCATCCTGGCTTTGAGTGCAGGCTGTGTCGTCTTTCTGGGCGTCTGATGTAGTTTCCTTTTCATTTTCCACAGGAGCATGCAGCATGCGCCTCTTTGCTTTGTGCGAGACGTCTAGACTCTCCGCTTCCCCCTCGGAATCGTCATCGTCGAAGATGAAAGGCCCTGGTATACGCCGCTTTGGCGGAGGCTGGGGATTGGGCGAGCTTGGAGGGAACGTCACGGGCGAGGACGCAGAGAGCATCATGGGTGACTCTTCCTTCTCTCGCTGAACTTAAAGAGTTGTTTTTGGAGAAGTTCCAAGGTTTGTCGGACAAGGTAAGAAGGAAGACGCGTTTATTCATCGCCCGAGACGCGTTGAGAGGCACAGCGAACTTCAATCGCGTCGCCCGGAAATACTTTCGGCCGAGCATAACTCTGCCGGAGCGGGAAAAAATACCTGCCGAAACCCAACCTTGAGCTGAGCAGAGCTCTCTCCATGCAAGCAAACTCAGCAGTCAAGTCAACCTCAGCGATAGGCGGCCACGCTCTTATGCTCTCTTCAGCTTTGCCGGACCGAGCTCAATTGCAAACATGCGCAGGGTTTCGCGCTTCTATCACTTGAACAAGCCAGTAAGTCAGCAGCAGCAGCAGCAGCAGCAGCAGCCGCAGCAGCAGCAAGACTTGGCTGGCTGGCTTCAGCTTCAATGACTGACGGGCCCAAATAGAAACTCCGCCAGACGTGGAACAAGCACAACATCTACAACCTCTACCGTTCGGTCGGGCGCGAGCCACTCGTCAATCGGAATGCCACCTTCTTCCAGCAAAAATGGGCGGCCAAGTCCAAAACGAGAGGCTATCACGGCGACCATATCCAAGAAAAGAAGTGGAAGCGCCTGTTCTCACGCCGACTCCGGTCCGTGGTCGATATGCCGCCCAAGTACCTCGCAGCCTACGACGGCTCTGAACAAGCCACCGGTCGAGGCTCCGGTCTGACCACAACCAAAGTCACGGCGGAATCCTACTCAAACTCCCCCAAATACGATTCCTCTGAACCTCCCGTCTCCGGGCGCAAGGGCGATGTCAACAAGCTGCTGGCGGTGCAGTTTCCCAAAATGACGCCCTACATGCAAATGACGTACGCGCCGCTGGAGCGAAGATTAGAAACGGCCATTTATCGAGCATTGTTCGCAAGCAGTATCCGTGAGGCGCGCCAGTTTTGCATTCACGGTGCTGTCAAGGTCAATGGGTTGAAGGTGAGTGTGATGGATAGGCTTTTTCTCAGCTTGCAGACGATGACTGACCCCCCCTAACTCGCAGATGGTCTATCCGGCTTACGAACTGAACCCAGGCGACATGTTTGAAGTCGACGTCGAAAAGGTCCTTTACGCAACCGGAGTACAAAGGAATCCTGGCCTCCCACACTCTGGCCGCTGGTTGAGAAGTGACCGGCGATTCCTGAAGAAGGAGTGGGTCTTGTACTTGAAAGCCACCGCACTTGAAGACGGTGAGGCGCTTCTCGGGAAAGAAGTCTGGGAACGGCACAAGGCGAGGAACGGTGACGGGCCCGTGTCGCAGGCGTATCTGAGGCAAATGATGGTCGAGGCTGCTCTCCAGAGAACTCTGTCGACCTTGCAGGAAGAGCAAAAGACCCAGGCCTATCAGGAGAGATGCATCCGTCGCCTTATAAGCACTTCCAGGGCGTGGTTACGTTTGCCTGACGACTGGGTGATGCCGCCTGAACGATTGATCAACGCGCTATGGCAACTGTTTCCTAACCCTCAATGGCATCCGAGACTCCAGAACATATGGTTGAAGAAACGATGTCCCCAGGTTCATGGCGAGGCACGCTATTTGG
Source organism: Ophiocordyceps polyrhachis-furcata BCC 54312 (assembly GCA_001633055.2). Taxonomy (NCBI): domain Eukaryota; kingdom Fungi; phylum Ascomycota; class Sordariomycetes; order Hypocreales; family Ophiocordycipitaceae; genus Ophiocordyceps; species Ophiocordyceps polyrhachis-furcata. The sequence continues at coordinate 1,080,602 of LKCN02000012.1, read as the reverse complement.
ACAGAAAGATACTACGCAGACTTGGGATGAGCATTCTCGACCTTCCGCAGAAGCTGGTGCGGGGGCCCAAGATGAACATTGGACCTGTGGCCTTTTCGCACGACCAGGTACGCGAACTCGTCAAGCTTATCAGGGAGGTGAGCAACAAGATGCTTCTCGGAAGGGAGCCCTATCAAATGCCGTGGCAACCACGGCCTTACATGTCGGCGTTTTGCTTCATCCCTCGGTATCTCGAGGTCAACCCCTATATCTGTGCGGCCGTGTACCTCCGCCATCCGGTTGCGAGGAAGGGGCTGGGAGAGGTGCCGACGCCTTTCAACTATCTGACGAGCCAGCTGGCCCATAACTGGTACCTGGAGCGTGGGTAACAACGACTATCGATTGGACAGCCGGCCTGGGAGGTTTTTTTTTTTTTTTTTTTTTTTTCCTTTGGTGGTTGAAGGGAGCATATGATGTGGAATGCTGGGAGGGAGAGGCTTGCGTCTGGACGATTTCCCGTCACGGCGAAGGATGTGAGCACCTCGCCCGCATTGACGGTTGGATTGGCGCTCGGAGATGTCCTGTTGTAGGCATGAGAGTCCGACATTAGGGCTTAGGGCCATGACAGGGGCCTACCTAGTTGTGAGGCTCGATGGAGGTGGAAGCTACCTGCGGATACCTACCTCTACCTATCTAGGTAGGGATCAAACGAAGGTTGATTTCCAATCAAACTACTATTTCTATCTTGCAGTTGGTCTTACCCATCGTCCGGGGTAAGCGAAGGAAGGGAAGAGAAAAGTCTTGGCAACTAAAGCCGATGATCAAGATTTATTATTACATACAGTCGATGGGACTCGGTTCATAGCGTTGCTGCAAGTACTGACTTGGGCCTTGCATAAGGTATGCACGGTTGTTGGGGCTAGCATGCTCGAGGCTGCAGTGGATGGATGCAGATTCGAAGCATATATCTCCTAGGCCTGCAGTTTGTCACACTGGTTTGCTTGGTTTTGATGGGGAGCTGTTTGTTGCTGTGATGGGATGAGGGTGAGTAGATGAGTACGATGTGTATGTATGTTGAGATGGCAGTGAGCTGGTTGGTGATGTAGATGGCTGTCGAATGACTTATGAGACGGGATAGGAGACGGTGATGTGTACGGTGCGAGAGTAAGTAGGGAGGTGGTGGTTGTATGTAAGCCTTTAGATGGTCTCGGCCCAGTCGGTATTTTCGATGATGAGATCGTGTTAGTTTCCCCCGTTAGTGTGTTGATGGAGTTGTGTGAGGACAAGGGAGTGCCACGTGGAAAGGGGTCTCGTCAGTCAGGGCATGTTTTATATCGGGGGATGATTCACATCTATATGGGTAGGTAGGTAGGTAGGTAGGTAGGTAGGTAGGTACTCTAGACGACAACGCCGTCTTGTATGTATGTATGTACGTATGTGTGTGTGTGTGTGTGTCTGTGTGTGCGTACCTGGAGTTGAAGAGAAGGGTGTTATACCCGGTAAGCCGAGCCTATCGCCGGGGTGAACCGAAGAAAAGCGGATGTGATGTTTGATGCATGCAGAGCACCGGGTCTCTGGGTTGCGGTATGTGTAGGTATGTATGTACATATATGTGTGTGTATGTGTATGTGTGTGTGTGTGTGTGTGTGTATGTATGTATGTATGTATGTATAGATGATGGATGGGCAGGGCAGTCCCTTGCTTGAGACGGGCATATGTGTGTAGTATGCAGGTAGGTAGTGTACCTGTATGTATGTAGTAGGTAGTATGCATCATTGTATGTGTATGATGGATGATGCGGGAATCAGAGCTGAGGAGAGAGAGAGAGAGAGAGAGTCAAAGTTCGGTGACAGAGATGAGGTCGTACTGTGGCACTTTGACTATCAGCTCGGCTTAACGAAAATCGTATCCGTACATTACTACATGTGTTATATCCCTAGGTAGGTAGGTAGGTAGGTAGGTAGGTAGGTAGGTAGTAGTTAGAAGCAGGCTTTTTAGACGAGTTTTAAAGAGGGAGGAGGAGGAGGAGAAGGAGGAGGAGGAGAAGGAGGAGGAGGAGAAGGAGGAGGAGGAAAAGGAGGCGGAGGCGGAGGCTTTCGGAATCTGAACCATCCGAGCAAGTTAATTAATTAATTAGGTTCAATGGCGAGACCATGCCCTGGGGTTGTGTGAGTGCGTGGCTCCCCTTGCCGAACAGGCCGCTCGGCGGCGCGAACCGAGTGGAACCGGAGCGGAGCCCCAAAAAAAGCCGGAGCTCGGAGCGGGATAAAAAGCACGGACTCGGTGTCCGACCTTTAACGGGAGACGAAAGAAGATGATGGATTAGAGCGCTCGGATGACATTCGTAGACGGTGGGAGTTGACCTGAGTTCTTCTCCGCTTCAGAAGGGGAGGAGGAGGAGGAGAAGAAGGAAAGGAGTAAGTATTTAAAGAAGGGCCCCCTTTTGCCTTATGGAAGTAAGTGTTGATTAGTTTTAAACTTCGTCTTTCTCTTTCGTTTCTGACAAGGGGGGAGGAAGAAGTAAGACGTCAGTTACCCTTTCTAGGTGGGTTATGGCCTGTATGCAAGTGTATGTATGTATCCGTACATACGGGGGGGGGGTGGAGTGATGATGATTGACTCACTGATAGGAAGAAGAAGAAGAGAGAGAGAGAGAGAGAAAGACGGCACATCAGGTATCCAGTGTGAGTGTGATTCTTTTCATCTGTCTCTTTCACTCTGTCTGGTCCGTCTCTTACACTCACCCACTCACTCCCTCACTGCCTCTTCTTCCTCTGTCTCCCCCCCCCCCCCCCCCCCCCCCCCCC
>LKCN02000012.1:1030529-1067640 GCA_001633055.2 Ophiocordyceps polyrhachis-furcata BCC 54312 | reverse complement strand
GAGAGAGAGAGAGAGAGAGAGAGAGAGAGAGAGAGAGAGAGAGAGAGAGAGAGAGAGAGAGAGAGAGGATGGACAGAGGGGGAAGAGAACAGGTCAAGACAGACAGCCAGGCATTCAGAGGCCACAGGTTTTGTGGTCGTTGAAGGCGAGGACTGGGGAAGATGAAGATGAAGATGAAGATGGTCAAAGACGTCTCAGCACGTGATGCTGTGTGTCAATCAATGTCAATGTGAAGCTTCCCAATATGGCAGGCAATATGTCAAAGGTACCACCTACCTAGGTCGGTAGGTCGGTAGGTCGGTAGGTAGGAAGGTAGGCACTACGTAGGACGGTAGGAGGTATGATGAGAGACGCTGGATGGCGGTTGCCTCAAGGCGGGCAGCCCCTTGCGTAAAAGCTCGGTAACACCTTCCTCCAGCCTCTCGGATCGTTGCGGCAGCTGAGCTTTTCACCCACGACGGCTGGCTTCAGCTTTGACGATGCCTCCCTCGCAGGCGGATCATCGTTTCCCAGGTAGGTATTGCTGCGGATGGACTCCAAAAGAAGGGAAGACTGTCAAGCTAACTCTGCACGCTTCTCGGTAGCCAAACGACGGTCAACCTGCATCGTGACCTCAGCCTACACCGAACAGAAGAGCCTTTGTCTGTTGAACAAGGCCATTCGATATAGGCGGTCGAGAAGGGAGAATGCACTCGTCACTACCTAGTGCCTACCTACGCCGCTTATCCAGACCGAGATTCAAAAACGGGGCCATCTGCCTAATCTACCCTCACAAGGCACCACGATGATGGTGCTTGGCCATGGAAACCCACCCAAGAGCCTCCCTACCTACCTATCACACAGCCAAACAATATCAAACACTACACTACGAATCACAAGATGAGGTGGGGGCAGAAGGGGGGGGGTTCGGGACAAGGAAACGATTTCCCTGGCCCAGCCCGCTACAGCCACAGGCGACAACAGCGGTGGGCAAAGATCGGATGGCGGCTTTTTCTGCGTGATTCAGCTACCTGGGCTCGTCAGATTAGCCGCCGAAACACGGTCACTGACTGTATGTCCGTGGGCCACAGCCGCGCGGCGGGCACGTGGTTTTCGAACAATGCTCTGACGCGGAGCTCAATGAAGCTCGACTGCCTATTGTCGTCCATTTCTCCTCTCCATCTCTCTCGACCGCCTTCGTTTCCGTTCCTTTTCTTTCTTTCTTTCCCTCTCTTGATCTTTCCTCTTCATCTCTTTCTCTCGGCTCACACGTTGAATCACCAGCCGTCTCTCCTTCGCCCTCGTCAACGACCAACGTTTTGTTTTCCGTCCCAGTCTTTCTCTCGAGGCTGTTGAGCTCAAGGCAAGCCTCCCTGATATGTCATCGTGTTGTCCCTGATGCCATATGTGTTTTTTTCCCCCCCTCTTCTTGAGCATATCGCATGATCTCCTGATGTCGCGGCCTCTTCCTGGCTACGCTTGCTACGTCGGTGTGCGTGCGAGCAAGCAAAAGGGCCTACATCCCGTGGGGAGACTGGAAGGGCGCCATCGTCATGCTGGCTATAAAAAGCCTGCCTCGGTTTGCTAACGTTCCAGGCCTGGCTAACGAGAACTGGCTAGCAGCTTGTTCTTGCATCGCTCGACTCGAGAAGCACCGTCTTTTTCATACCCAGCTCGATTTCTGCAGAGCGTGAACCATCCGATCAGCATCATGACTTCTTCGAGGAAGCGCCTGGCAGACCAGATAGTCGAGTCGTCAAGCCCTCAAGGCCAACGCAAGAAGCGCATGATGACGCCTCAGGACATGATGGCGCCTCAGGACATGATGGATCCCTCAAGCTTCCTGGCCTTTCCCTTCGTCGGTGAACAGATGCCAGCTCCCGATCTTGCTGCTTTTGACGAGCAGTTCATGGGCTTTGGCGACCTGTCGGCCACGTCACACTATCCCGTGCCTCAGCCCGCCACCCCTCCGGGCGGCTCTTCTCTCATCGTAGTGGCTGGCCACTCTATGGGGGAGCTTGGCATCGAGATTCCTTCCTTCCTCCCGTCCAACGAGGTGGAAGTATTGCATGATGCAATACAGCAGGAGCTTCAATACCAGAAAGAAAATCCGCCCAAGTTGCCGCCGTCCAAGGTTGCTGATCTGCCGCCGAAGGAGGTGCTGCCGCGATACGTGACGATGCCAAAGGGGGCCGATGCCAAGATGAAGGATGAGATCCAGACGGAGAACAACCGCATCTCGGAGGAGATCCAGAGGTTGGACCGCCAGCGAAACAACTTGGCAGCTAAGAAGAGCAGGGCTCTTCGCTTGGAGGCGCGCGACATGTATCGTCAGCTGTTTATCGAGGCGACGGCCAAGCTGTTTTTCTATCGTCTCCGTGAAGCTGCCGCAGGCCGGTCGCCGGATGCTTGGGAGCGTCTGAGCCCAGGAGTTCGTGAAGACCTGATCCGCCTTGTTGACCAAGGCGCTCGAGAGGTGGAGAATGATCAGGCGGAGGCGAAGAAGCGTGAGGATGCTCTGAAGCGACGAAGCCGGAAGAGGACGATGAGGCGCCGCGTCGCGCGCAGCACGCAGCCAGTCTCGCCGGCCACGACTTGCGAGCAGCTGGACGTTGTGACGCCTCACAGCGACTGTGACGACAATGTGTTGCCGAGCAACCAAGACTTTGAAGCACCGAGGGCTTCTTCAGCGGCTGAGACGATTTATGATGAAGTGGGATGGGATCTATGGCAGGCTGGCGGAGCTTGAGGAAGCTGAATGAGTGAATGAATGAATGAATGAACGAACGAACGAACGAACGAACGAAGCCTCCGTTTTTTTTTTTCTCTCTTCTCTTCTCTTCTGGAAAGAAAGGAAGAAGAGTTTTTTCTTTTCTTTCACGACGGAAGAAACGAAACGACGGCAAAGAAGGATGTCCACGGCGTCATGGATATGAGCGGAAGGGAAGGGGAGGGAAGAGAAGAGGAGAGGAGAGAAGACGGCGGGAGAGAGGGAGAAGGTCAACATCTGCTGGGCATGGTTCGTTGGTTGGTTGCTTTCATTTCCTGTTGGCGAAGAAATTCACAGCCGTCTGATGTTTTGATGGGGGGAAGCAATTTCCCCGTCTCGGCTGTCTCTCTCTGTCTCTTCTTCACGGCGTTGTCATGTATGTAGAGCCATGTGGTCGTTGCCCCCCTTTTTTTTATATACATGCCTATATCTATATATCTATACACTCCTATACATACATGTATCCTTTTCATTTCATCTTCCGGTTGGGTTGTATAAGGATAGGGACGGTGGCGAGGAGGCAGGCGGAGAGACAGGCAGATTAGATGGTATATATCTCTTCAGTGAGGGAGAGAGAGAGTTGCTGTTGTTGTGGCTCTTCACTTGGGTTTTCGCCTCTTCATCCGAACTCGAGCTGGCGTGACAAAGAGGATGTGAATTCAAGGCCCAATATCGAGCGTCGACGCCTATAAAAAACAACCTGCGCCTCTCAGACTCTGCATCCCCCCTTCCCCCTTCCCATCATCATCATCACCAACAGAAAAGCATCAGCGAAAGAAAGAGAAAAGAAAAAAAAATGGCACGAAAGACGCGTCACGACACGACCAACAACAAGCCGTCTTCGTCTCCACCATCCAAGGAGGAAGAAACAACGGCAACGTTCCGTCTATACCAAGGCACCCTCCTCGCAGGATACGAAGACAAGATCCGGAACGAGCTCATGGACCTGGTGCACCAGATCGAGACGGAGACCAAGACTTGCGCGACGGCGTCGCAGAGGGAGGACCTCGGCAACGTCGTAGCGTCGTATGCAGAGGCGCACGCCAACGGAGATGGAGACGACGACGGAGGCGACGAGGAAGCTCGACGACCGCTGTTGGAAGAGGAGAAGATGGCGGACGTCTTGCTTTCCATCCGCAACAAGTTTCGAGACACGGTTGATGGCCAGGCGGGAGAGAGCGGAACGGCGTATGCGAAGCTGATTAACTGGTATAGCCGGGAGTTGGACAAGTTGGCGAGGGAGAAGATGAAGGGGAAGAAGGAGCAGAAGAAGAGGACTTGATATCGGGAAAGAGGGCAAGGATGGGAAGGGAATCATGAGATGAAGGAGAAATAGCGTCCCCTTCATTCACTTTGTCGTCTTCGTCTTCGTCTTCGTCGTCGTCGTCGTCGTCGTCTTCGTCGTCGTCGTCTTCACTAATCGACCCCTAACCCACACCTTCTCGGTATTCCGATCGTCCCCGTTGTAAAGCCACTTGGCCATGATATCCTCCCAAGTCTCCCATCCAAAGATGTCAACGTTGTTACCATCGTCTTCAGCCTCCTCCTCCTCCTCCTCCTCCTCCTCCTCCTCCTCCTCCTCCTCCTCCTCCTCCTCAGACCCCCCCTCCCCAACAAGCCTAAGCCTCACAAGCTGAGCATCCCACTGCATCCCAACCTCAAACCGACCAAGACAGTCAGCCAAGCCGACGACCTCTGCTCCTCCCCTCGTAGCAAGGTAAAGGACCTCCTCGACGGTAAGCTTGCTCCGTTCGCACGCCTCCTCCCCCGCAACGATATCCATGGCGACGTAACGACTAGCCAGGGCAGCCTGACGAGCAGCCTCCAGCATAGAAGGGCTAAAGCCACCGCTCATGTCCGTCCCGAGACCGACGTCAATGCCGCAATCCCAGAGCCAGCGGACGCGAGCCTTGCCGCTCGTCAGACAGCCGTTGCTACAGGGGCAGTGCGAAACCTTTGACCGACGCGCGGCCACGAGCATAGCCTCGCCGTCCGTCAGCCGCACCGCGTGAGCGAGAATCGTTCGATCCGTCAACAGGCCGTGGTCGTCGTAGATCTTGGCGTACGATCCAGCATGGGGAAAAAGACTGGTCGCCAGCTTGACGTCGTCGACTAATTCCGAGATGTGTGTCTGTACCGGAAGATCCAGCTCGCGCTGCATAGAAGCAAGACCATTCATCGCTTCGCTAGAACACGAGGGCGCAAACCGAGGCGTCAAGATGGGCGTGACGATGCCCCGACCGCCGTCTACGCGCCGCACGTGTTCCACCGTCTGACGTGTCGACCGCAGCGACTCCTCAGCAGACTCATCGCGGTAGTAGTCCGGATTGATAGCCGGAGCATCCATGCAAACCCGTCCGATCAGCGCCCGCTGACCCAACGCCAGACACAGGTCCGCCAGCAGGTTCGTCGCCGCCACGTCGATGGTGGCGAAGTAAGCAGCCATCGTCGTCCCGTGAGCGAGCATCCGTCGCACGCAAGCTCCGTACACCCTCCGCGCCTTCTTCAGGTCTTTCAGGCTCGCTTCCAGCGGAAATGTATATTTTTGCAACCAGTCCAGGAGCGTCGACTTGCCAAAGATGCCGACGTTGGGGTACTGCGGCGCGTGAACGTGTGTGTCTACAACAGAAGAGGAAAAGCATTGTGAGTCTTTTTTCTTCCTCTTTGGTCTCGCTTGCTCGACAACTGGAGGAAAGAAGAAGCAGTCAAGTAGAAGCGGGAGGAGGAGGAGGAGGAGGAGGAGGAGGAGGAAGAAGAGGAAGAGAGGGAAAGGGGGACGAAGGGCAACGCTGACCGATGAAGCCCGGGAAGAAGAACTTCCCCTTGCCGCACTCGCAGACCTCCACATCCTTCTCCTGGAGCCCAAGCGACTCGAGAAGCTTCTCCTTCGCCTCCGTCACGCTCCCGAAGCCAGATTTGATTCCGACAATCTGGCCCTGCCTGTCGACGGCCACTGCTGAGTCGTGTAAGAACTCGAGTTCCTCCCGCGTCTTGCTGTGGACAAAGGTCCCCAGAAACACCTGGAACTTGTCGAGCTCCCAGGGCGAGGCCATTTTGAACCTAATTGACGGACGACGGCGTCAAGGAGACCAGACGAAACGGCCAAGAAGCTTCTTTCTCGCCAGCCAGCTTGCTGTCCTATCAAATCCTTTCTTCCCGTCGTCCATGAGGGAGGGTCCCTAGGTAGGTAGGTAGGTATGCATTGTAGTCGTAGTCGGATGTCGGAATTCGGAAGACGACTATCCGAGATACGGATACGAGATGTATCCACTTTGCACCTCACCCTCACCTCACCTTCACCTCACCCTCACCCTCACCCTCACCCTCGCGGCCTCACCTCATCTCACTTCACCTAACCAGAACATAACCCAGCCTTAAACAGACAGACACCCTGACCAGGCTCACCGACTCCTATCCAGTGCAAAGCCACGAAGCAGGTCATGGTATAAATGTCGAACTAGTGTAGCCACTTAATCCATCTGCCTCTGGTCTTGGCCATGTAACACAACACGAACAGCATACATCGGAAGACGGAAACCGTCTAAGAAGGTACCATAGGCCAGAAAGAAAATAGAGAAATTACAACAACAAAGACCGGGCAGAAATATATATGTGTAACAGCCATCCATCTTCCGGCGCCCCCCCCCCCTTCACCCGCTCTCTATCACTTTCCCCCACCCTCATCCGCTCAGGCAGCAGCGCCAGGACCCTCATAGGGGATGCTCGCACCGCTGTCGCTTCCGTCCTTGGCCTCATCTTCCTGCGAGTACCTGTCCCAGTTCGCCAGCACCACGCCAATCTTGGGCGAGTTGGTCAGCTTGTACACTTCCTCGAAGTACTCCTTGGTGAGCGCAAACGGCTTGGCCGTCACGTTGGGTATGTATTTTCCAACCAACTTGGAAGGGTCGATCGTTGTCTTGTTGATCTTCTTCAGCAGGAAAGACCGGAACGGTTTGACGCCAGACCGCAAAAAGGTCGAGTGGAAGGGCACGTCGATGCCTCGCAGCGGGATCGTCGCGAATCCCCGCTCCAGTTCCAGTGGCTGCGGCTTCTTGAGCGTCGCCTCGGAGCATCCACGAATGATGTCGCGCAGCGCTCCCTTGGCCTCCTCAATGTTGCTCCGCATCTCCTCAATGTCAATCTGCTGCTTCTTGAGGAGGTTCGTCACCCCGGCCAGCGTGTCCAGCGCCCTGAGGTCGCCCGCGCAGACGTACTGCATGTTGGCGATGTTGTAGTTAACAATCTCCAGAAGCCATCCCGTCTCTTCCGCGATCATGTTCACCACAAACTGCAACGCCTCCTCGTTGAACGTCTTGGAGATGCGGCTCGGGTTCACGGCGCACATCGAGTAGTTGGACCGCCCACTGGCGTCGCGCTCCACCGCCACCTGCATCGTAAGGCCGCGGTAGAAGACGACCGAGACCAGCGACTCGATCGGCATCACGTCCGCCAGCGCCGCCAGCGCAGAGTACTCGCCCAGTGAATGGCCGGCAAAGGTGCTGTCTCTGGGTACGAGGCCCTTGGACTTCATGTCCTCGAAACTGGCCTTTTCCATCAGTGTCAGCGCAGGCTGCGTGAATTGCGTCGCCGAGAGCAGTCCTGTCGGCGACCGGTATGTGTATGACGTCGTGCCCTCGTCGATTTCCTTGAAGATGCGTTCCGACTTGATCGTGCCGTCAACCGCTACCGTCTCAAACGTCATGGCCATGTAGTTCTGCCTGATGGCCTTGCCCCTCGGGCCCCCAAAGTGAATAGTGAGCTCTTTGGGGTTGTTCTTTACAATGTTGGTGATTGAGAAGCCTGGAGCACAAATTAGTTTATAGTTCGTATCCCTGCTCGCCAGAAAAAAAAAACACGTACCATAATTGTCGACCAGATAGGTATCCGCCCGATCCCAGACTTCCTTCGCCACAGGGCTGCTCGCATACAGCTCCATGCCCATGCCTTGCTCCTGCGAGCCCTGCCCCGTGAAGACGTACGCCGTCACGGGCTGCTCAATTTCTGCCTCGCCGAGAAGCACCTTTTCGTCCGTCTCCGTGTTGCTGACCTCGACTTTGATGATCTTGCGACCGGCCACCATGCCGACGTGCTGCAGCTTGACATCAATGTCGTCGTTCGGGAGCACCATGCCGACCAACGAAGCACTAAAGCTTCGCACCCGGCCAATGTCGTTCTCGGCGGCCCAAGTCTCAACGAGACTCCGCACGGCGGCGCTCGAGTACATACCATGCGTGATGGTCCCGGGGAGATTGGCGTAGCCCGAGAAGACGCGTGAGACGTGGATGGGATTGTAGTCGCCGGAAACGCGAGCATACGTCTCGTTGGAAGCCGGCGCGCGCAGCTGCAGGGGGTCTTTGCCGCTCAGCGGTATCGGGTTGTCGAAGTAAATGGGCTGGTCCAGCGGCGAGCCGTGCCGCTGCAGGTAGTCGATGACGGGGTTACCGTGAGACTCGCCCGCTTCGTAGTCGACGCTCGCAACCTGGATCACCTCTTTTGTCGGCAGTTCCAATAAAACTTGACCGCGAGTCTCGACGCTGCTGAACACCGTCTTGTTCTTGTAACGCATCAGACTTTGCAAGCGGAACGTCAGCGTCTGGCCGAGCAGGTCCATGTCGCCATGGACCTCGTCCACGGCGAACCACTGCTTCGACCGGAGGACAGCCACGTCCTTGCTCGTAGCCAAGTGAACCTGAACAGGGGTTTCGACCTTGCGCTGGAACGTGTTCTCGTAGTCCGTGTACGTCCCGCGGTACAGGAACTGGGACGTGACCTCCATGACAGGTTCGCCGTCCCGAACAATTGTGCCACAGACCTCGACCATCTTGCCCGAGTCTTGATTGATGACGGCGTTGATCTGTGCAGTGGTGGAGATCTCGTCACCCTTTTTCAGCGGCTCCGCTCCGGGGATCATGCGGAACTGGTTCGACAAGTGGACGAGCCTCAGGAGATCGCCATCAATGGTGCGCGGGAAGATGGGCTTGGTTATGGCCTTCCAGCCGACTACAATAGCAAAGTCCATGGGTGCATAGACCGTCTTTCCAGGCCTGTCGACAAAAGCCTCCCCGGTGTTCCCGACAGCATGCACAAAGTCCCGGATGGCCTCGCTGGTGATGATGGTGCTGCCTCCGTCAAACTTACTTGTGATGTCGGCGTCGAGATCAAGAGCATCGTTGCCGAACCACGCACGCCAGTAAAACTCTTTGATACGATCGTTGCGATCCGCCATGACTTCGTGGATGGGGGCGTATCCGGCCTCGGCGTGATACGTGAACTTGAGAGGCAGGGAAATGGACTTGCCGAGGGCCGTCGTGTCCTTGATCATATTGACAAGGATCTCATTCTTCCCGCTCAACTTGACTTCGATAACGTCAACGTATTGGTTGTGTCTCGGCTGCTCCCGCACGATGATGGTCGTCTTCTCTGGCTCATTGGGATAGAGAATCTCAACAAACAGTCCTCGGACCGGCGCAAAGATGCGTCGGATAGGATTGGTCTGGAACTTTTGCCCCTGAACAACCACGTCCGACATCAAAAGTGCATATCGCCAGCTGCGGTTGGGACCCGCCAACAGCGAGAGCCAGGCATCGAGGGACGGCATCGCGGCCGTCGCAGACGAGGACAGCCGGTACGTGTTCTTGTGGACGTCATAATTGACAGTCAGCCCTTCCACGTCGAGCGGAATCTCGAGGTCCACCAGCTTGCCGCCGAAGTACTCGGCGGCCGGGATAGCGCGCTCGTCATTGCCGTAGTAATCCCTCGTCAGCGCGGAGATATGAGCATCGTGAATCCCGTCGAGGATGTCCTTGATAGGCTCATCGAGAATGGTGGAGAATTTGGCCGCCGTCGGGCCTTGAAGGATACATGTGCGGCCAACGTCCTGGCCGATAACGGCGTCGAGGTCTTCCGACTGCCACAGAGAATCCTTCTTGAAGAAGAATTCAAAGTTTTCATCCAGAGCCGGGATGAAGGTAACCGGCTTCTGGCCCGGTCGCATGCAGAGCAGCAGGAAGTGCTGCACATCCTGCGCGTTGATAATTTGCGTCTCCGACTCAGGATAGTGGGACAAAATGCGGTCGACAGCAGCAAAGGGTTCGTTGAGGTCAGCGTAGCTCTGCAACATGGACGGTTGGTCGGGCGAGGTGGTAAAGCGTTCCTCGACGCGGTGAATGAAATCGCCGGTGAGCATCGCAAACGACGGATCTATCCACCGAGCCTGGCGCTTCACATACAACAGCTCGACCATGCGTCGCACCACCTCGGCATACGTCATGTCTTCCAGGTCGACGGCCTGGCCAGCCTTGTTGCAGCCGAACCACACCTTCTGAAAGTCGTCGTTGAGCTTTTTGATGATGTAGTCCCGGCTCTTCTTCAGCTCCGCCACCCTCTTGTCCTTGGGCAGGCTGAAGATCTTCTTGTCCATCTCGGCCCAGAAGCGCACGCCTCGAGTGGCGAGCTTGTGGATGGGCTCGCCCATCTCCGAACGGACGGTGATGACACCACCGGCAGGTCCCTTGTACGTGTCCTCCCACTCGGCGTCTTCCAAGCCAGGGGCATCGACGATGGCTTGCTTGGCACTTTTGCTCGTGTGTGCCTCCTTTGCGACCATCATGCGGCTGCCAAAGAGGCAGCCGTCGAAAGGCATCGGCGGGTAGCCATACTTCTTGGCCCAGTCACCGGTGATGTAGGGATAGGTATCTTCGGCACTGCCAAAGCCACTGCCGGCCACGAGGATGATGTTTTCCTGGCGCCGAATACGACCATACATCTGCAGTATGGGCTGATGGAAGTCTTCAAAAGAGTGGTGTCCACCACCTCGGCCGCCGGTCCACTGCAGGATGACGGGGAAGCTCGGGTTGGCTTTGGCAATGTTGATGACGGCGTGGACGGCTTCGACGGAACCGGGCTTGAAGCCGATGTGCTTCAGGCCCAGCGTTTCGATGTACTCCTGCGCGACCTCGATGGAAGGTACTCCGGCACCGATGGTCAAGCCCTCAATCGGTACGCCCTCAGCTCGCAACCTACCGATGAGCGGAATCTGCCAGCTCATGGCCTGTGGGTTAACGTAGATCAGGTTTACCGTGATGCCGCGACCAGATGGTATGGCCTTCTCGATCTTGGAAAGCGCAGCGGTCATCATACCCGGGGCGAAGTAGCCTCCGCCGGCAAGCTCGATGTGATAGCCTGCGTTCATCGTCGCCGCGACGAAGTCCCAGGGCACGGTGCAAGGGGTCATGCCAGCAACCATGACAGGGGGGAGGCCAAGAAGGCGGCTCATCTTGGTGTCGACGTACTTGCGTCCGTTGGATGTTCTGACCAGACGAGGACCGAATTCCTTGACCCAGTCAATAGCATACCTGATGTTGTCTTCGTCCCTATCGAAGAGCTCAGGTTTGTAGCCGACTTCGAGAGTTGTGCCCTCGACGACGCCGGCGACAATCACTCGAACTCCGGTTCCTTCCTTGTTACGGCTGGTCAAGGGCCCCAAACCGGACACGCCGCCAGGGCCAAAGTCGAGAATGTGCGTCGCCTTGGGGAAGACGGTCGCCTTCTCCCAGTTGACGGGGTCACGGGTAATGAGGCGCACCAAAGCCGGAACAACATTGCCGTTGACTTGAGAGCGGAGATCCTTGCCGGTACTCGTGTCGAATACCGGGATACCCAAGGACTTGGACTCGATGCAGACATCCTTGAGATCTTCGTCGATCATGGCGGTTGCCTCGACAAGGTACTTGCTGTGAAAGGGAGCCGTGATGGGGAGGAACCGGTTCGCAAAGCGGACCTTGCGCTCGGTGTAAGGCACACGGGTCTGGTCGAGGCCCGTGGGGGCCTTGACTTTGCGCAACTGGGAATTGAGGCCATAGAGGGAGATGGGTGGGCCCGTGACAACCAGGTTGCGCGGACTGTTGACCAGTGACACACTGATGTGACGGTGAGGTGGGAGGTATTGGTTGGTGGCATCAATGTGCTTCTGAAGCTCCTGCTGAGAGAGGTCGCGAATGCTAAGCATTGGAGTGGGAGTGCCCTCGCCGTGATCCAACGACTCACGCAGCATTGTGGGAGTCAGGGACGTTGTGGGGAAGGCCTGCTGGCTTCGCGTTCCGATCCAAAACAGGATGGCCAAGGTGGAGGCGACGATTTGACGCCATGAGTCCCAGGAATCGGCGGCGGCGGTTGCAGCGGCCATGACGATGCCTTGGGAATGGCCGGTGGTGCCGCTGATGCGATCGCGCAGTTGGCCGGGGTGGATGCCGAGCACCTTGCAGGTAACTTCGTAATGTGCCATTTGGACCAGGCCGATCAGGGGGAAGCTGACGGGTGCCGAGATGAGGTAGTCGACCTCCGGGGTAGAGTCCGGATCGTGGAGCCAATTCATGATGTCCAAGCCCTTGGGGAACATCTTTTCGGCTTCGGGATGGTTGGACAGAGTCTGGAGCTGCTCGGCAGCCGTGAGGATGAGCTCGCCGACGAAGCTCGGATAGGTTTGGAAGACCTGGCGAAGCTCTTCGAAGTATTGCTCAATGTTGCCTTGGCCGCCAAAGATGGTGTAAATTTCGGCGGAGCCATCGTCTGATGCCCGCAGCAAGGCCGACTCATGGGGCTTGATGGTTCTGTCGGCGACAGCGCGGGCCAGATAGTAGCTCCGGATCACTTGAAGCTTTTTGGCTTCGATGCCCGGCAGAGCAGCAGCGACAGCATGGACCTCGTTGCCGCGGAGGAAGGCTCTCTCGAACTCGTTGAGGACGAGCTTGAGGACCTCCTCGTATGAGCCTTGAGCGTCGTCTTCTCCATTCTCTACCTCACGGGCAACAAAGCCCAGATACCTGGCAACGAGCTCAGCAACCGACGAGGGCTCTTCGTCGTGAGCTAGCTCGTCTGTGGCCTCGGGCAAGCTCGCAACCAAGCGATCCTTGAGTTGGGAAGCATGAAAGTGGAGGTTGGTCGGGACGAGAAAGGATGTTTCGAGAGTGCCGTGGGTGATGGTCAACGGCCGAAGAGAGGAGCTAGATCTAGGGGTAGAGATGCCCGTCTGAGGGCCAGTCGATGTGCCGTACATGACGAGACGGCTGAGAGGCGGAGCGAGGTTAGTGACGGTCGGAGAAGAAGGGGGAAGGGGAAGTGGTTGGACTAACAGGGCAGTCGCTGAAGCGAGGAGGCCCGGGCCCTCGACGAATTGATGACTGGATGGACCTTGCGGGAGAGAAGGACAACGCTATCGAGATGAGGTAAAGGAGAAGGACAAGGCGAAGGAGAAGGAGAAGGAAGAAGAAGCCCCTAATGCGAGTAATAAGTTGGGATGAGAGACGACGAGGTTGCAATGCTCGGTGGAAGGGGGGGGGGCGGCGGCGGACACGGGGAAAGGCCAGAAGCCGGGCATCCAATTTTTTTCTTTCTGTTGGGAAAGTCCCGTGCCACTGGAGGCCGCAGGCCACAGGCCACTGCTACAGGCATTACAGGCTAGTGCTACAGTGGGCGACCACTACGGAGCGGAGTACAGGCCACCTAGATGCCAAGTACTGCTACAGTGACACCCGCGGGCCGAGTGGGGCAGGGTTCCCCGGTCGAAGGGCCTTGGTACCTGTACCTGCATGCACGCTGCACCCTTGAAAAGGGGGGGTCCGAGAGCGGCCGTAGAACTAGAGGGTACCGGTACGGCGAAGGACCTTGCGCTTATGCATCCCTACCATACTACTCTGTACATATGCGTGTGAGAGCGCTGATGCATGCTGGTGGCGCGTTGAACATTCATCAACGATGAGAGGGCCGATGGTGATGATAAGGAAAACAACAGGGTAAAAATAGTGTTTGGCGTAAGAGAACTCTGTTTTTTTCTAACTACTAAAAGTCCGGCCTGTTACTTACTTATTCGATGTAGGTCTCATAGTCATACATATATATGTATGTATGTATGTACATAAATGATAACCTACCTACCTACCTACTATCTACCTACCTACCTACCTGAGGCGAGGTCAATCCGAGCCTAGGACCTACGGGTATGTGTGTGTGTGAGTGGGTTGGTTGATATCTGTGCAAGCTGCTCTTCTCTGCAAGGGGAAGACGAACAAGCAGGTTGTAATGCCAAAAAGGGTTGTCAAAGTTGCCCCTTTTGACTTTGTATCATCACCTTGGGACCGTATTACTATTTCAACAACAGATAGACAGACAGACAGACAGACATTCAAACTCACCCTTCCCTTTCCCCTTCTCCTTCGTCCCTGATAACAACGTTGTTTCTCTGCTGCCTGCTGTCCGAAGCTGTGCCTCCAAAGTTCTTTCAATAGTTTTTCTTTTACTTATCTATTTTATTTAGCCTTTGCGAGGCGGATGAAGCGGTGCGGGACTATATCTACATACACATACCTACCTACATACTAGTACTATCACGACACGCATTTGCTTCTTGACTCGTCTCCCTTGCCTTCCCGAGTCTCTACGGATACTGGCTGCCCCTTGATTGATACTAAGACTTTGGTCCGGCAATGCAACCTGTCTGCATCTGCCGCCCCCGAGTCTCCGCTACGCCAAAGTACCCTTTCCCCCTTGTACCGGTACATGCCCCATCCCTCGGAAATCGCTCCCCAACTTTTTTTTTCGCTCTTTCCTCGCACCACCCAAAGCCCACCACCACCCACACACACCCAGCAGCAAGGCCACCACCACCCTTCATCATCAGCGGGTCTCCAGCCTTCAACAATTCGCCCGCCGTCCGTCTTCATTCATCATCGCCTTTCTCCGTCTCCGTCCTCGGGCCCCCTTTTTCTCCCTTGACCCTGCTCGGCTGCTCCCGCCATCGACTTCACAGCTGCATAGCTGGCCTCTCTCTGACTCCTCTCTAACCTTCTTCAACGACCGGCCTTTGGTCGCCTCCTCTGGTCTCTTCTGGCCGCCTCCTCTTCGGCCTTGCTTTCCTGCTCTGACCTCAGCTTGACGCCCTTGAAACATCACTCAACATGCGCCCAGAGGTCGAGCAGGAGCTTGCTCACACCCTACTGATCGAGCTGCTTGCCTATCAATTCGCCTCGCCCGTGAGATGGATTGAAACCCAGGATGTCTTCCTCGCCGAGAGGACGGCCGAGCGCATCGTCGAGGTTGGTCCAGCAGATACGCTAGGCGTAATGGCTAAGCGCACTCTGGCCTCCAAGTACGAAGCATACGACGCCGCCAAGTCCGTCCAACGCCAGATTCTTTGCTACAACAAGGACGCAAAGGAAATTTACTACGACGTTGACCCCGTCGAGGAAGAGCCGGAGCCTGCTGCTGCCTCCTCCGGTGGATCGGCTCCAGCCAGTGCCTCTGCTCCGGCTCCAGTTACCGCCGCTGCTCCCCCGCCTCCGAGCTCGGGTCCTGCCGCCCAGGTTCCGGACCAGCCAGTCCAGGCCATCGACATCATTCGTGCCCTTATTGCACAAAAGCTCAAGAAGCCTCTTCTCGAGGTTCCTCTCAGCAAGGCCATCAAGGACTTGGTCGGAGGTAAGTTTTCTGCGGCCTCTTCATCTTGAGCCTTGCTTACCAACAACCACAGGCAAGTCGACGCTTCAAAATGAAATCCTCGGCGACCTTGGCAAGGAGTTCGGCTCAACTCCCGAGAAGCCAGAGGACACGCCTCTCGACGAGCTCAGTGCATCCATGCAAGCCACCTTCGACGGCAACCTCGGCAAGCAGTCTCAATCGCTCATTGCAAGACTTATCTCCTCAAAGATGCCCGGCGGCTTCAACATCACGGCTACAAGGAAATATCTCGAGTCCCGATGGGGTCTTGGACCGGGTCGGCAGGACGGCGCCCTACTCATGGCTTTGACCATGGAGCCTCCAGCTCGTCTCAGTTCCGACGGTGACGCCAAAGGCTTCTTGGATGAAGTGACTCAAAAGTACGCTGCCAATGCGGCCATCACTTTGTCCACCGCCTCGGCCGGCGGCGCCCCTGGTGCGTCTGGCGAAGGCATGATGATGGACCCAGCTGCCATCGACGCCCTCACCAAGGACCAGCGGGCATTGTTCAAGCAGCAGCTTGAGCTGTTTGCTCGCTACCTCAAGATGGATCTCCGCTCCGGAGACAAGGCCTTCGTCGGCTCGCAAAAGTCTGAAAAGCTTCTCCAAGCCCAGCTCGACCTGTGGGCCGCCGAGCATGGCGAGTTCTACGCATCAGGCATCGAGCCCGTCTTCAGCCCTCCCAAGGCTAGGACGTACGACTCCTCCTGGAATTGGGCTCGCCAGGACGCCCTCAGCATGTACTTCGACGTCATCTTCGGGAGGCTGCAGGCTGTCGATCGCGAAATCGTGAGCCAATGCATCAGGATCATGAACCGTTCAAACCCCAAACTTCTCGACTTCATGCAGTATCACATCGACAACTGTCCCACCGATCGAGGCGAAACTTACAAGCTCGCCAAAGAGCTTGGCGTGCAGCTCATCGAAAACTGCAGGGACGTCTTGAACGTGTCTCCCGTTTATAAAGATGTTGCTGTTCCCACGGGCCCTCGCACCACCGTCGACGCGCGGGGAAACCTCAACTACGAGGAGGTCCCCCGTGCGAGCTGCAGAAAGTTGGAACACTACGTTCAGCAGATGGCCGAAGGGGGAAAGATTTCCGAGTATGGGAATCGCACCAAGGTGCAGAGCGACTTGCAGCGCATCTACCGTCTCATCAAGCAGCAACATAAGATGTCCAAGACTTCGCAGCTCGAGATCAAGAACCTGTACGGAGATGTTCTGCGGTCGCTCGCCATGAACCAGAGCCAAATCTTGCCCAAAGAGAATGGCAAGAACAAGAGGAGCAGCGTCAAGGGTCCCCCCAATCACACCAAGGGCAATGTCGAAACCATTCCCTTCCTACATCTCAAGCGCAAGTCCCTGCACGGCTGGGACTACAGCAAGAAACTTACCGCCATCTACATCAACTGCCTGGAGGATGCTGCCAAGTCCGGTGTGACCTTTCAAGGAAAGCACGTCCTCATGACCGGCGCCGGTGCTGGGTCCATTGGGGCCGAGGTCCTGCAGGGTCTCATCAGTGGCGGTGCCAGGGTCGTCGTCACCACCAGCCGCTTTTCCAAAGAGGTGACGGAGTACTATCAGTCCATGTATTCCCGGTACGGCTCGCGAGGGTCCCAGATCGTCGTCGTCCCCTTCAACCAAGGCAGTAAGCAAGACGTGGAGGCCCTGGTTGAGTACATCTATGACACGAAGAACGGCCTTGGATGGGACCTCGATTTCATCGTTCCTTTTGCTGCCATCTCGGAAAATGGTCGACAGATCGACAGCATCGATTCCCGGTCGGAACTGGCGCACCGCATTATGCTCACGAACCTGGTCCGCCTCTTGGGTTGCGTCAAGACTCAAAAGGCCGACAGAGGGTTCGAGACGCGGCCGGCTCAGGTCGTGCTACCCCTGTCGCCCAATCACGGCACCTTTGGCAATGATGGGCTGTACTCAGAGTCTAAGCTTGCACTTGAGACACTCTTCAATCGGTGGTACTCGGAGAATTGGGCCAACTACTTGACCGTCTGCGGCGCCGTCATCGGATGGACCCGTGGCACGGGGCTGATGTCCGGCAACAACATCGTTGCCGAGGGCGTCGAAGCCTTCGGCGTGCGAACCTTTTCGCAGCAGGAGATGGCCTTCAACCTGTTGGGCTTGATGTCGCCCATCATCGTTGATCTTTGTCAGGCCGAACCGGTCTTTGCCGACCTGAATGGCGGTCTTCAGTTCATCCCCAACCTCAACGAAGCGATGACCAAGCTCCGCAAGGACTTGATGGAGACTAGTGAGATCCGCAGGGCCGTTGCCAAGGAGAGCGCCATCGAAAACACCATCGTCAACGGCGCCGAGTCCGAGGCCCTCTACAAGAAGAAGACGGTCGCGCCTCGCGCCAACATCAAATTCGACTTTCCTCCTCTCCCGGAGTGGAAGTCCGACATTGAGCCACTCAATGCTACTCTCAAGGGCATGGTTGATCTTGACAAGGTGGTAGTCGTCACCGGCTTTGCTGAGGTCGGCCCGTGGGGCAACTCGCGCACCAGGTGGGAGATGGAGGCCTACGGCGAGTTCTCTCTCGAGGGCTGCGTCGAGATGGCCTGGATCATGGGCCTCATCAAGAACCACAACGGGCCCCTCAAGGGCAAGCCCTATGCTGGCTGGGTCGATGCCAAGTCCGGCGATCCCGTCGACGACAAGGACGTCAAGTCCAAGTATGAGAAGCACATTCTCGATCACTCCGGTATCCGCTTGATCGAGCCAGA
The DNA here is from genome assembly GCA_001633055.2 of Ophiocordyceps polyrhachis-furcata BCC 54312. Classification (NCBI taxonomy): domain Eukaryota; kingdom Fungi; phylum Ascomycota; class Sordariomycetes; order Hypocreales; family Ophiocordycipitaceae; genus Ophiocordyceps; species Ophiocordyceps polyrhachis-furcata. Next base: position 1,049,655 of record LKCN02000012.1, on the reverse strand, counting down.
ACTGTTCAGTGGCTACGACCCCAACAAGAAGCAGATTCTTCACGAGGTTGTCATCGAGGAAGACCTCGAACCGTTCGAAGCGTCCAAGGAAACGGCCGAGGAGTTCAAGCGCCAGCACGATGACAAAGTAGAAATATTCGAGGTCCCAGACAGTGGTGAGTACATTGTTCGCCTGAAGAAGGGCGCCTCTCTCTGGATCCCGAAGGCGCTCCGCTTCGATCGGCTCGTCGCCGGTCAGATCCCGACCGGCTGGGACCCCAAGCGCTACGGCATTCCGGACGACATCATCTCCCAGGTCGATCCTGTGACCCTATATCTCCTCGTCTCCACTGCCGAAGCTCTTCTGTCGTGCGGCATCACCGATCCGTACGAGTTCTACAAGTATGTCCACGTGTCCGAGGTGGGCAACTGCGTCGGTTCGGGCATGGGCGGCGCCGCCGCTCTCCGTGGAATGCACAAAGATCGGTTCCTAGACAAGCCGCTCCAGAACGATATACTACAAGAATCCTTTATCAACACCATGGCTGCTTGGGTCAACATGTTGCTCATCTCCTCATCCGGGCCGATCAAGACACCGGTGGGCGCTTGTGCCACGGCAGTGGAGTCTGTCGACATCGGATACGAAACCATCATGGAGGGCAAAGCTCGGGTCTGCTTCGTCGGTGGCTTCGACGACTTCGGCGAGGAGGGTTCTTACGAGTTTGCCAATATGAAGGCGACGAGCAACACGGTGGACGAGTTTGCCCACGGCCGAACACCGCAGGAGATGTCTCGCCCGACCACAACCACCAGAAACGGCTTCATGGAATCTCAGGGCTGCGGAATTCAGATCATCATGACTGCCAAGCTGGCACTCGACATGGGCGTTCCCATCTACGGAGTGTTGGCTCTGACGACGACTGCTTCCGACAAGATTGGTCGATCGGTCCCGGCCCCCGGTCAGGGTGTTCTCACGACCGCTCGCGAGCACGCCGGAAGGTTCCCTTCTCCGCTGCTCGACATCAATTACCGTCGTCGGCAGATTGAGCGCCGCAAGAAGCAGATCAAGCAGTGGCAGGAGTCGGAGCTCGAGTTCATACAGGACGAAATCGAGGCGATGAAGGTCCAAGACGCGTCCTTCAACCAAGACCTCTATGCGCAGGAGCGCATGGAGCACATCCGTCGAGAAGCGGCCAGACAGGAACGGGAGCTTCTCCGGAGCATGGGCAACAACTTCTGGAAGAACGATCCGAGCATCGCTCCATTGCGCGGCGCCTTGGCTACCTGGGGCCTGACCATCGACGACCTCTCCGTCGCGTCCTTCCACGGGACGTCCACCAAGGCCAACGACAAGAACGAGTCCTCCGTCATATGCCAACAGCTTCGGCATCTTGGACGGAAAAAGGGCAACGCCGTCCTGGGCATCTTCCAGAAATACCTCACGGGCCATCCCAAGGGCGCGGCTGGTGCCTGGATGATGAACGGTTGCCTGCAAGTTCTCAACACGGGGCTGGTGCCGGGCAACCGCAACGCAGACAACGTCGATCCTGTCATGGAGGATTTCGACCTGATCGTGTACCCGAGCCGCAGCATCCAAACGGACGGGGTCAAGGCCTTTTCCGTCACGTCCTTTGGATTCGGCCAAAAGGGAGCCCAGGCCATCGGCATCCACCCCAAGTACCTGTTTGCCACTCTTGACGAGGCTGTCTATGGCGACTACTGCGCCAAGGTGGCGGCCCGACAGAAGAAGGCCTACCGCTTCTTCCACAATGGCCTGATCAACAACAGCCTGTTCGTCGCCAAGGCCAACGCGCCATATACGGAGGACCAGCTCCGGAACGTGCTGCTCAACCCAGACGCGCGCGTGACCGAGGACGACAAGACGTCGGAGCTTAAGTACGCCGAAAACTTCATGAAGCAGTCGGAGAAGACGATGCCGGCGTCGAGGGCCAGCGAGACGCAGAAGATGATGGAGGCGCTGGCGCTCAAGGTGGCCAGTAAAAGCAGCAAAATCGGAGTCGACGTCGAGGACATTGCGGCCATCAACATTGACAATGACACTTTCCTGCAGCGAAACTTCACGGCGGAAGAGATGAAGTACTGCCAGAGTGCGCCCAGCCCACGCAGCTCCTTCACTGGCAGGTGGAGCGCCAAGGAAGCCGTCTTCAAGTCGTTGGGCGTGGCAAGCAAGGGAGCCGGCGCCGCCATGAAGGACATCGAAGTCCTCAAGGACGACAACGGCGCACCAAAGGTCAAGGTTAGTCAATAAGCAGTGCGAAGATTCAGACAGGGCATGTTGCTGACTACTACAGCTTCACGGCGAGGCGGCGGCTGCTGCTCGGAAGGCCGGCGTCAAAGACATCACCTTGTCCATCTCTCATTCGGATACACAGGCCATCGCCGTAGCAGTCGCAAATTTCTGAGCAGCAGGCGGAGGGACTGGGGAAGGGGAAGGCTGACGTTGTGAGGCGTGTCGGCTGGTGTAAAATGACGGGATATATTGTGGTTCCCGATACATGGTAGATTTTATGCTGGAACGAGTTGTCGCGAAAGAGTGTAGCGGCGCGCAAGATTTTTACGTCAATTTCAGTGCAGTGCAAATATTCCTATTCAGGATCTATATTCATTCATGACTATGCTGGAGTTGGTTTCCATTCGCGCGAGGCTCGTTAGAGAGACGGTAGGCAACGCTGAGATCATGACTCGGAGGATCGGGTTGGGTATATGAAAGTCGGGGGGGGGGGGAAGACGACAGACGAGGCGAGGGAGTGTCGAAGACGACTCATTGTCCCCTTCCTCTTCCGCGGCCCCGACCGCCGCCACGGCTTCTTCCCCGGTCGCCACCACGACCACCATGATCGCCTCTCGATTGGCCTCCCCTTCCGCCGCGGAAGCCCGACGGGTGGGCCTTTTGCGACTCGCTCACGAGCTCCATGATTTCATCGGGGACGCGCAGGTATTTGATCTGCCGGAAGATGAAGAAAAGGAAATCAGCAGCTGCGAGCGATTGATAGGGGGGACCAGCGAACATTGTTGCCCTTGACGTAGGCTTCTTTCAACTTGAGGAATTTATCACCCTCCTATGAAGAAGACAAGTAGAAAGGGCAAGTCAGTGTTTCGGGCCACCAAACAATGGGGTGGAGGGGCGTTCGGACGAAGCTCATACAGGGCTTGTTTGCACGACGTCTCTTAGTGTGAGGTTCATCCATGTGTCGCAGGCGACGAGGTGGCCGTTGAGCGTCTCGCCGTTTTTGAGCTCAACCAGCATCGGTTGGCCCTGAGCCGCGTTGAGCAAGCCGAGGGGTAGCTGGGTGGTGTGAGTGGAGGTTAGTGTTTTTCTTTTTGGGTTGGTGTTTCGATGGACGGACCATGAGGTTGGAGGATCAAGGAGGAGATGGCTATGTGGGTGCTGAATTATAGAGCTGGGGGGTTGTTGACGTTGAGATGAGGCTGGCGAGGCTGCATTTCCAAGATGCACGTGCCGACAAGGCTGATATGCCCCGACATAAGCATCGCCCCGTAAGTGGAATACAGACTACGGATACCTACATACATATGTACATACATGTAACATACCTGTAGACATGACGGATAAATTATAAAGCGACTCTCAACACCAACGACGACGAAAGGCCGCCGTCGTCGTCTTCAGGCATCACGGGCTCCCCCGAGGGCCTTCGTTGGCCAATTGAATATGCACAGTGGCCGACTGGCTTCAGTCTGCATCTGGCGCTGTCTCCTCACTCGTCCTAGTACTCTGCGAAGCCGGCACGCAACCGTTCGGCCACCCAAAGCAGGCTCACAGCTTGGGCTATGCCAGACTCGCTTCCATGGCGCCGTCTCGTCCGAGCTTCGAGCTGAAGAGCCGGTCGAGGGAGGTCACAGCTGGGAGGAGCGACTTTTGGGACAGACGTCGCCGGCTGAAGCGGCTCTGAGCCAGTCTACGGTCGAAGAACTGACCATGGCTCTGATGGCCATGCGGAATCTGCGCGAATGGTCACCTGCAGCTGGCCATGACTTTGATCGTCATGGACGCATCATACAGATGGTGCAGCATATGATACGCGCTCGATGTCAGACTCCCAATATATTCATGTACGAATGCTTGATGGACGCAATGGCCGACCCGGAGGGATCTGCCATCGGTGTGCGGAAGCTGCTCCTCGACATGAAAGCCCAAAAGGTCAAGCCCTCGGCGGCTGTATTCCACAGCGCGCTGGCCGCCCTAGCCAACCATCCGGATTACATGCTGCGGCAGGACGTCCTGACCCTCATGAGCGAGCACTGGGTTCTCGTCGATACGGCGGCGCAGCAGAACGTCGTCGTCGGCTTGCTGCGCGAAGAACAGTACGAGCTTGCTTATGCGAGACTCACGCGCATGATGGAGCAGGGCGTTCACGTGGATTGTTGGGTCTACGATCTCTTCATCATGGCATTTGGGAAGCTAGGCTTCCTCGATGAGATGATGGTGTTGTTGCATCAGCGTGGACTTGTCGAGGGTGCTTCGGACCAGGTCTTGAATACGCTTCTCTACTTCGTTCTCGATGTCTGCAGCGAATCCTTCCATCTTGACGGCACCGTCTTCGCCTGGAAGGCCGTCGTGTCGACGTCCAAGGTGCAGCCGCCGGACGGCATCGTCGACAACGTCATGGCCACAGCAGCGAGACACGGGAAGCCGGCGCTCGCCATCGAGGCTCTCGACCTCCTCTCGAAAAGATCCTGGGTTCAAGCCCGCCACTACGAGACCGTGGTGGAGGCCTTTGCGGCCGCCGGCGACATCGCAGGCGCCCTTCGCATCCTCTGCATCATGCGCAAGCACGGCAGACAGAAAAGCACCGTCATCAAACGAGACCACACCCGTCCCATCAAGCAAGCCATGCTCCGCGACCCGAAGAAGCTCGTCGCCGAGGCGGAAAGGGCCGTCCGGTCTCTCGCAAAGGATGAAGCCGTCTCGCCCGCCCTCGTAGGCGTCGTCGTCGAAGCCCAAGCGGAGGTGTTCGGAAGCGAAGCCGCCCTATCGCTCTACAAAGACATGGCCAGCCTCTCAGCCTCGCCGCCCGACGCCCTGACGATGCAGACGCTCATCGTCCACTGCAAGTCGCACGAGACTCGTCGCTCCATAGCCCGAGATTACGCCTCGGCCGTGTCCCCCGATGCGGACCCGCCGCGTAACGCTGTCGTCTACTGCGAGTTGATCTCCGCCTGCGCCGCTGCCGGGGAGATGGACTTGGCTTTCCGCTTTGCAGCCAAGGCGGTGCCTCTGTGTCGGTCGAGGCGTCAGATTAGCTGGTTCAAGCCGCTGATGGTAGCTGCTGTTGCCACTCACGACGATCGTATCTGGGCTGTTGTCGATGAGATGCTGCTTCGCGGTGGTCACGTTGGAGCCACTGTGCAGATCATCATGCAGCAGTCTCGGATGGCCAAGCAGTTTTCAGATCGACAACGGGGCGTCAGATAGAGAGAGAGAGAGAGAGAGAGAGACGGTTTGGCCCGACGCATTTCGCCACGTAGGACTTCCCCTTGCCTGCTCCCAATTGTCTTTTCTCATTCACGGGATTGGTATCGCTGCACAAGCCTCATAGTAAGGGCAGACGAACACAACAAGATACACACATGAGCTGAAACCCCATCACCATGCTCTTCCTCACCGCCTACAGTCTGAGCCCATAATCGAAGATCACGCTTCCCTCATCTTCCAAAGGAGAGAAAGAAAAAAAAAGCGAAGCAAGACATCGGCTTTCAATAGTTGGGGTTCGACCGCTGGAGGCCGAAGGGGTAGGAGGCGCTGCTGCCGCTGCTGTGGTTGCGCGAGTTGTTGATGCTGCCGTACCACCCATCACCTCCCTGCTGATGTTGTTGTTGATGTTGATGGTGAAGATGCGAGAGCGGATGGTGCGATTGTCGGCTTTGCGGACGGTGGTGGCTTTGCTGGTCTTGTCGTTGGATGGGGTTATGCGGCTGCTGATGGCCATGGCTGCTGGTGGTCGATCGTGGCCATTGGCCGCTGTTGCGCAGGGTGTTGCTACTGGTATCGTGATGCGCCGGAGCGGATGCCTGGCTTGACTGTCTCCTCGCATCGTACGGCGAAGCAGTCCTGCCCGGGGCGTTGACGTGACCGCCGCCGCCGCCGCCGCGCGAGCCCGACACGTTGGGATTCGAAAGGCCGACGTTGTTGTTACTGACATTGCTATAGGGATACGTCGGCGTCGGCGTCGTCGTCGTCGTCGTCGTCGTCGCCGCCGCCGTCGAGGAAGAAGACGGCTGCTGGCCGCGGCTGTAGTCGTAGGTCGGGTATGACGGCGTGTTTTGACTGCTCCGCTGGTAAGAGTAAGGCTCGTATCCGATCCTGTCAGTCGACTGGTTGTTATTATTGGCCATGGCTTCCGAGTAGTTGCCATACGCGTTAAAGGCCGAAGCGTTGTTGGAGTGCAGCCCGCTGCTTCGATAGCGAGCGTTATTGTTGCCCATCGACGACGACGACGACGACTGGTAGCCGTCGGCATGCGGACGCTGACCCAGCCGTGACTTCATGCGAGAATCGTTGGCCGAATGGGACAGCATCGAACGATGAGACGGCTGGATCGCTGTCGGCGTGCTGTGCGCCGCCTGTCTATGATGCTCCAGGGCAGCCTGGGAGATGGCCATGGCATCCTGCATCTGGTTCGTCGCCCGCGAGCCAGAGGCGTCTGCCTCGCTCCGGCGCATCGCGGGAGAGCCGGCCGTGACGTTGAGGCTTGAATTGGCGACCCCCGACCACCCGGCCACGGCAGCAGGGGCCGCCGGAACCTCGTCTGCTTCGAGGCCGAGTCGTAGCGGCGGGGCCGTCGGCAGGCTATGTCGAGCGCCCTTGGACCGCTGCTGCGGCGAGGTCAGCATATCGATGGCGGCGTCCTCTGCATTCGCTTGTAACGACGACGACACGTCCGCTGTCGCCATATGAGGCTGGTAGTGCACCGCCGTCGCTTGCGGCGTCATCAGCTCGTGCTCGGCAGCTGTATGCATCTGATGCGAGGCCGCCGGTGGTTCAGGCAGTGGCAAGGCCAGGCCCGACGCCGAGCGAAAGTACGGGGTCGAAGCAGGCTGTTGCGCTTCGTCGTGCGTCACGTCCAAGCTGGGAGCGAGCATGTCTGAGACGGGCACCTGCGGGTAGGCCGAGTAGCCAGTCAAGTCTTCCGCGTCCTCTGGAGCCTCTTCCCCTCTTCTTCCTCCTCCACCGCCGCCACCACCACCTCCTCCTCCTCCTCCTCCTCCTCCTCCTCCTCCTCCGCTTCTGCCTCCGCCTCCGCCTCCTCCTCCACCTGGTTCTCAGGTTCTGGGGCCTCTTCCCCTTGGGCATCTTCGTCCTCGTGAGCCTCCTCTCCCGGGCCATCTTCCGCCTCGAGCTCTTCTCTTTCGTCTCGGGCATCGACCATCTGTGAGTCCTCCACTGGCTGTCGTCCTTCGGTTTCTAGCGTCACCTCGGCAGGGGCTTCTGGTACCTGCGACTGGTCTTCGTCATCGTACCCTGGCGGCGCAAATGCCTCCGACTTGGTCTTCTTCACTCTCGGTTTGGGCGGCGCGTATTCGCAGGTCAATCCTTGCGTCTGGCATTGTACACAGGTAGGCCGTTCGCGTGGGCACTGACGTTATCCTTGTTAGAGCGACAACGGACGGAGACAGGGCAAAAAGACGGTCATTACCTTGACCTTGCGTGACTTGCATTGCGCGCAAGCTGTGCGCGACTTGCCAGGCGTCCTGAACTTCTTCATCAAGACAGACTTGCTTAACGCGTTGGCGGGCGCCGAAGGTGTCGCATCTGCTTCCACCGGTGCCTCGGAAGAGGGCATGGTTGTTTGGGTCGGCGTAGTAGGCGGCACTGAGGCCGAGCTGTCCCTATTGCTCGGATGCACGATGCGAAGCCGTTCCGCGCCGTATTTAACAAGCATGTTAAGCGACTCCTTCTGCAGCTCGGGCGACTGGTTGGCGAAAATGTTGAATTGCTCGGTCGACAAGGTGTCCGGGCCGACGCCTGCGTCGCTCAGCAGCTTGGTGGCCACCTCGCGCCGTCGCGCCGACTCTTCGGCAGAGAGGTTGAGGGGGGTGGCCGAGACTTGTGGGGGAGGACCTTGCCCTTCCTTTGCAGCCGTGTCCGTGACCGGAGCGAGGCCATCGACGAAGCCGCCTTCGGTGGTGTTCATAGATGCCTGACCGAGTTCGACGACCGGCTGCTGCTCCTGCTCCTGCGCCGGCGCGGCTGGGGTTTCTTGTGGTTGCGTGTCGGTTTTCTTGCGCTTCCTGGGGTTGCCGTTCTCACCAGGGGCTCTCGTCGAGTCGCGCTTCCTGCGAGAGGAGCCTTGTTTCTTCGGCGTCCTCTGCGCCAGGGGGGCGACGGTTGGCCGCGGAGGCGGCTTGAAATAGTCGAGGACCTCGGCGACGGTCTTGTGAAAAGGGGTGTGGTCGAAATTGATCATGATAGACCGGTTGTCGCGAAAGAAGGAGACCTTGATGGCCCCTCTACAGTCGAACGCCGGTCTGCCTGCAAAAACCAAGTTAACTGGGGTTTTGCTCCCGTCGCTCAAAATGGACCAAGGCAAACTCACTCATCAGGATCGGGTCCGGTTCTCTGAGTGTGTAGTCTCCGACGACGGCTTTGGTCTTTCCCCTGTTGACCAGCTCCCAATGACGTGAGGATTCCATACAAAGGTAGGCAAAGTTCCATCCTCCTTCGCTCAGCGACATGTCGTCCATAGCCCAGGAGCTGCCGTCGGTGTTGCTGACGGTAGAGACGATGAGGTTCGCGATGGCTCTTTGCAGCACGGGGTCGTCTTGAGGCTGGTTCTTTAGGGCATCTGTCGCTCTGAAGCTGCGCATCATGGGCTCGCCCGGGTTGTCGGCTGCGACAGTCGACGAGTTGAGGCCGCCGAGGGATGGATCGAGGTTGTTGAGGCCTTCCAGTACACCGTGCTCTGCAGGCGAGAGACTGACGGTGAGCTGCGCGTTGGCTGAGATTTCGAGGTTCGTAGCCACGTGATCGACGCGTTCTGAGGTTGATCCGTTGTTGATAAGAAGGTCTTGCAGTCGTAGTTGCAGGTCGTTGATGGACGCGCAGGCAGACTGCGGTTGTTGCGCGCCATCGTCGCCGCCGAGGTTGAGGCTGGCGAGGAAGTCGGCCATAGCTCCGTTATTTTGAAAGGCAGCCCGTCGACCACGGCGAGTTCTCGCTCCTCACGAGGCCACGCGTCGGCGGGGCGGGCCGGGCGAGGCGATGCAAGATTTCAGACCGTGACTCTGGCGCGTTTCTCGGACAGACAGGCTGAGGCTGGTGGACGAGGAGGAAAACACGGGAATACCTACTACGGTACTACCTACCTATTTACGGAGTACATACCTAGGTTTCTTAGTAATCGTACGCAGACGCAGATTTTTTTTCGTGCGATTGAATTATCCGGGTAGAGTGAATATTCTTGTACGCGGGACATGCGTCTAGGCGGCTGACCAACTGAGCTTCTCCTGATGTCTTCCGTCGTCGAACACATAGTACTCTCGTGAATAGACACCTACGAATTCTTCTCTACCCATTGTTCGATCCTCTCCACCAACTCCATCTTACGGCCAGCCGTACTTAGCCCTCGAGCCCCCGCGACGTCCTTCAGCTGCGCGACCGTCATCTTCGCAATTCCTCCGCTCTCTACGGCCATCTTGAGCTGCGCCAGCGTCATCGACGCCTTCTCCGGATCGCCTCGCATTTTCTTCGCGGGGCCGCCTGACGCATCGTCGTCTGCTTCGCGCTTCAGCCTTCGCGAGCTCGAAACCAGCCCTGCTTCCACTTCCAGCTTCTCGGACCATTCCCCCAAATAGCCACCCACGCGCTTGCCGATGGCCTTGTTCTTGGGCTCCGTTGCATCGTCCGCCTTCTCTGGTACCTCTTCATCGAGTGCCAAGGCCTTTAGAATCTTGTAGTGCCATTGCAGCGCCGGATTGGGATACTTGGAAGGGTTGTACATGGCTTTCGGCAGCTGCAATTGCTGTATTATTATCCTCATTCGTGACTTCAGCTCGTCTGAGCTCTGGCAGGCTTCTTTTGGCCGCCTGTTCTCCCTGACATCGTCTGCGAAAGGTAGAGGGCAGATCCAGAGCCCAGCCGGGAGGTATGGCGTCGGCGATCCTTCTTCAGCCGGCTCCTGGGACGGGACAATGGTGGCGAGTATCGGCTGGGCATTGGCTCGGACAATGCACCACACGATGGCTACCTTGTCGTCGCGACGTAGCTTCTGCCATAATGCACTGAAAACGCGAGTTGAGCCGACGAAGTCCTCTTCGCTAGGATAAATAAACGTCGACTTCTTCACACTCGCCTCAAAGGGCACCGAAGCGCGAGGCTTGAATCCTAAAATGCGGATAACCGGCGACCCAAAGTCTCGGAGTGTCTTTTGCTCTTCCGGTGTGAAGTAGACAAACTCTCCGCCGAACTTGTAAGCCTTCTTGATCTCGTTCTTGTTGACCGTCCGAGCACTGTCTTCTGCGAGTCTCGTCGTCTCCCCGGATGCAATCTGCGGCCTCTCTCCATCAAGCCAGACGTAGCAAGTCCGCGCCGGCGTCTGACGGTGCAGCACGTTGAATCCCTTGACGGAGATGCGAAGGCCCGGCGCAATCTCAAAGGGCAGGTTGGAGAACAGCGCCCGCTTGGGGGTCTGTTTGGAGTTGATGTTGGAGATGAGGGAATTAAGCAAGGTCAATCCATCCCCCGACCGAGACACCGGAGCAGCCAAGCCATCGGATTCTGTAAGAGTAGCCCCATAGACGATGTCCTACCGATTCGTTTGAGCACATGCAAAAAGGTAGGTAGGGCAGATACCTAGGTAGATATGCATTGGTACGTACATCGTAGAATTTGGTGAGGTCAAATTTGGAGTCGCCACGGGCGATTGGAAACAGGTCGATGGAAACGCCCAGATCGTACAGATCCTTGGCGCGAACTGCCGCGGCTGAAGCGGCTGTTTTGTCTGAAGAATGAGGATCATCGTTGTTGGTGATGACAAACAGGCGCCGACTGCCAAAGTTGGCGGCCTTGGTGGTGAATATCTGGTTTGCACAGAAGAGGACGTTGGCCATTGAAACAGCATCGCTAGCCGGTTTCAACATGTCTTCTTCATCCTCGCCGCCTTCAATCAGACTTCTGACCGCCTTCACGTCTTCTGCGGCGGGTATGTCCAGGTCTGTGAAGACATAGCAGTTCGGATAGCCGAGGCCGCCTTGAGCATCGTCGGAGGCGCCAAACTTGGAGTCCTCGGTCCCGAAGAAGAGGATGCCCATCATATCCCTTGGGTTGGAAATGATGCGCTGTTGCATCAAGTGTTGGGCGCATTTCAGGGCTGCTTGGAGTGGGCTATCACGGTCTGCCTTTTTATCATCGGAGGGCGGCGGCGGCGTCACCATGCGCGGGTTGACCTCGATCGCTAAGAGTAAGGCGTCTTTCTGCGCCTTGAAGCTCTAAACATGCTGTCAGCTAGGTGAGCGCTTGAGACCGTTTCTTCGGGAAACTCGCAGTCTCGTCGATTTCCTGCTCCTCCTCATCGATCTCGTCTCTTCTCCACTGAGAATTGGCGTTTGCCATGTTTCCTGAGGCCCGGGTATTCTGTTTCTGCAGGTGAGCATGACGATGGACCGCGCCAGTATCTGTGGCGGGCGTATCAACGTCGCGCGGCCCGCGAACGAACAGGCAGAAATCGCGGTCAGGCTCGCGGTATCACGTGATGCATTTGTACCACTCAACTCGGGTTTCTTTTGCCTCGTCGCCACCCCGATGAGAGAATTCGAATAGGTCGCAGCTCATTGGCTGCCTACCTGACCTGCTCGACCCATTCAGCGTGCTACCCCTTTGGGCCAGGCCAGCGGCTATTCAAAGACGGCATCGGCATCGGCCCGCACAGCCGGTAACTTGACACGCCGCACCAGACCACAGCGGATCACATTCGACATGTTGATACGGCAAGCAGGCCAGAAGCTCGTCCGAGCGTCGACCATGAAGACGGCGCTCTTGCGCCTCGGGGGCCAGACAAGAAACCTGGCCACACCGGTGCCTCCCGTGACACAGGATGCCGCAGGATCAAAGGGACCTACGGCTATGGTCTTTCTAAACATGGGCGGCCCTTCGACTACCGACCAAGTTGGCCCTTTTCTCAGTCGCTTATTCGTACGTGCCGTGCCGCCCCGCCGGACCAGAGGCTTCAGCTGACGGGCAAGCCCAGGCCGACGGTGACCTGATTCCATTGGGCAGGCTACAATCATATCTCGGGCCCCTGATCTCAGCCAGGCGGACGCCCAAAATCAAGCAACAGTACGAGGAAATCGGTGGCGGATCTCCAATTCGCAAATGGTCTGAGCATCAGAACGCCGAAATGTGCAAACTACTGGACAAAATGTCGCCAGAGACGGCGCCGCATAAACCCTACGTCGCCTTTCGCTATGCCGACCCTCTGACGGAGGAGACATACGAAAGCCTCTTGCAGGACGGCTTCGGCAACGGGAGAGGCGGTCACGCAGTCGCCTTTTCGCAATATCCTCAGTACTCGTGCTCCACCACCGGGAGCAGCTTGAACGAGCTGTGGAAGTGGCGGCAGCGGCTGGAAGGCAAGGGAATAGCGAGCGGCGCAAACGGAACGATAAAGTGGTCAGTTATTGACCGGTGGTTTGATGCTCGTGGCCTGCTCGAGGCCGTTACACAGAACGTTAAGGCAAAATTGGCCGAGTATCCGCAGGAGCGGCGGAATGATGTAGTGCTACTGTTCTCCGCACACAGCTTGCCACTGTCCGTCGTTGACAAAGGTAAAGACGAGCTCTTCTGGCAAGGAATCCTCAGCCCCGGTTAACAAGCATGACAGGGGATGTTTACCCAGCGGAGGTTGCCTGCACGGTGCAAAGCGTGATGAAGCATTCGGGGCTCCCGAACCCTTTTCGCCTGTGTTGGCAGTCTCAGGTCGGACCGTCCCGATGGCTCGGCCCCCAGACATCAAGCACGGTCGAGCAGTACATCGCCCAGGGCAAGACAGATCTGGTGCTCATCCCCATCGCATTCACTTCTGACCATATCGAGACTCTGTACGAGCTGGATCAAGAAATCATCGGCACGTGCGGCCATATAGACACGGTCAAGAGGGCGGAGAGCCTCAACGGCAGCCCTACCTTCATCGAAGGCCTAGCCGAGGTCGCCAAGAAGCATCTAATGAGAGTTTCGCCCTGCTCGACGCAGATGGGGCTGCGTTGTTGCGCTTGCAAGAGCATGCGATGTTTGGAGTCGAAGAAGTTTTTTGCTGGGCCGGACACTGAGATGGCCATCAAGTAGGCTCGGTGAAGGGACCGGGCCTCTAGATGACGACGCTCTGATGATAACACTCTAGCCTGGAGCTTAGAGTGTCTTCTATTACGCCCCTCTACGTGCATACGAATAGTTGAGGGCGGCAAGCGGAAACCGACACACGATGATTTCCCGAGGTGTCTCGGTCACTGGACTAGATGAAGGAGGTACAGATATGCCTCGGGGGATCTGTACATACATATGTATGAGTGGTCAAAGTGGTATACCGGCGTGCATGTCCGTACCTTACAGGTAATCCCTCGACGACGTCTATACTACCTACGGAGTATCCTAACGGATGGGCTAGTCTGCTACTGCCTGCTCTGTACAGACGTGCCTAGAGCAATGCTTAGAGCGGCGGCGGCAACACGAGCAACGGCGTCGTAGTGCAGCAGCCACAGGAGCAGGCATTAGGCCGCCACCTGGCCTCTCGCCTCGTCGTGGGCAACTCGCTAACTGTATTCGGACAGGCCGCTGTAGGAGGGGATTCCGTAACCGTATGTACATACAGCATGTGCGAGAATCCGCACGTGTGCGTGTAACCTGCAGGTGTTGATTCTTCAAGGACGAGACAAGGGCCGAGCAATGAAGTGCTTCCCAGCGAGCCGACATAATGACCGCCAGCGAGGGAGGCTAGCGCTAGCGGGACTGCAAGGCCACTGTATCCGTACATATGTGAGGATTATATGCGGAAAGGGGTAGGAGGGGGGAGGACTGCCTGATGGCCGAGGTGTCATCTCAATTGTCTCGGAGGCTTCTGCCTACCACTTTAATTGTATTCGCACATTTACATACATGCATGCACGAAAGGGGCCGAGTCTGGCCGAGGGAGGGGGATGGAGTGGGAGATGAGGCGAGGCAGGGAGAGGAAAGGGGAAATAGGGGTTGAGGGAGAGAGAGAGCGAGAGAGAGGGCTAAGGAGAGAGAGAGAGCGCGAGATATGAAATGGGGGTCAGAGAGTGTAGGAGGAGCTAAGAACGAATGGACAAAAAGGAAAAAAAGGGGGTTTGCGGCCTACCATTAACACTGACACGGGGCATACCGACATGATCCGTACGGATACAGATGCGTCAGAAACCCCGGACAGCTACGTAGGTATCCGTAGATGGGTAGGAATAGGATACGGTTTCCATGAGATGGCTCGTCATTCTTGCCAGGCGACGGCAAGCATCAAATAGGGGCATCATGAGTCGTACTCGTAGGGAAAGCCCAAGCATGAGTGAGACTGTATCCAAAGAAGCAAGTAGTATCTCTGCTTGCTTATTCGGAGTAATAGCACACCATGTGGTTCAAGCATTTAGTCTTAGAGGAGCGCAAGCACAGACACAGACGTGAGAGATCGTAATTTATTCCGAGGTCGGCCGACGGATCAATTGAAACAATCAAATCCCGCAACCTACATACATACATACATATATATGTACTAAGGTAGAAAACTGGCCTACCCTACACACAAACGTCGTTTAATGAGGGTAACGGACATTGGTACGGAGTACGGATATGCTGTACGAGCATACATATGTATGTATTGTCGTAGTTGCACATGGCACAAACAAAAAAGACTGTGCCTTGCATGGCATGTGCTGCCTTGGTAGCTTCGTACAAAAGCTTCGATCAAGTCTTGGGTAGGTAGGTAGGTGCCAGATAAGTTATAACGAAGCTCGTCAACTCTTTGATGCGAGAGCTCGACGCTCGATACGCAGCCGCGAAACAGGGGTCAAAGAAGGCCGGAGATGACAAGAGGAGGCAACCACGACAGTTGGCTGTAATTACCCACCTACCTACCTAGGTAGGGAGTGGTCTCGAGGCGCCATTGGACAAGGACGCGTTTCATCTTCGCTGTCTGTCTCTGCCATTCCACCGCGCTCTCGTCCGGTCACTGGTACCTCGTAGATACAACGCTCACACATGGGCCCATGGGGAGATGGTGGGTGGCTGGTGCCTCGAAGACGTCCGCTAGTAAAGGCCTGGCCCCTTTTCAAGCCCCATCCTCATATCCTTCTTTCTCCCGCTAGAAGGAAGCTACTATTTCCCCTCTCTCCCGGGTAGCGTTCGTTCATCAAATTCAAGGATCATCAGCAGCCCCCTTCCCTACCTCTAGCATGGCGTAGGCATTGGCAAGGCGTCAGTCACCCCAAGAGCCAGACGCAGCTCACTGGGGCGGGGCAGTGGGACCTCGAGGAGGAGGCATCCCTGCCCGCCGCCGCTTCTCCAGAGCTAACCCCACTGTGGCTTAGCGTCTCGTGAACCCCCCTTTTTTTTTTCTCTCTTCCCGCAGCCCAATGGGTGGATGCCAGCGACACTGGGTACGACTCCCTCTCGTACCGAGGTACACACAAAAATCTGGGCACGTGAGCAGCTGCCGCGCCGACGATGGATGACACCGACCCCGGCAGACAGGCCTTCAGCCGGGGGAATCTGACGTCGGTCTGCATCGATGGATTGAAAAAAAAAAAAGCTCGTAGGGACGCTACAGCAGGCACGATGAGCCGCAGTTCAGTTGCAAATACACTCCGAGCGGCCGAGTTTGCGCCGCATAAGGGGGCAGAGAGGAAGGATCCTCCGTTCAGGGCGCACGGTACGTACCAGGTACGTGTAGGTACTTCACAGGGCGGGCTTGGGCAGCACTGAAGCCCTGGCGGTGGCATGCTGGGCACTGTAGCTGCCCGCTGGCAAGCGTCGCCGGGTCCACGAAGCCACGATATGCAGTACCTGTACTTCAGGCTTGGCGGTGAAGACTTGAGAAGCCCGCTTCTAGCTGGCTCAAGCGGCTGTACTGGCCTCATGTAAGCATGTAACATGACCTACGACGGGCAGGTTCGTGGCGTGCCTCTGGGGCTGCCCTCTGCCGGCGTTGCGGCCAGCACAGAAATTCCTTTCCACAGCACCTCTGCCGCGCCCGCTCACACGCCCCCCCCCCCTTCCTCCCCAATTTTCCCCTTCTTTGCCCTCAACCTCGACCTCACCTCACTTCCTCTTCGTGTCCTTCTTTTCCATCGGCTGCTACTTCCATCCCGTCGACCGCTCAGCCAGCAGCTCTTGGCTTGCCCGTCGACGATTCGCGGCCACTGGTTCTACTTGTGCGCCCTCTCCTCGATTCCTTCGACACGCGTCCTCTCGTCTTCCCCCGTCGTCGCGGGACTCGCCCTCCTCCATCGCCCTCTCCCCCCCCCCCCCCCCTCTCCTCTCTTCGTTGGACGTTTTGGCCGCTTACCCTGGCTTGCTCTGCCCCGGCATCTTCCATTCGCTTTCCTTCCTTCTGCCGACCGCGATTGGCGTCTTTGCTTCGCGAGCCGAGCCTGCTGCCGACGCACATACCGGCTACGTTTCGAACGTATCCTTGTCGATTCTCCCCTCCGTCACATGCCCTACGCCTGTTGCGGTCGAGCTCGACGCTGCGTTCCTTGACACCGACATCGCGACTGACTGCCATATGCTAGACCTCGTCCTTCCCGACCCCATTCATTAAGGACCCGTCGCCCGTTCTTTATTCATCGATATGGGTAAGATGATTCTTTCCCCATCCAATGTCGGCGGCGCACGTACGCACCTTGGCAGGCAGAGGCACACGTACAGAGAGAGCGGAGACGTATTGGCCAGAGAACCGGCGGCATGAGCTTCTCCCGCCCTCCTACAAAAGCGATTTGCGCTCCTTCACTGGGCCACCACTGCACAGTTCGACATCACGACGACATCGCTTCTTCGCCATCTAACTTGTCTTGGATTGCTTCAACTGTGACACACCCTCCTTTTTTTTTTGGTCTCAAAAACATCCGTCACATCTGCAACCGCTATCATCGCCGTTCAACACGCACGTCAGCTCGCGAGACCAGCGGCCTCAACCTGACGAACCGACCATGTCCATGTCCTTGCCTGCCTCCAGCCGTTCTTCAACCGCGGCGGCGCATCCACTGCCATCCAGGAGGATCAGCAGTCTGCCAACAGGCCAGGACTATGCCCGCCGACAGTCAATGCCGAATTCAACTGCTACCTCGCTCGAGGCGTCGACTCGCCACTATCGCAGCATGCTCGACGTGGAAGATCCGCCAAGGCTGGGACCCTTGCATCCAATGTCGTACGACGAGCTCTACGCTGGCCAAACTATCCCATCTGACTCGGAACGGTTGACCACGCTAAACACTTTCGATAGAGCTGAGAGTTTTACGGACTGTATGGTTGACTGTGTGGACTGTCAGCAACTTCTTATCTGCCTCTGCCTGCCTGTCTGAAATATAACATTAGCTGCGCCGATGTTGGACCTACTCGTGGGATTTTGGCTGACATCTTTTACCGATAGCATCCAACGGAGCCGATTCCCCCCCGGCAATGCCGATGGCCCCCCCGCCGCCTCCCAATGGCAAGCCTCACCTCACCTGTCTGAATAATGGCGGCAGATATTGACCTTTCTTTCTTCTTAGTCCTTGCTAGTCCCATCACAGACAACAGGAACATCGTTCGAAGGAAGTTGACGGGATATGTCGGTTTTGCCAATCTGCCCAACCAGTGGCACCGTAAAAGTGTTCGCAAAGGTTTCAACTTCAATGTCATGGTCGTTGGTATGTTTTCAAGAACCCCCCCCCCCCCCCCGTCCTCAGCAGCAACTCGATGCTGACCCTCTGCCGGAAGGCGAGTCCGGCCTCGGCAAGTCGACGCTCGTCAACACGCTCTTCAACACCTCCCTGTACCCCCCCAAGGAGCGCAAGGGCCCGAGCCTCGACATCATTCCCAAGACCGTCATGATTCAGTCGATCAGTGCCGACATCGAAGAAGCCGGCGTCCGCCTTCGTCTGACTGTTGTCGACACTCCCGGTTTCGGCGACTTCGTTAACAACGATGAGTCGTGGCGCCC
The DNA here is from genome assembly GCA_001633055.2 of Ophiocordyceps polyrhachis-furcata BCC 54312. NCBI lineage: Eukaryota > Fungi > Ascomycota > Sordariomycetes > Hypocreales > Ophiocordycipitaceae > Ophiocordyceps > Ophiocordyceps polyrhachis-furcata. The sequence continues at coordinate 1,031,494 of LKCN02000012.1, read as the reverse complement.
GATTGTCGACAACATTGAGCAGCGCTTCGACGCCTACCTGGACGCCGAGAACAAGGTCAATCGCATGAATATTGTTGACAACCGAATTCATGCCTGCGTCTTCTTCATTCAGCCTACGGGCCACTCTCTCAAGCCTCTCGATATCGAGGTCATGCGACGACTTCATACCAAGGTCAACCTTATTCCCGTCATTGCTAAGTCGGATACCCTTACCGACGAGGAAATCATGAACTTCAAGGCCAGAGTAAGTCACTACCCACCCGCTGGAGTACAGAACGACGACGCGGGCTAATCAGTCGGACAGATTTTGTCAGATATCAAGTATCACGGCATCCAAATCTTCGAGGGCCCGCGGTACGAGCTCGACGATGAGGAAACGATTGCGGAGAACAACGAGATAATGTCAAAGGTTCCCTTCGCCGTCGTCGGAGCCACAAACGAGATCAAGACGGCCGACGGGCGCATGGTTCGCGGTCGCGAATACCCCTGGGGCACCATCGAGGTCGACAATGAGGAGCACTGCGACTTCGTCAAGCTTCGCCAGATGCTGATCCGGACCCACATGGAAGAGCTCAAGGAGCATACCAACAACCTCCTTTACGAGAACTACCGAACTGACAAGCTCATCGCCATGGGCGTGTCGCAGGATCCCAGCGTCTTCAAGGAGGTCAACCCGGCGGTCAAGCAAGAAGAGGAACGCGCCTTGCACGAGCAGAAGCTCGCCAAGATGGAGGCGGAGATGAAGATGGTTTTCCAACAAAAGGTTGCGGAGAAAGAGAGCAAGCTCAAGCAGTCTGAGGAGGAGCTGTATGCTCGACACAGAGAGATGAAGGAGCAGCTCGAGCGCCAGCGCATGGAGCTCGAGGACAAGAAGACGCGCATCGAGAGCGGGCGGCCGCTGGAGAAGGAAGGGAAGCGGAAGGGCTTCTCGCTGCGCTAAGACAAAGGGCGGCGCTCCCCCCCCC
>LKCN02000012.1:1006078-1024446 GCA_001633055.2 Ophiocordyceps polyrhachis-furcata BCC 54312 | reverse complement strand
AGGAAGGCAGCGGCTATAAGGCATAGGAAGGCAGCGGCTATAAGGCATAGAAAGGGTTATTAGGCGGCCTTTCTATAATAATCTCTATCGATAATATCGATAGCTATAATATATCTAAGGGAGGCCCTTAGAAGTCCCTAAACCCCTCCCCCCCTGCCTTGGCATAGGCTGCGATAGCCTCCTGCTAGCGCCTTTCCTATTGTGCCTTTTGTATCTCTTCCTCTATAGTTAGCGGCGGCGGCGGCGGCGGCGATAGGCGTATCGTATTAATCGCCTAGCAAGGCTTCGGCTAGAAAAGACGCTTAAAGGTATCTTATGCCGTCTCGAGGCCGAGGAATTCTTCTTTCTTATCCCGAAGCTCGAGCTACTGCAAGATCGTAAGCCTCTTCCGCTTGCTATTAACGATCTAATACTTCTCTTCGCAATACTAGCGAAGAAGGTCTTCTTTCTCTCGTCGATTAGCGTGCTATACGAGACGAAGTTATTAACGTTTAGCCTTTTCCTCCTTAGCCTCTTAGGTGCGTTATAAGGCCTTACGAACGTCCCTAAGACTTAGGCTTATATAAAAGGTGCCTTCCCCCGGCTTAATAGTTATTACGGCCTTGGAATAACAAGTAAATGTATTGTAGGCACTATAAACAAAGATTCTAAGATAAAGAGAAAAGAGGAAAAAGGGGGCATAAAGCTGTGCGCACTAAGAAAGACTATATACACGGCTACACGTAATCTAGGGTCTATCAGGGCTATAATTAAATAGTTAGTGCCCTCGTAACTATAGCTACGTGGCCTAAAGGGTTAGTATTTGTGCAGCGCGTAATACTACCCCCCGAATAAGGCCTTAATATGCCTATTAAGGCGGGTATCGCTAGACGCGGGGAGCTGCTGCAGTTATCGTTACACGGTTATTATTATCGTCGTCGTTATATAGTTTATCGGCCGCGGCTACTGCTAACTACTTAATTAAATTTACAAGGGGCCTAGGAGCATTAACGTAATAGTTATAGTACTCTTGCAAGGCAACGGGCGCGTTCTTAAAATTTCGCGCGGGATACTACGTATTATTAGGATTATAGCCCTACTATTATACCTAATACTCTAGACGCTAGTTCCTCCCTATAAGACGAGAACGGAGAACGTAATCGACTTCCTACTCGGGTATACTATAGACTTCTTTAGGTTTAGGAGGCGGAACTATTTAATTAGGCAATAGGTTATCTAGGGCCTTGCGGAGCTAGTCGGCGTAGAATAAGTTAGTTATTTTATAGCTATCCGGCAGGTCGAGAATATAGCTAAAGCCTTTCTCGGCAGTAATCGTAAATAGACTAGACTACTAGGCGTTAAGATAAGTTATCGGGGCGACTATACTAAATCCCTTCTATCGTAGGAAGACTTTATCCCTAATAGTAAAGTCTACGGGACGTCTCTTCTTATTAGCCTATTGTTTTTGCTAAGCCTAGGTTCGGGCTATAGCGTTATAAGCCTATTACTGCACCTCCTATGCTCGAGCTACGAGGCGGGAGGCAATATAGGCAGGGTCTATAGAATTATCGGGGGTCGAAGAACTATTTAATCGAGGCAAAGAGAAAGGGTTTCTAACGTCTCTACTAAGTGCTACTATTAAGGGGGCTATACTAATCGAAGCATGCTAGGAAAAGTTATACGCGAAGTCTAGCGCTAGCAGATAATCGCTCTAGTCGTCTTAATACTTATCGATATAGAAGCGTAGCCTCTAATCTAGATACTAGTTCGTAACCTCGACGCTGCCTTATATCTGCGGGTAGAGGGCGCTACTATAGCGATGCTTTATACTAGTAAGGTTATTAATTTTCTTTAGGAATAACGAGATAAAAGGACTAGTATTATCTATAATCTAAGCAATTAGCAGGCTAAAAAAGCAGTATAGGTGCTAGAAGTAACGGCTAGCAAGGGTCTCCAAGGTATTATTCTTCTTTCTAGGCAACGTAGCAATAATCTAGCTAAGCTTATAGATAAAGGTCTAGACGTAGTCGTATCTATAGCGGTCTATAGGCATGGTTTTTCTATTATAAGCAATATGCTCCTAAATAGCAGTTAGTACTAGCAGAGGGTATAGGAGTCCGGGGGTCTTATTATAGGGGGTCTTATTTTTACAATAGTCGTAGTAGTTGCGGATATACCTCTAGACGTCCTGCTTTATCTAGGGCTAGTAGTAGTCCTATTATAGTACCTTAATTATCTTATTTTAGCCTCTATAAGCAAAGATTAGAGGTTCGTAGGCTTTGCGAATTAGGGCTATGCGGAGGAATAGTCGTCTATTAGCAGTCTATTCTAGGACGATTAAGTGCTTGCTATAGTAGCCGAGTTCTTAAATCGCGTTTTCTTCTTAAATAAGCGTAGCGAGGTTAGTACTATAGGGGGTTGCGGTATTAGGTAGACGAATCGGGGCGATTATTAGGGTAACCTCTAGGAGGTCGAAACTAAGAGACTCTAGCTTAATTAATTAGCTTATCCGTTCTTCCTTTTCTCTAGCTTTAACTATAGGGTGTTCGACTATCTTATGCGAGAGAGCATCTATAGCTATATTTAGTTAGCTAGGGCGATAGAGGAAATAGATATCGAATTAAGCTAGGAAGTCGGACTAATAGACTTATTAGACTAAGAGCAACCTCTTTATTAAGAAGTATACTAGGGCCTCGTAGTCTATAACGATATCGAATTTCTAACCGAGGAGTTCTAGGTAGAAGTATTCGAGGCTCTAGATAATAGCGAGGAGCTTATAGTCTTAGATCGGATAGGCGTATTTAGCAGGGGATATAGTCTTAGAGAAGAAGCCTATAGGCTTTTAGGTCGAGTTAGTCTGTTATTGCTATAATATACTAGCGGTTGCGTTCCGGGAGGCGTTAGTCTTAAGTCGGGTCGTTAGTTTAGGACGGAAGAAGGCGAGGACGGGAGCTTTAGTTGCGAGCTTCTTTATTTAATTAAATGCTTCGCGCTATTCCGGTCTAAGTTTAAAGGGCGTATCCTTCTTAAGCAGTCGGTTTAAGGGTTCGGCAGTTGTACTAGCGTAATAGCAGAAAATCCGGATAAAGTTGCAAAGACCTATAAAAGAGCATATAGCTTTATAGTCTCTAAGGTCTTCGAACTTCTAATCCGTAATAGCCTATACCTTACGGGGGTCGATACTAAGTCCTATACTAGCGTATAGTATTACGCCAAGGTAGTTAACCTTAGTAATATTAAACTAGGACTTCTTAATATTACCCTATAGATTAGCCTAATAAAGGCGCTAGATAACCTTACGGCATTTAATCTAATAGTCTTCCTTATTATTATTATCTATATAGATTAGGACGTTATCTGCGTATGCACTAGCATATCGATCGAGGAGGTCGTAGAGTTAGGCATTAATAAAGTTCTAGAACTAAGCAGGGCCGACTTTTAATCCGAATAGAAGGACTAACTAATAGAACGTATTAAACCTAGTACGGAATGCTATTAGGTATTCGGAGGCCGGGTCGAGATAGAGGCGGTAGAATGCCTAGATAACGTCGATCTTAGAGAAGCGTTTCGCGGATTAGCAGTTAAAAGCAGTACTATTAAGAGAGGGGGCGGGTAAAATACGACTCTTTAGGTAGTTATTTATCTAATAGTAGTCGATATAGAAACGTTAGGCCGTAGAGTACGGCTTTAGCGCGAATAGGACGGAGGCGGTATGCGGGCTAGCGTTAGGCTTAATAAAACCTATCTCGAGCAGATAATCTATAGTCTCTTTCTCTAACGGCAAGTATTTAATCGGAGTGCGATAAGACGAGGGACTAGCTAGGTAGAGGGGTTTCTTAAGTTCTAGCGTAATATCGTAACTAGGATAGGGACTCGCAAGAGTATATGCTTCCTTCTTGCTAAAGAAGCCTTCTATATGCGCGAGGGGCTGCGGAATCAGGCTGCGGACTAGGGCAACCTAATTAGAGTCTTCTCCTGCTAGGAATAGGATCTCTTAGCCTTAATATATGCGACTTGCGGGACTAAGCTTCGCAATTAAGACCTCGGGCAGGTCGGGGTCGTCTTCTAAGGGTACGGGCTAGGTCGGCATTAAGGGAGTTAATTCCTCCTATTATATCTGTTAGGGATCCTTTTAGACTACTCGGATTAATTAGTCTTAGCAGTCCTAGTCGTTTTCCTAGGGGTTAGTCGGGTTAAGGGTTTTAGTCTAGGTCGGGGTCTAGGCTAGCTTCTTTTTCTTTATAGGCTATACGAAGTTATTATTCTTCTATAAGCGTTAGAGGATCTTATACTTCTTCTCGTCTGCTTTAATTAATTAGTTCTAGCATTCTGCGTTAGCCTAAATAGCTAGGTCGATCTGCCTATTAAGTAAAGGCGTCTTAGGCAGAAGGATCGAGAGGGAGTACTTAGCAAGGGCAGGGAGGTTATTAGGCTAGATAAGCTTTCGAGCGGCATAGTCGAGTAGTAGTTTCTTTTTAGCTAGCTAGTATAAGCTAATAAAGAGATCCTAGGCATAATTAGTAACTTAGAAGGTCTCCTAGGGAAAGGACTAGCTATTAATTATAAGGGTTGTAATTAACTGCTTACGCATAGAACTAGCTAGGCGGCCTTAGAAATCGACTAGGGGGACTAGACTAACTAGGACGAGTTCGGCATCGAGGCGTTTAATAGCCTGCTTAGCGAATTAGCAACTAATAAGGAGATAGGCATCTACTCTAGTATTATAGAGAGATAAGGCTTAAAGAGCGATTCTATTAATTTAAACTTAACTATTAATAGTAAACGACTCTCCTACCTTCTTCTCTATACGTAAGACCTTTAGGACTATTAAGGAGCCTTATAATAGTCCTACTCTTTTCCCGAATCCGAGTCTTTAGAGGTAGTCGGTAGCGGCGTTAGCGTCCTCCTTAAGCCCGAGATCCGGGCTTAGTCGGAGTAATCTTTAGCTATATAGCCCTTCTTTCTATAGATAAAGCACGTGCCGTTATCCTAGTAGACCTTCTTTTTATCCTCGGAGAGAGCCTTGCCTTTTTCCTTAGATATTATTATTAGGGTCTTCTTATTTTCCCCTGCCGGCTTATCTTTATAGCAGGGAGTACGACTACTTGCTCGCTAGGTCTCCTATTAGACGGCATCTCTCTTTTAGTAGTAGACCGAGTCCTTAACGTAGCTATAAAAGTCTTCGTAAGAGAGGCTATCGTCCTTAGTCCTAGTTAATAGGCTAGAGTCTAGGTCGGTTAGAAGGTAGTCCTAAAGCGTATACTTTATTTAATTAAATAGTATACGGGTCTTAGCGGCTAGGTTATCGAATTCCGCAATAAATTCCTAGATCTCCTATTTGCTAGAGATCGAGAAGTTTAAATAGCGAAGGCGATTAGCAGCCTCTGCGAACTTATTCGGATTGCTATAGGCGGACTCGAGATACTAAATTATCTCGGCTAGTCCGGAGAAGGGTTATTCTATAGAGTTATACTAGGTCTCGAGGGTCTTACGGGCCTTGCCCTCGAGAGAGCGAAACAAAAAGCCTATCCTATCTTCCTCGTCCCGAAAAGTAGCCTTATTAGTTCTTATCTTATCTTTTAAGTTAGTTAGAAAGGCGCTAAACTCGCCTTTCTTTCTAGAGAACGTTCTAATATCCTTGCAGCAAGTCTTAGCCGAGTTAGAGTAAGCCGGGTTTAGTTATCTAATAGCAGCGAAAATAAGCTATACGGCCTTTCTAGAGGGGACGAAAGCAGTAGATTAATCCGCAAAAGCTATCGAGGCTTCTCTATAGCGGGCAGGCTTAGGGGTCTATTAGCTCTACAAGTCGGCAATCTACTGCTAGAGAGCCGCTAACTAGGACTATAGGTCCTAGTTAGTCGGGGTCGTTAAGGAAGAAGCTATAATTAAATAGTCTTTATCCTTAATATTATAATCTTAGTCTTAGGGGTTATATTCTAATTCTCTCGAGGCTAATCTTGCAAAGCATCGAGGAAAGGTCTAGTCTTAGCTTTTAGATATATATCGGGAAGCGGGTCTAAGTCTTAGGTCTTATTCCTTGGAGCCTAATTAAATAGTTTAAAAGGTCCGGGAGTCTTCTAGGGTCTCGGCTGCCTGTTTTAGTAACGGAAGGTCGTGGTCTTAGTCTTAGGTCGTGTTGTACGGGTATTTTGCGTCTTCGTACGGGACGTAAGGCTAATACGTATTTATAAACCGCTTATTAGCAATATATTAATCTTAGAATAGTATTACAGCCTTAGAATAATAAGTAAATATATTATAGGCACTATAAATAAAGATTCTAAGATAAAGAGAAAAGAGGAAAAAGGGGGTATAAAGCTGTGCGCACTAAGAAAGACTATATATACGGCTACACGTAATCCAGGGTCTGTCAGGGCTATAATTAAATAGTTGGTGCCCTCGTAACTGTAGCTACGTGGCCTAAAGGGTTAGTATTTGTGCGGCGCGTAATAATAGTCTTTCCTCTCTTTAATTTGCGGGAGAAGCGCTCTATACGCTATATATAAGACTTAAGGTGCTGCGAAAGGTTATTCTTTACGATAACTGCTTCTATAACGGCACGGCTAATCGTCTTTAGATTCCTCTGCGTTAGTAAGCTTAGGAGAGGGCTATAGCGTTAGCGGATATCGTTTGCAGCGTTAGCAGCCTGTTTAAATCGCGTTTCTTATAGCAGAAGAGATGCGTAGCCGTCGAGGGTATTATAGGCTCGAAGACGCTGTTTCTAAAGGTATTCGATCGCGAATTTTAGCGTAACTAGCTAAATGCCTGTTTTTTCGAAGCCTCGCATAATATAACGAGCTTCGAAGCCCTCGCTAAAGGTCTGCTAAAATAACTCTAAGAAATCAAGCCGCTTAAAGCTGTTACGCGCCGCCACGCGTAACGCTACGCGCCGCACAAATACTAACCCTTTAGGCCACGTAGCTATAAGACTAGTTACGAGGGCACTAACTATTTAATTATAGCCCTAATAGACCCTGGATTACGTGTAGCCGTGTATATAGTCTTTCTTAGTACGCACAGCTTTATGCCCCCTTTTTCCTCTTTTCTCTTTATCTTAGAATCTTTATTTATAGTGCTTATAATATATTTACTTATTATTCTAAGGCCGTAATACTATTCTAAGATTAATATATTGCTAATAAGCGGTTTATAAATACGTATTAGCCTTACGTCCCGTACGAAGACGCAAAATACCCGTATAGCACGACTTAAGACTAAGACTATAACCTTCCGTTGCTAAGATAGGCAGCTAAGACCCTAGGAGACTCCCGGACTTTTTAAACTATTTAATTAGGCTCCGAGGAATAAGACCTAAGACTTAGACCCGCTTCCCGATATATATCTAGAAGCTAAGACTAGACCTTTCCTCGACGCTCTGCAAGATTAGCCTCGAGAGAATTAGAATACGACTCCTAAGACTAAGATTACAATATTAAGGACGAAGACTATTTAATTATAGCTTCTTCCTTAATAACCCCGACTAACTAGGACCTATAGTCCTAGTTAGCGGCTCTTTAGCAGTAGATTGCTAACTTGCAGAGCTAATAGACCCCTAAGCCCGCCTATTATAGAGAAGCCTTGATAGCTTTTGCGGATCGATTTACTGCTTTTATCCCCTCTAGAAAGGCCGCATAGCCTATCTTCGCTGCTATCGGATAACCGAACCCGGCTTACTCTAACTCGGCTAAGACTCGCTGCAAGGATATTAGAACGTTCTCTAGAAAAAAAGGCGAGTTTAGCGCCTTTCTAACTAACTTAAAAGATAAGATAAGAACTAATAAGGCTACCTTTTAGGATAAGGAAGATAGAATAGGCTTTTTGTTTTACTCCCTCGAGGGTAAGGCCCGCAAGACCCTTAAGACCTAGTACGACTCTATAAAACGACTTTTCTCTAGACTAGCCGAGATAATTTAGTATCTCGAGTCCGCCTATAGCAATCCGAATAAGTTCGCAGAGGCTGCTAATTGCCTCCGCCGTTTAAACTTCTCGATCTCTAGCAAATAGGAGATCTAGGAATTTATTGCGGAATTTAATAACCTAGCCGCTAAGACTTATATACTATTTAATTAAATAAAGTATATGCTTTAGGACTACTTTCTAACCGACCTAGACTCTAGCCTATTAACTAAGACTAAGGATAATAGCCTCTCCTATAAAGACTTTTACGGCTATATTAAGGACTTAGTCTACTATCGAAAGAGAGATGCTGCCTAATAGGAGACCTAGCGAGCAAGTAGTTATACTCCCCGCTATAAAGATAAGCTAGTAGGGGAAAATAAAAAGACCCTAATAATAATATCTAAGGAAAAAGGCAAGGCTCTCTCTAAGGATAAAAAAAAGGTCTACTAGGATAATAGCACGTGCTTTATCTATAGAAAGAAGGGCTATATAGCTAAAGATTGCTCCGACTAAGCCCGGATCTTAGGCTTAAGGAGGACGCTAACGCTGCTACTAACTACCTTTAAAGACTCGGATTCGGGAAAAGAGTAGGACTATTATAAGGCTCCTTAATAGTCCTAAAAGTCTTACGTATAGAGAGGAAGGTAGGAGAGTTGTTTACTATTAATAGTTAAGTTTAAATTAATAGAATCGCTTTTTAAGCCTTATCTCTATATAATACTAGAGCAGATGCCCGTCTCCTTATTAGTTGCTAATTCGCTAAGCAGGCTGTTAAATGCCTTAATGCCGAACTCGTCCTAGTTAGTCTAGTCCCCCTAGTCGATTTCCAAGGCCGCCTAGCTAGTCCTGTGCATAAGCAGTTAATTGCAACCCTTATAATCGATAGCTAGTCCTTCCCCTAGGAGACCTTCTAAGTTACTAATTATGCCTAGGATCTCTTTATTAGCCTATACTAGCTAGCTAAAAAGAAACTACTACTCGACTATACTGCTCGAAAGCTTATCTAGCCTAATAACCTCCCTGCCCTTGCTAAGTACTCCCTTTTAATCCTTCTACCTAAGACGCCTTTACTTAATAGGCAGATCGACCTAGCTGTTTAGGCTAACGCGGAACGCTAGAACTAATTAATTAAAGCAGACGAGAAGAAGTATAAGATCCTCTAACGCTTATAGAAGAATAATAACTTTATATAGCCCGCGAAGAAAAAGAAGCTAGCCCTAACCCCGACCTAAACTAAAACCCTTAACCCGACTAACCCCTAGGAAGACGACTAGGACTATCGAGACTAATTAATCCGAGCAGTCTAGAAGGATCCCTAATAGATATAATAGGAGGAATTAACTCCCTTAATACCGACCTAGCCTGTACCCTTAGAAGACGACCCTAACCTGCCTAAGGTCTCGATTACGAAGCTTAGCCCCGCGAGTCGCATATATTAAGGCTAAGAGATCCTATTCCTAGCAGGAGAAGACCCTAATTATATTGCCCTAGTCCGTAGCCTGATTCCGCAGCCCCTCGCGCATATAGAAGGCTTCTTTAGCAAGAAGGAAGCATATACTCTTGCGAGTCCCTGTCCTGGTTATAATATTACGCTAGAACTTAAGAAACCTCTCTACCTAGCTAGTCCCCCGTTTTATTATACTCCGATTAAATACTTGCTATTAGAGAAAGAGACTATAGATTATCTGCTCGAGATAGGTTTTATTAAACCTAACGCTAGCCTATATACTGCCTCTATCCTATTCGCGCTAAAGCTATACTCTACGGCCCGATGTTTTTATATCGACTACTATTAGATAAATAACTACCTAAAGAGTTGTATTTTACCCGCCCCTTTTTTTAATAGTACTGCTTTTAACTGCCGATCCGCAAAACGCTTCTCTAAGATCGACGTTATCTAGGCATTCTACTGCCTCTATCTCGACCCGGCCTCTAAATACCTAATAGCATTCCGTACTAGGTTTAGTACGTTCCGTTAGTTAGTCCTTCTATTCGGATTAAAAGTCGGCCCTGCTTAGTTCTAGAACTTTATTAATGCCTAACTTTACGACCTCCTCGATCGATATGCTAGTATATACGCAGATAACGTCCTAATCTATATAGATAATAACGACAAGGAAGACTATTAGATTAAATGCTATAAGGTTATCTAGCGCCTTTATTAGGCTAATCTGCAGGGTAATATTAAGAAGTCTTAGTTTAACGTTACTAAGGTTAACTACCTTAGCGTAATGCTATACGCTAGCATAGGACTTAGTATCGACCCCTATAAGGTATAAGCTATTACGGATTAGAAGTTCGAAGACCTTAGAGACTATAAAGCTATACGCTTTTTCGTAGGTCTTTATAACTTTATCCGGATCTTCTGCTATTATGCTAGCGTAACTGCCGAACCCTTAAACCGACTGCTTAAGAAGGACACGCCCTTTAAACTCGGACTAGAATAGCGCGAAGCATTTAATTAAATAAAGAAGCTCGCAACTAAAGCTCCTATTCTTGCTTTCTTCCGTCCTAAACTGCTAACCCGACTTAAAACTAACGCCTCCTAGAACGCAACTGCTAGTATGCTATAGCAATAATAGACTAACTCGACCTAGAAGCCTATAGGCTTCTTTTCTAAAACTATATCCCTTACTAAACGCGCCTATCTAATCTAAGACTATAAGCTCCTCGCTATTATTTAGAGCCTCGAATACTTCTACCTAGAACTCCTTAGTTAGAAATTCGATATTATTATAGACTATAAGGCCCTAATATATTTCTCGATAAAAAGGCTGCTCTTAATCTAATAAGTCTATTAGTCTAACTTCCTAGCTTAATTCGATATCCGTTTCCTCTACCGCCCTAGCCGACTAAATATAGCTATAGATACTCTCTCGCGCAAGATAGTCGAACACCCTATAGTTAAAGCTAGAGAAAAGGAAGAACGGATAAGCTAATTAATTAAGCCGGAGTCTCTTAGTTTCGACCTCCTAGAGGTTACCCTAATAATCGCCCTAATTCGTCTACCTAATACTATAACCCCCTATAGTGCTAACCTCGCTACGCTTATTTAAGAAGAAAACGCGATTTAAGAACTCGGCTATTATAGCAAGCACTTAATCGTCCTAGAATAGACTACTAATAGACGACTATTCCTCTATATAGCCCTAATTCGCGAAGCCTATAAACCTCCGATTTTTGCTTATAGAGGCTAAAATAAGACGATTAAAGTACTATAATAGGACTACTACTAGCCCTAGATAAAGCAGGACGTCCGGAGGTATATCCGTAACTACTACGACTATTGCAAAAATAAGACCCCCTATAATAAGACCCCTAGACTCCTATACCCTCTACTAGTACCGACTGCTATTTAGGAGCACGTTGCTTGCGATAGAAAGACTATGCCTATAGACCGCTATAGATACGACTACGTCTAGACTTTTATCTATAAGCTTAGCTGGATTATTGCTACGTTGCCTGGAAAGAAGAATAATACTTTAGAGACCCTTGCTAGCTATTACTTCCGGCACCTGTACTGCTTTTTCGGCCTGCTAACTACTTAGATTACGGATAATACTAGTCTTTTTATCTCGTTATTCCTAAAGAAAATTAACGACTTTACTAGTATAAAGCATTACTATAGTAGCGCCCTCTACTTGTAGATATAAGGCAGCATCGAGGTTATAAACTAGTATCTAGATTAGAGGCTACGCTTTTATATCGATAAGCATTAAGACGACTAGAGCGATTATCTGCTAGCGCTAGACTTTGCGTATAACTCTTCCTAGCATGCTTCGATTAGTATAGCCCCCTTAATAGTAGTACTTAGCAGAGACGTTAGAAACCCTCTCTCTCTATCTTAATTAAATAGTTCTTCGACCCCTAATAATTCTACGGACCCTGCCTATATCGCCTCCCGCCTTATAGCTCGAGTATAGGAGGTATAGCAATAGGCTTATAACGCTATAGCCCGAACCTAGGCTTAGCAAAAATAATAGGCTAATAAGAAGAGACGTCTTATAGACTTTACTATTAGGGATAAAGTCTTCCTACGATAGAAGGGATTTAGCATAGTCGCCCTAACGACTCGTCTCGACGCCTAGTAGTCTAGTCTATTTATAATTACTGCCGAAAAAGGCTTTAGCTATATTCTTAACCTGCTAGATAGCTATAAGATAACTAACTTATTTTATGCTAACTAGCTTTGCAAAGCCCTAGACGACTTATTGCCCGATTAAATAGTTCCGCCTCCTAAACCTAAAGAAGTCTATAGTATACCCGAGTAGGAAGTCGATTATATTCTCTATTCTCGTATTATAGGGAGGAACTAGCGTCTAGAGTATTAGGTATAATAGCGGGGCTATAATCCTAATAATACGTAGTATCCCGCGCGAAATTTTAAGAACGCGCCTATTGCTTTAAAAGAGTACTATAACCGTTACGTTAATGCCCCTAGGCCCCCTGTAAATTTAACTAAGTAGTTAGCAGCGGCTATAGCCGATAAACTATATAACGACGACTATAATAATAACTATGCAATAATAACTGCAGCACCTCCCCGCGTCTAGAGACACCCGCCTTAATAGGCATATTAAGGCCTTATTCGGGGGGTAGTATTACGCGCTGCTACGCATAACGCTACGCGCCGCATAAATACTAACCCTTTAGGCCACGTAGCTATAAGACTAGTTACGAGGGCACTAACTATTTAATTATAGCCCTAACAGACCCTGGATTACGTGTAGCCGTGTATATAGTCTTTCTTAGTGCGCATAGCTTTATGCCCCCTTTTTCCTCTTTTCTCTTTATCTTAGAATCTTTATTTATAGTGCCTATAATATATTTACTTGTTATTCTAAGGCCGTAATAAAAGCTAAACTCTCCTCGATAGAGGAAGTTACGAAGAATCTTCTATTATAATGCCTTTAAGGGCTAGAAAACCCTAACGTCGAGAGGCTAAAGGAAATGCGTTAAATAAGGTAGAAAGACGGCTATAATAATATCGAACTTAATATAATACTCGATAAAAGCTAAGTCTATATAGCCGCTAAAGCTATCGATAATTAGGAGCCTTAAAATCCTCTCGCCTTCTAGGATAGTCCTAGGCTCGGCTGCCTCGCTATCTTTATCTTAAAGCTACTTATTGCAGCTAAACTAGCCTAATAGGGTAAGGCCGCTATATCGAGCACGGGCAGATCGATCCTATAATATCTTATTAAAGTAATAGATCTATTTAAGGGTAATCTTAGCATTGCTAAACCCTGTATCTAATTAGGCAAATCGCATATTATTAGGGCTATTAATAGACGCCTATAACTCCGTTAGAAAGGTCTTAAAGACTAGCTAAGGAGGCATCTTATCGCTAATAGCATTAGCAGCGCCAATTAGGGTACAAGACTTACGATCGCCTAGATTAGTTACTTCTAGGCGATTATAACGAGTAGACCTTATAATAATAATAGAAATACGTTCTTAAAGGCTGCCGATCCGAATCCTATATTTATCCTCGTTCTAGACCTCTAAAGGGCCGATCTTATAGTTATAAACGAGGCCCTAAAGCGTCTCGAAGAAGGATACGATGCTAGAGAGGTTCCTAGCCTTAATACTTCGTCTCGACTTCTTAACGGCTTTAACCGTTATTTTGCGAACCTTACGATAATTCTATACCTAGTCTTCGTACTAGGAATCTAATAGCAGCGTAGCAGCGCTATCTCGTTATTAAAGAAGCGTATACGCAGCGCTAATAATTTAAGGCTTCCTCGCAGGAAAGCCTCCTTTCTAGAGCTAAAGGATAAAGGCCAGGAGGGTATTATCTTCGTTATCGTTTAATAAAGGCTTCCGGCCCCTAGGGCCTAAGTCCCGAAGCCCTTTAAGCTGCTTAATCGTACGTTAAACGTGCGATTTCGTTACGCTAAATTAGGTAGCAGCGGCACGGATAGAAAGAGGCGTCGAGGGCGCTATCGATTTAACCGTACGACTGCGTTCTTAGCGTCTCGCGATAGCCTTACGGGAGGCTAAGACAGCCTTTGCGGCTTAAAGGGTAGGCTAATGCTTAATTATAATATCTTTTAATAACGAACGAGTTATTCGCGATAAAGATAATGTATTTTTTAGGTGACGATACTATACAAAAAATACGTGGCGCTAGTAGTGGGGCCCTGAGTCGCTATCCCTTTTTTGAGCGGCTGTCCCCCTTTTTTTCCGCCTACTAGGCGAGGGCACGAGCCTAGGACCTACGGGTAGTTACCTAACTTTTTAGTACTATTAACTTTTTCCCTAGACTTAAAGTAAAGCAAATTAGTATAAATGCCTAATACTATACCTAATTAATAATACTAAAAGAAATTTATCCCCCCTTTTTTATACGCCCTAGCGTATTTACTATTGCTAATATATTATTAGCTATCTTTTTTATAGTATATATTATTTTCCCCTGCTATTTTTTTAATTTTTTAATTTTTTTTGCTTAACCCTAGATTATTATCTCTAAGTCTCTATATTCCTAAGTATTAGCTTTTAATAATAGCTACTATAGCTTATTTCTTACTATATTATTATATAAGAGTATATTATTATCTTTATTATCTTTATAAACCCCCCTAGCTCTAATTATTGTATTAAATATCTTAGTAAGAGGAGCAATAGGAGCTATATTAAATTTCCTCTTATAGCCTTATCTTACTAGAGTAATAGCCTTTCTTTTATCTATAATAAGAGGGAATAGTCTAGGCTATATTTTCCTAATCTATTTAATAGTATATTCTAGGGCCTTTATAATAAGAACTTCCTATTTTTTATAGTATATAATATTATTAATATATTAGTATATAGCCCTAAATATTTAACGTTAGAACTCTTTAGTATAGTTAAGAGATAAGCTATTAGGAGAGTCTTCCGACTTACTAATAAACTAGACTATTTAATTATTTATTTTAGCTATTTTTAATATTAGTTTTTTAATTAGTTCTTTAAAGAATATTATTATACTCTTACTAATAGCCTATATATAATGCATTATATAAGGGTATATATATAAGTACTAAATACTTATAACGTTTTTTATATCCTAAATATACTTAATAATAACCCTTATAGAATTAGATTGCTTAGAGGGCTATATAGCACGAATAATAAGCTATTATAAAGGAATCGATAAAGAGACAATACTAAGTCGAACTAAAGAGGAGTAATAAATAGAACTACTAAGAAGAGAGAGAGAGGAAAGGAGAGAAGCTCCCCGCTAGCTAGCTATATACCTTGCGCAGTCGGCTATTAGTAATAAACCCGTACTAATATAAGCCTATCCTATCCTAGTTAAGCTAGAAGGTCTACTTATTACGTACTTATAATCCCCCTATATAGATATAACTAGGTTAAAGACCTAGTCCTTTATATACCCTCTATCCCTAGAGGAAATAAGAAGCGCAAGCTAGTTAACGCTATATAATAGACGCTATAATAGCTATGCATTACGCTAGCGCGAAGCTATATATAAACCATAAAGGCCTGCTATAAGCGGCTAACTGCTAGCTAGTCCCTCCTAGAAAGGGGGAGTCCGTATAAAGCGGAGTTATATCGCCTATATTAAGGCAGGAAAGCAGCTACCTAACTAGTAATAGAAGAAATCCTATATAACTAGCGCATGCTTTAAGGGGGTCCTATTAGAGCAGGGTAGCCTTAGAGGGGCCTTTTATAGTATTAACTAACCTAGCCTTAAGTACACGCTTTATTGCCTAGTTATAAGGGTTATTTTCCTAGCCTAGCGCGATTAGTAATAGTACGTACTGCCTTGCCCTGCTTTGCGCGCTAATAATAAATTAATGCATATAAAATAAAGGCAGGATGCGTATAATTAATTGCCTAGCCTATCCTAGACTATAACCCTTGCGGCTGATTTATAAATCCCTTACGCCCTATTGCCCTAGTTAAAAATCTCTGCCTTGCCCCTAGTTTATTCCGCTAGCTTAGAAATCGATATTAACCTAGCAATCCGAGATTATACGTATAGCTAAGGGCAGTTATGCTAAAAGTAACCGACTTAGTTATATTTATAGTAATACTTGTGCTAGGGCGCGCTAGAGGCGCTAGATCTAATAGTACTAATATCTATCGGGTTAGCTTTAGTATAAGGCAGAAGGTTAAATATTACCTAAGATATATCCCTAGAGTTAAATATACTATCGAAGCTCCTTAAGAGTAATACAAAAGCTTAATATATTATAGGCTATATTATTTCCTAGTCTAGTTGCTTCTTAGGCTCCTAATAAAGACTAGAAGCTAATAGGATAATCTTAGCATAGTTAGACTAGTATTACTATCTAGCCTTAAAGAGAATATATTCCTATTGCATAACGTACGCGCTAAAGGACTCTAACGTTTCCTATAATAAGGTAACTAAAGAAAAACCTGCGTATTGCTTTTTATATAATTCGCTAAGAGTATTATCGATATATACTAGGAAGGATTTAGGCTAATTAGCAAAATTATTAATACGTAATATATATAGAAAGAAACTTTACTAGAAAGTGCTAAGTCGCGAATAAATATAGAAGAACTAGGAGCAATTATCTCTAATTGCAACTCTATTAATAGCAAATTTCGCCTAAAGAAAAGCTAGCTATATTAGAAGTCTAGAGCGGGAATCTAACGCATTAGGGGTAGGCAAAATTTAATAGTATTCTAAGGTTATACTTTCCGCGTTATAGTTATAAATAGAAAGGAGTTCTATTTAATATAAAGGAATCGATAAAGAGATAATACTAAGTCGAACTAAAGAGGAGTAATAAATAGAACTACTAAGAAGAGAGAGAGAGGAAAGGAGAGAAGCTCCCTGCTAGCTAGCTATATACCTCGCGCGGTCGGCTATTAGTAATAAACCCGTACTAATATAAGCCTATCCTATCCTAGTTAAGCTAGAGGGTCTACTTATTGTATACCTATAATCCCCCTATATAGATATAACTAGGTTAAAGACCTAGTCCTTTATAGCTATATAATCTAGCTTCCTGCTTTAACTCTTTTCTTTAGGCTATTATTATATAATTTTATAGTATTCTTTAATAGTTTTCGGAAGCTAATATTTACTAGATTAACCTATGCCTAAAAGTTATTATCTACTAAAAATTATTATGCTTTATTAAAATCTACCTTAGATCGCTTAAATATATTAATAACCTCTGCTAGCAATCTAGCAAGGACTATAGGATAAGCTAGAGGCTTATTTCGGCTTAGCTAGGCGTTAAGGCGATAGTAGATAGTATAAGGTAATTCTAAGAATATAGCAAATTCCCTTAAATTATTTATAGTAGGTGCTTTTAATATTACTAATAGGGCAGAAGTTAAGTAGGAGGTAGCTAGCTTAGGATCTAATAAAGCATTACTACTTAGGTTAGACTTGCCCTTAATTAAATATATATCTGCTTTTATATTAGAAAAATAGCTAAAGTCTAAAGAATTTAGAAGTCTAAAATAACTATTATCCTAATCCTAAGTATTACTTGCAATAGCTTATTAGTTATTTATAGGAATAACACGTACACAAGGGAAATAACACGTACACGAGGGATAAACAAGAAGGAAAAAGAAGGAAAGAAAAAGACAGGAACTATGTATTTATAGGGAGGGTATTTCCACCCTTCTTACAAGATATAGACATTATAACTAATTAAATATCTATCTTCTATATATATATGCATACCTTACTAATACTAATTAGTGCCTTGGATTAGGCATAGATAGCTAGGTTAAGAAGAGACGATCTAGATAAGGGAGATTCTATAAGGCAGGACTTTAGAACTTATAATTATGCTAAGGAGATAAGGGTTCCGCCCTAGTCGGGGCTGCTTAAATCTTACTAACTCTTGGATTCTATAAGGTAGGACTCTCGAGGGGCGTTAGCTACGCTTTTAATTTTCCGTTTTCGATAGGCTATTCTTCCCTGCTCGATAGCCTATTTTTCTAGTATCGATAGGCTATAGTATATTAGGAACTCTAGTACTAATTGACTTACTAGATATTATTTCTTACGATCCGATCCCTTTAGGCCGTAATAAGGAAAACGATCCGCGCTATATTGCTCTCTTATATATATCTCTTCCTCTATAGCTTTAGGAGAGAGCTAGAACGGATCTATAGAATTAACCTTTAACCTCTCTCGATAACCTAGAGGTACTTAACGCTAGCATAGCCTAATTCCTATCTAATACGGAATAGACTATTGCAAATTAAGGCTTAACTCTGCTTGATAATTTTTAAGATTAATTTTCGGGATAGATAATTAAATATTAGGATTAGGCTAATTTAATCTTTAAACGCGTTCTACGAAATATGCTTAAATAACGTAGCGTTTAGACTAGCTATTCGAATAGGCTAGCTATACCCTAATTTATCTAGCTTTAATTATTAGATTCTATTATACTATAGCCTATAGATAAATTCGATAGTGCCTAATTTAATAAGGGGGTTTAAGTTTTTACTATAGATAGCTTTAAGATACCTAAACTATC